>CM052146.1:11228063-11238686 GCA_028454255.1 Halictus ligatus
GGGGGAGAAAAGAAAAGAACGAAATAAAAAGACAGATGCCGCGATTACGGTTTCTGGCTTGATTAAAAGGCCATTCCGCGGAGGCGGTATTGATTTTGGCCAATGCTTTTAAAGCTGTACCCGTTCGCTTCGCTCGCGAGAGAGCGCGCCCCCAGGAATTAATGTAAAAGCGCTCGCCTACTAGGCCCGGCGCCGGATTTTTTTCGTGAAAATTAGCGGCCGTCATTCTCACCCCCTCGACCGGGCCCGCGAGAATTCAATTTCTGGAATCCCGTGGTATTATTTAGCCGGACGTCCTGTGTTCGATACCAGAGCGCAGAGCAGAGCGGAGCGGAGCGGTGCCGAGCTGCGCGCCACGCCCGATCTCCTGATCCATTTTTAATTTCATTCCCGCGTTAAGCCCGCGCCGAGAATGGACAGGACGCGACGGCCCGAAATTACCCAGCCTGATTTACGCCAATGCCATTTGTCCCCGAGGATAAAAACTGTAACGCTTGCAAAAATATTCGCCAGCACGGTTTTTCGGAAATTATCGTCGGATTACGAAATTATCGATAATGCTGGGGGATTAACGGCGACAGTCTCTGGACATAGTTGGCTAGCTGCTTGCTGCTAATTGGGCAATAAAAAATGTTTTCCGGCGGCTACTTACGCGGATACAGAAACAACACTATAAGAGGGGTGGTTATAGAGCTCGATGTGAATTGTGGCGGAAATAGGCTTCTTTTTTAATTATTGTAATAGGTTGGAAATAACGCAATAGTACTTTCAACCCTTTGCAGTCCTATGTCGAGCCAGACTCTATATTAAATTTTGCGCCAATAATTACATTTATTTTACTGAATTACACTCATGAATAATGCCATGAATTCATGGTATGTGACGCTACATATGGGAATACAATAGAGTTATACAATGTTGCAGCACGTTATGAAATAAAAGAGAGCGCAAAGAGTTAAATTCCGTATTCTCTTTTATTATTTGGTATTAGATCTACTAATTTTTGTTATGAATTCATAAAATCCGCAATTTACTCATTAGCTACTTAAGGGCCCGGTCTTCGTAGATTCGCGATAAGGTAGAGTGACTACATTACCGCCAAAAAATGGTTTTACGTGCCTCAACTTTTCGTCCTTATATAAGAATATTTTGTCGCTGGTGAAGGGCTCATTCGAAAGAGGAAGGTTCAACCTAGTGAACGCTGGTCAGGAGCTGCCGAGATTATGCAGATATTTCATAATATAAGCGTTATAAGTAGGCCAAAAATTGACGATGCGCGTGCCGTGGAATTCAAGCATTTTTATGCCATTGGATGAGTTTTCTGAATTAAATCGAGAGCAGAGCGCGCTAGAAAATATCTCCAGCTACAAATTGAGCTATATTTTGTCTTGATTATTTGCGAAATAAAGCCAAAAACTTGAAACACGTTTCTGGCGTCAGAATTCATAATATCGACAATATAGAGCGGAAAATGTGACAAGTATAGTCACGGACTTAAGACCCGTCGGATCAAGACTAGTGTTCCTGATTTCTCAAAATTTTTCATTTTTAGAGAAATGAGAAAGAAGACTATATTTCTCGAAATTTCTCGAGAATTTTTAATAAAATAAAAAAATATTGGGAAACTTATAATATTTGGAATATCGTTAATAACATTTATCGAAAGGGCAAAAAACTTTAACTCAGTGTTTGCTCCTGTTCAATATGTACATAACTTTAAAAACAAGGAAAAAATAGACGCTAAATATAACCGATAAATTTATTCATATAAAACCAATCTTTAAATTATAATAAAGTGAAACATTACGCTTTTGTTTTGAAATGACTTCTTAAGAAGGATAATGCGTCTAATGTAGAATCAGACAATCTACTCTATTTCTTTTCTTTTGTAACAGAATCTGTAGCCGTAGAAAAATGTCTTTCATTTCGTGTGGATGTTGGCTTCATCGTATACAGAACATCCAAAAGTTGCCTGAAGATTGGGCGACCTTTTGGGTGTGCATTATCTCACATCGACATGCATTTGCAACAATTATTATAAATTTTCACATTGCAAACATGCATACGTAGTCATTGATGCCTGTAGATATGCTTTTACGCACGCGATTGGTTAGTAATATGCAATTTGAGTTAACTGAAAATTCATTTCCGAAAATATGTTATGAAATACATGAGATTCCTAAGAATTTTCCTAGATTTAAATTTCTCGAGAAATGAGAAATAATCAATTATAAAACTCGAGAAATTCTCAAGAAGGAACACTGATCAAGAGCAAGACGAATCTTGAAGACTGTGTTTGAAGGCTGTGAATGGAAATTATTAATTAAAAGGTCACGTGACCATCCCGGTCCCCTAACTCAGTCCACTTGTTATCTCCACGAAAATGTTATTTCCACGTCTAGGAGGGAGTTTCTTCTTTTCATAAATATAGGCATCGAAATTTGAAGTCCTCCGATCGTTTCGTCTCGACAGCCGAGGAATTTCTCTAGCGAAAAAGTGCTCGAGCCAACGACGAAACGTAACGAGAGGTCCGGGAACGCATGGAACCGCGGAGCGTAGGAATCCGCTCCGCTTCGCTCCGGTTTTCCACGTTGCTCCGGCAGCCGGTCACCGTAGCAGCCTCCGTCGGGCATTAAAGGGGATGAACCGAGGCGCGTGACACGGATTTAGATAAAACTGTTGTACGCGGTCCCCGTCGTATATAGCGAGTCCCTAGACTCGGCCCCCGGGTCTGCGGACCCGGCTTAAGCACGGAATTATAGAATTAGAATCAGCGATCGCGATATCCGTTTATCGTGCGCCGCCACTGCGCCGCGCTTCCCTTTTTTTTTTGGTCCAAGGGTGCGCTTCTTTTTTCCTTTCTTTTTGTCTACCGATCGACCGACGGAGAAAAGGAGAGAAAGGGAGAGAAATAAAAGAGGGAACGAGCACGCGTCGATAGAGGTGAACGGCTACAATCGGGGAGGTTCGAGGGGGTGGTCGGCTCTCTCTCTGAGAAATAAATCCGCTCGTGTTCGACGTACACGCGCCACGCAGCAACGACGTCCGCTAGGTACGTACACCCGCGGGATTTCCATAATTTGAATTGTAAAAGTATTCGGCCGCCAATTGCAGTCCCCGAATTTATGCAGAACCACCCCCTCGTTCCGGCTGTCCATACGCGACGCCCCTTCGGGGTGACTTCGCGCGGAATATCGACGTTCACGCGTCCACCCTCTCCGCACCCCCTTTAAATTCCTCCGCATCGTTGCTTGCGCCAGTAGCTCAGGTGTTTGAATATTCCTTCTCGCGATTCTTCACTATTTCGTGCAGTTATTGCGTAAATACTGGATCCGTAACACGTCGAAAGTGTGACTATTTATCGTTACTTTGTTGGAACAAAAAGAACCTGTTTATTAGGATGTTTACACCACGTTTTGGTCGATTCCGCGCATATTTTGTGCATCATCCTTGACAAACAACTGCGTTTTCTCGTTTTGTTATTTACTGCAGAGTCTAATTTATATTCGTAGCTATTATTAGATAGTGGACTTTATCGGAAGCTACAATTTACAACAGGAAAAAGATTGAGAGAGATTAGTACAACCTACCAACGATTACTACTGACTAACATTTTTATTTTAGCATAAAGATGTAGCTAGTAATTACTCCTTTAACTAAATTTCGATTGATTCCCGTTGAACTCATCAATAGTGTCACAATTATAATAAGGGGTGCAATAGGGCTACAATAGGCATGCAATAGGAGATGAAGCATTTTAACATAGCACTCAATAAGTCTCCGGTGTAACTAAGAAAAACAATTTTTTTTTTAGAAATTCCACTTTATTCATCAATATACTCTCCTTCAAGAGTGATAGTGAGATAGTCGATGAACAAAATTCCGTGCGCGTCCCAAAATACAGATGCCATAATCTTGCCAGCCGACTTTTGAGTTTTGGGTCGCTTTGGACGACTTTCACCGGCTGCTGTCCACTCTGCTGACGATCTTTTTGATTCAAGCGTGTAGTGGTGGATCCATGTTTCATCCATTGTCACATACCGACGCAAGAAATCCTTTTTATTTCGCTTGAACAGCTCCAAACAGCGTTCTGAATCGTCGACGCGTTGTTGTTTCTGGTCCGGTGTGAGCAAACGCGGCCCCCACTTCTAAAGCAACTTGCGCATGCCCAAATTTTCATGTAAAATTCTAAAGACACTACCCTCTGATTTCTTCAAGGTGTCAGCTACCTCACGTAACTTCATTTTACGGTTTTTTAAAACTATTTTGTGGACATTTTTTATGCTTCCGGAACAACTGCCGATTTTGGGTGACCAGAGCGTTATGCATCATCGGTGCTTATACGGCCGCGTTTAAATTCAGCATACCAATCAATAATAGTTGATTTCCCTGGTGCAGAGTCCCCATAATGCTTATCAAGCCACTGTTTAGCACCAACAGTATTTTTCCGCATCAAAAAACAGATTCTTTCTATCCATTGTCTTGAAAATTACAAAACTGGGGTCACTAAAAGGACCGAAATCTCTAAACTAACGGTCAGAATGCCATGAAATTTTGACACGTACTGTTTGAAGGTTAGTACTACCCGGAAATCACGTGGGTCTGTCAACAATGTTGCCATATATGTGTCAGACCGGGGACTTATTGAGTGATGTGTTACAGAAGAGGTTAAGGAGGCTCCCTGGCGGACCTAGGTTCCGCTCCGAAACAGATTGCTCTGCGTTCATAATCCGGGCATCTTTGACAAAGCGGAAACCTCTGACTTATGCTCGGGCGATCAACAATTTCGCAGTGCTTGCGGGCATTAGGATTGCCGGAGCTATCGCCGAGGGACGCAGTCTCTCCACCTTGTCCCTATTTCCTCTGTTCGATTCTGTGACGCGGTGCGTCCCACGGGAACCGCGTGGCGCGGAAGTTTCGACGTTGAAAAATGCAAACTGCGTCCCCGACGACGCGGAGCGTCGCGCCGCCGCGCGTCCTTTCCACGTCTCTTCCCTCTCGAATATTTGTCCGATCTTTTTTGCGCGGCAAAGAATTATTATCGTCGAAAGAAGCCACGACCCTTTGGGCCTGTCCATGATTTGTCAACGGGATCCGGGACGTGTCCGGAATCGTTCTCCGTTCTTCGGCGACGAAAAAAAGCCTCGGAACAGATCTCGAATGGATCTATACGGATTGTAGTACAGTATTACTCATCCTCGTGAACGCGGGGAAGCACGCGTCGCACGCAGCACCCCCTTCGACGATGAAGACACTTATTATCGTCGGTGTATTAGTCGAAGAAGAGGGTGGGGATTTATTCGATTAGTGTGTCCCGCGAACGGAGAGAGGGTAATTGCATTAAACGGCAGTTTGTCGAGTCGAATTGGGAAGAGCAAACGAGAAAAGTTGTTCGATTAACGGAGACTCTCCATTAATGAACACCGCGTTGTTCTTTCTTTCTCTTCGTCGGTGTTTTTTCGACGATCGATCGGCTAACGCGATTCCGTGATGAAGCTTGCTAATCGATACCTTGTAAGCTTCTAACGACCGTCACTGGGGTACGCTGGGACCCTTAGGAGTTCTTGCAATTTTCCACTTTCTGATGGGCATGGAGTTGTGCCGTTTCTACCAAATATGATCAGGAATTGAAAATCATATTAAACTGCTGGACTTTTCTAGAATTCCTGAAACAGAACTTCAATATCTTTGTTGAACTCAGCATTGTTCTCTTCGTTTAATTCTTATACAGGGCGTTCTTGACTACAGGTGGGAGAAAATTTAAGAGGTGAATCTCCAAGACAATACGAAGAATAAAAAATTGCGATTTCTGCTTCATTTTGTATTGGGTTGTCCGGGAAGTTCGTGTCGGGTTTTAAGGGAAACACAAACGCAGTACATTCAACCCTTAGCACTCGAATGGTGACTGTAAGGCACCACTAAAAATTTCTGTATCATTATTCAAAATATTTGTTACATTATTAAATTGAACATCAGTATTGTACGAGTAAATTGCACCATTTTCGTATGTATAACATGAAGAAAGAATGTATAGAAGGGAAATATTCTAGGTCTGAAGAAATGTTTCGTTTTAGAGTTAAAATAGCTTCGAGTGCAAAGGGTTAAATTTCGATATAAATTTATTGGATCAAGAACTTGCGTTTTTCGGTGAAAAACTTTGAAATATGATTTTTTATGTCGACCAAAGATTTAAAGTTTTTGTCATTATAGAGATGAAAATCTGAGGGTGTAATGTCTGGTCAATAGGGTGAATGAGGTAAGACATTCCAACCAAGCTCCAACAGCTTTTGGAAGAAAAACTCATCAAATGCTTATAATTCACTCTGTTTCCTTCTACATTTAAGAGCGTATAAAACTAACGAAAATTAATGTATCGTAATCAAACTTTTTTCTAAAGATTCTGAAAGATTCTGAAAGATACTTTTTTCTGAAAGAACATCTTTTCAGACTATGTACAAACATCATTTGTTTTCAATCATTCTGACATATTCAGACCAATCCTAATGCAACCTACAGAAAACAGCACGAACTTTCCGGACAACCCAATAGTTATTACCAATTCAAAATCCGCTTAGAATACGGCAACCTGATCAACAGAGGTGTACGTAGCTTACGTCGTAAAGGCGCGCGACTGTCACGGGGGTCCTCGCGCGCATCCAATGGTTACACTCTGACGTCACACACTTTAGCCAATAAGTCGGCTAGAACGGAAAATGCGTGGGGAATGACCCTGGAATTCTTGCCAGGTGACTTTTTGCGAGACACGCGCAGCATCTCTCACTTGATAAATAACTGTCGCGCGACTCTATGACGAAAGCAACGTACACCTCTGTCGGCCGGGTTGTCGCATTTAGGCGGATTTTTTACTGGTCAATAACTAAGAAATGGAGCCGAAATCACAATTTTTTTACTCTTCATTTTCGTCTTACATTGTCACGGAGAACCACCCCTGTAGTCGAACACCCCGTAGGTAGTACTCCGGTACATACGTATTTAGGCCCGTTATGAAAAATAATGACAGAGATTACTTCGTGGTATAAACAATTCAATGGAGATACGGTCGTGGAGCTTCGAAAGGACCTAGATTTCGACGTCTGCGAACTCGTCGGATGTTTCCGCTTCTCCAATGGATCCTGGGGGCCTGGTGCAAGGAATCATGGCAGGAACGTGTGCGGTGTTACATCGCGGGATGCGCATCTTACGTCGGGGCAAAAAGCACCGGCAGATAAGCCCGACAACTTAGCCGCTAAGCCCTTCTTCCGCGGGATTATCAGCTGAACCGGGGTTCTCCCGTTCTTCCCGCACGGACCGCCCCTCGTTCTATTTCCTCCGAACAATACCTACCACCCCGTGCTCATCCTATCCTCGTCGATCGCTATGCCGGGGCGATCCAATCCTCTCTTTCCACGCGTTGCCTGGCATCCCCAAAGTCTGCAGTGACAGACAGTTTCGAGGGGATGACGTTCGCCGGCCGGATGAATCCCAGTAACGTACAGCTCCTCCGTCGATCCCTCGTGGAAAAATCCGATCCGTGTAAAACGATTTTCGATTGAAACGTTCCCCGATATTAAACGAACTGAATCTCTAATCCTTTACCTTCGAATATCTCTCTCTCTTCCCCCCCTCTCAACCCCTGGCCTAGGTGGGGGATGGGATACCACGGCTGCCCGGAGAATTAACTCGCGCCACTCGGTGCGCCGCCGTCGCGATGCTCTTTTTGATGGCGGAAAGTTTCTGCTCCTGCTCCGGAGACCTTCGGCTCTGTGGACTACTCTGGGAACATCATTCTGAATCGCCGGCTGGTTTAATTCCGTCGCGCGAGCATATAGTTTAGACGAGATATTTGACGACCCACCTTTCAACCCTCTCTACGAAGCTGCCAAATCCCGCCCCTCGTCTAATTACACTGTTTGCGAACGATTTTCATTTCTCGTCGATTCTCCCGAATGTGGGTTTAGTAAACTTTGGTTCTTGGTTCCCTGTATCAACTTCACAGATTTTACAAAGATTTTGTGGAGGTGGTACGTTCTGAACATTGTTTTGTTCTCTTGGATTGACTTGGATCATCTCTTCATCTTGTTTATTTTACATTTTCTTAGATTTTCATTTTTGAAGAAAATGTTTACAATGTTTATATTTTTCTGGCATATTGGTTCTTTAGTATGTCAACAACACGGATCTTAACATAGATCAACAACACGGTCTGAGGCCTATCGAGCTTCATGGCTCCTCACGGATATACCCCGCGTTTATCATCCAGGCCTTGGCGACATATGCAGGGTGTTCGACTACAGGTGGGAGAAAATTTAAGGCATGGTTCTCCATGATAATATACAACGAAAATCAAGAATAAAAATATTGCGATTTCGGCTTAATTTTTTAGTTATTATCAATTAAAAATCCGCCTAAAATGCGACAACCCGGCCAACAGAGGTGTATGTTACGCATGTCATAGAGGCGCGCGACAGTTATTTATCAAGTGAGAGATACTGCGTGTGCCTCGTAAGAAGTCACCTGGCAAGAATTCCAGGATCATTCCCCACGCATTTTCCGTTCTAGCCGAATAATTGCCTAAAGTGTGTGACGTCAAAGCTTAACCATTAGGCGCGAGCGAAGATCTCCTTTGATAGGTGACTTCGATAGGCGCCTTTATGGCGTGAGCAACGTACACCTCTGTTGGTCTGGTTGCCGTATTTTAGGCGGATTTTCAATTGATAATAACTAAAAAATGAAGCCGAAATCGAAATATTTTTATTCTTCATTTTCTTCTTATATTGTCTTGGAAAACCTCAAATTTTCGTTATAGATCTTCAACCCTCATTCGATCTTCCTATCGATATAACATATTTTTTACTAATTCCATTTTGTATTTATTGTACTCGTCTTAGATGTTCATTTTTAATGTTCGATTTTTCACCAGAATCACTTTGATACCAAGGGACAAATAAAGAATACCAAAATGGGGGACACATGATGGTTGATTCCACACGAGGGTTGAATTTTTGTTCTATAAGAATTTAGTATTAGAATTGGAATTGCAGTAGCCTATTTTAAATTGGGGATTTATCCCGAGTAGATTGACACAGTCGATCTTGAACAGACAAATCAAGATTTGAAAATAAGGAACGAGTGACTGGAAGATTAACTACAATTGCTGTTCTACAAAAATATTAGCATTTAGAATTTGAATTGGGGTTCATCCGAAATCGCGAAGGGGGAGGATCGATTTTTGCATTCTGGTAGTCACTCTGCATTGGAAATCTCGCGACTCGAGGGGTGCCAGTTAATGGCTGCTTGATGAGTTTACGGTAACCAGGATTTTTACGGCACTGTTCCAGATAGACAGAGGGTCGTTCTCTCCGCGTCACCCTAATTTGGCGGAGACGATGCCGAGGGACATCGGGTTCTGACACCGGAGGGATAGGCTGAAAGAGAGGGAGAGAGAGAGAGAGAGAGAGAGAGAGAGAGAGAGAGACCGTGACATTCGCCGTAGAATCTTGATTAAATAAACATGAAGAAAGCAGTTCGTCACGCGCCAGGGGGAGAGACGTCGCGACCCACTGACACGAAAGAATCGCCATGGTCTTTATTTCCTGGGAGGGGACAGAGTCTCGTGGGCGTAAATGGCAATTAGATGCAACTTTTGATAAATGTCGGATCACAATTAGCGGATCGCTATTCTTCTTCTTGCGTCGAGAGGCGCCCAAGAACCATCCATTCTACGCTTTTCAATCAATGTTGAGTGCAGCGGGCTGGTCGAAATTTAATTCTCGCCTTCTTCAGGTTATTATTCGCGCTCGTCTACCATTATTCATTTCACTCCTTCGTGTGTACATTATGCTGTTGTTAAAGAACTTCGAGCATACTGCTGAGTCTGAGAATCTTTGCAAAGAATTGCTGGGCGATTGCAATCCTTATTCTGGATTATGTCCGAACAGTCTCTAACTAAATAATGACTATAGAAACGTCCGAGCAGTTTCCAATCCAATAGCGGCAGTATAGAAATGTCTGTGCAATTTTCAATCAAACTGTGACTAAAAATTATTTTTACACGTTAACTGTCACATATCATTCCTAGAGATTCTTACAAAATCAGAGTAAAATTTAACCCTTTGCACTCGAAGCTATTTTAACTCCATAACGAAATCTTTCTTCCGACCTAGAATATTTCCCTTCTATGTATATTTATATTTTCATTTTATACATACGAACATGGTGCAATTTACTCGTATAATACTGACATGTTTAGTAATGTATTAAATACAATCAAATTCAAAATACAGCAATTTTTAGAGGTGCCTTACGCTCGACATTCGAGTGCTAAGGGTTAATTAATGAAAGCGAAACTAGAAATTTTAAATGTATTATAGGGGATGTTGTTTTAACCCTCTCGAATTGTAAAGATCTCAATAAAATTCGGTTTATCTGAATATGTCACGATAAAAATGAATGTCTACACTTGGTCAAAAATCAATGTCAGTCATATGTGACTGGCATCGTAGTTAATACGTTGACTGACTGTTGTGTCTGATGATCTCGTGTTAATTTTTAGCTACTAGAATTTTGAGGTTGCTAAAACTTGGAGATTGCTGTTAAGTATTTATGTAAACTTTATTTTGATCC
>CM052146.1:11238786-11484335 GCA_028454255.1 Halictus ligatus
CTGCCCTACTTTTGACCCCCGATTGTTGTTAAGTAGTCAATGTGTCTTTCTTAAAAATGGTGGACTGTGAACGCTTGAGCGACGGTGCCGGAAAAATCGCATGCGGTGGTTCGCGTGACAAAAGGGTTGAGAAAGGCTGATTTAGCGGATCGCGATGTCCGCTGAGCAACGTCGCCATAAATTAATCCTCGCATCGATAGCGTCTCCCACGACGAAACGAAAGCTCGAAGCTCGCCTCATTGATTCCGCGACAGGGAGAAGGCGTCTATCCAGCTCGTGCGCGCGGACCCCGAGAACACCGTATCGTCTTATCGGGATGATTTAGAGGAGGATACGGTGTATATCGCGCGGAAGAAATGCATCACAGAGCGAACAAGTACGTTCGGTGGATTTATGGGGACCGTTGCGAGGCATTTCTAACCGGGGTTTCCTTAAAACTCGCGAGGAATTCAGAGCCTTATTCCTTAGGTTCGTTCTCTCTCTCTCTCTCTCTCCCCCTCTCTCTCTCTGTCTCCCTCTTGTCGCTCTCTCTTCTCTCTAATGCTCTCGCTGTCTCGCTTGTCCAAGAATCAATTTACGGCCCGGAGCGTGTACGTACAGAGAATGGCCAGCTTCGAGATTGTAGTCCAATTTAAAACTGCAACGTGGCTCTCGCATCGGCGCAGTTCCTCAAGTATTTTACGATTGGAATAGTTTCGAGGACTTCGGGGTGAACGCATGGGGTGGCTGGGACCCCTTTCTAGGTCTTTGTCGTCGTCAAATCCCTTGACCGACCCTTCTTCCACGAGAGTTTCGGGAAATGGACCGAGCACCACCTCCCTTTGCGCTTGTGCGAGGATATTTTCAGGGTCTTCTTCAGCTTCGTAACAACTTTTAAATATCTCAGCTAGACACAATGTATTATCTCTAAACACTATAGCAAATGACAATAGGAGTTCGATGTACCTGTTCTTCTGAAGTTCTACTCGACCTATTCGAGTTTGTTAACAAGTTCACTGCCCAACATTAATTCTCAGAAAGTCCTACAAAATCAATATAATTTAATTACTATGATCGAATGTGCGGAATTAAAGTTTACCACTGCGATTACATTTTGAACTGTTTTAGATCGTAAAAATCGTTGTGTCGCGAACAAAATTAATTTTTAAAGAACGTTCAACATGCATTCTCATGGAGCAGTTCAATTGTGTAATTAACAAGTATTCAATCAATGCAGACTACAGTGAATTCTCGATATACGTCAGCAGCAAGGGTCTTGCCAGCGTCGTGTATCGGCCAAGGTACTCTCGAGCTTCGAGGCCCCTCATGGGGTATACTCCGCGGTAGTGGGGATAATTCCACGACGTTTATCATCCAGACCTTGGCGACGTGTACGGAGAAATCACTGTATACTAAGAAATATACAATGTAAATAGATATTGATATAAAAATATACAGTTACAAATATACAATCAGAAAAGTACAAATGCTTTCGCAAAAGGATAGAAAGAGATCGTGTTCCACGAGCTTAGCTTGAGGAGGATTTTCCTTGAACATCGAACGATACGGATTTACACTATTGTCGTCATGAGTTGCAGGACCCACGACTAGAAACATGATGCAGATGGTTTAATAAAAAGCGAGGAGATTCGGAATGCAAGGCTCTCCGCGTTTCGCGCAGCGTTGCTTGAAGAGGATTTACGGGTCTGCGAAATTTCTTGGAATCGCGGCATAACGGATCGGAACAATCGCGTCGGCGGCGGCGGGGGCGGGGGGACTTGGTTAATGCAAAAAAAGGGAAAACATTTGCTCCGAAGTCGCGGGGATAAAGCAGGATCTCGTTTTTATTCCGCGGTTCTTGCCGGCGACTCGCTTCCGGCGCGAAGCGTCGCGGCGCGGGGGAAATGTAACTAGCGTGACGGCGAACGAGCCTCCTGCTTCTGCCCGTGGAAACTCGCGAAAAACCGTGGAAGAAGCGACGTATGCAAAGCACCGGGGCCCCGACCTTGAAGGAAACCGAAGTTGGGCAATAAATTTTCATGCGACGCCGGCAGCCGCGAGTCGCGGGGGCAAAAGGGGACGAACCTGGTGTAACTTTCGAGCACGTTGATTATAATTGTGATTTATGCTGGTTTTCTGAGTCTCCTTCTTCCCACCCTGGTTCCTTACGTCCCTACCCTTCCTTCCCTCCTTCCTGTACCATCGACGACACCCTGCAGCCTCTCTTTCTCTCCGCTTCGTCGTCTTCTTCTGTTTCTTCCTCGTCTCTTCCTTCTTCATCCCTTTCGCTCGCTACGGCGAACGAGGGTGCGGTCCACGGTTGATGATAGAACACGCATCAGGCTGTTCTTAGCGGCCGTTGCATTGTTCAAAATCAGCACGGAACCGAGGGTGATCCGAATCAAAGGGAGAATAGAGTGATCTTCCGCCGAGAGAATTGATGGGGGCCCGGGGACGCTTCCACTGAATACTCTGTTGGTCTTAGAATCTTAATTTGAGTGGTCGAACATTAGGCTTTGCGGAAAAAAACGATTTTTCATTCTTTACAATTACGAATGTGTCTAACACTAGGTTAACCGGTTTTAATATTTTTCATTTACGAGTATTGAGATTGTAAAGATGTATCCATGAGGAATTATTCAAAAAATTTATTTCTTTGAGTATAAATTACAAAAAAAAAAATGAACAAAAATTTTGGTAGACATATTCTTGTTATTTCTATAATGTAACATAGTAATCTTTAGTGCTCTTTAGACCCAGTGTTAGTACATTTGCTGTCACAGAGTGATAATTATATGCACGATGACTTTACGATAAATATTTCAATATTAACGTTAATATCATTACTTCGTATTTCAAAAATTGTAATTGCCGATGGCCTCAGAAATTGCTGCAGACCTCGCAAAATTGCGCACAGTTCAAAGCGTTAAAGATTAAATGGAGGTTGGCAGTAACAAGCTAGAATGACCAATGAGCCACAATTAAAACCATATTCGTTTTTATTCCGATAATAAAGGCTCGGCATCGATTGTAGTTATTAGACCGTTCAGCAATTCCATTCGATCCCAGTTCCCTCGGACAATCTAAGACAAAAGAACATTCCCGTGACTCATCGCGACAGTAGAACAGGCTCCCCGGGGAGGAAAGTTCTCTCGTTCGAAGAAACGTAACGTACAGAGAGTGAGAGAGAGAGAGAGAGAGAGAGAGAGAGAGGGACGAGACGACGACGATAAAGTAATCGTAAAAGGGAAACGTCGATTCGAGAGGGCATTGTTGCTGCTCCGCGGCCGAAACTTGCCGGGAAATCCATTATCAGTTCCGTAACCGCGGCGGTAACAATGCCGATGGAAAAAGTTATTAATAGTTAGAGGCTGACAGGCCGTATCGGCCTTTACGACCGAACAAAAGTGCTCCGAGAGTCGTTAAGGAAGAGTTTCCGGTTTCTCTCTTTTTCTCTCGACGTGCTCATCGCGAAGACGTCACGATGACGGAACCGTCGGAGCGTAGGAGGGTTCCGACGATGACGAATGATTCATCTCGTGGAGATTCTTCCTGGCAGACGGTGATCCGGGGAACGTGACGATCTCGTTGCTGAAGGTCTAGTCGACGGTGTCGAATTGCCGGTCGAATCGAATCAATCGGCAACATCGTAATTCAAAGTGCAGGCACGAAGACTTGACCAGCACAGAGTGCAAAGTGGCTGGGGGGGGGGGGGGGGTCGGTAAATCTTGTTTCTTCGTTACGGGGCCGTGCCTCCAGAGGGAGAGATCGGAATGGGGTCCAATAATTTGATGTTATGTATTTTTATGGGGAAAGCCGTGGGTCGACTGTTGTTTGCGAATTTTCGGTTGGAGCCTATATGTTGAAGCTAGAGATATGTTGCTCTTTTAATCCCCTTGAATAACAATCCTTTCGTACAAATTACCCACATTTGAATCTTGTAATGTCAGATCATCCATCGAATATTTGTCAATTAATAAACTCAATATACGGGGTGTTCGACTACAGGTGGGAGAAAATTTAAGGGGCGATTCTCCAAGACAATATAAGACGAAAATGAAGAGTAAAAAAATTACGATTTCGGCTTCATTTTCTAGTTATTATCAATTAAAAATCCGCCTAAAATGCGGCAACCCGACTGACGAAGGCGGGCGACAGTTACCTATCAAATGGGGTCCTCGCGCACGCCCAATGGTTAGGTTTGACGTCACACTTTAGCCAATAATTTGGCTAGTACCGAAAATGCGTGTGGAATGACCCAATCGGACGGTTTAATTCTTGCCAGGTGACTTCTTCACGTCGAATTCTTGCCAGGTGACTTCTTATGAGGCACGCGAAGTATATGTCACTTGATACCCGTCTGTCGCGCGTCTTGATGACGTACGCAACATATATCTCCGTTGGCCGGGTTGCTGGATTTTAGGCGGATTTTTAACTGATAATAATTAAAACATGAAGCCGAAATCGCAATTTTTTTATTCTTCATTTTCGTCTTATACTGTCTTGGAGAATCAGCCCTTAAATTTTCTCGCTCCTGCAGTCGAACACCCCGTACATAACTATAATCGTTTCATGTACGTTGCTGTCTTATACGATACAATATTGTGTCAGTGTTCTTAGTTAACACTAGGTTTACGGGGCATTACAAATTAGTATTCTATATTATTTTATAAAAACAACCAGAATTTATCTATCGAAATTTTTAGCTATTCTTTTTTATAGTATATACCCACAGAAATAAATTTGTTGAATAATATGGCGAACAGGCGTTCCCCTTTTTTCGTTTCAAGTATATCCTTTACATGGTTCAATATTTTTGTTATTGAACGGGAGGAGCAAAATTATATTTTTGTTTTTAATTGGCATCGTTGTGCGTTGCAGTTCACTTGTTTAAGGTTAAGAGGCGATGTTAATGGGAGTCGGGAGATACAAATGTTCTTCCAAATATTTAATAGAATTTTCAAGTTCGAGTTCTTAAAACAGAGACCGCAGAAATGATGCAGACGGTATAATGGTACTAGTGTAGTTAAGTACCCAAACCAAACCTAGACTATCCGTTAGAATAGCGAATAGAGTTGGGTTTTCAAACAGCCTCTGGCTATACCTTGCGCGAGGTTGTATGTACAGAGTTCGCCTACGTCCGTTAAGTATTTTAGTGCTGAAACTCCCAGAGGAGACTTTATTTTACTATTATTAGAACTGTGAGGATGCTTCTAAAGAAAATTATTCCAGAGATTAAATCAATGCTATCTTAGCGCAACGAGGACGATACTGGAACAAAGTTCGTTTATATAATATACACTGGGAAGAAATTCGCAAAGAAGAACTTGTCGGAGGCTCCGTAAACGCTCGAGGAATATGTAAAGGTTTACCAACAATGGAGGAACTTCCCTAAAAATAAATAGTTCCTATTGAACTATGCTCTACCTGGAAAATTGAGAAATCAGCTCGCTCGCTTGGCAACAAATCCCAATAAATTCAAAGGCTGCGGTAACTATTAGGGGTACCCATAAGTAATCAATTATTTGCAAACAATTTGTTTTGCCTTTAGTTCTGTACCGATCGTTGAAGAGGAAACACGTATTCTTTTACAGTTTTCGGTAAAGCAGCCTGTCTTCAAAATATTCTAAAAAGTATAATTTTTTTTACAACCCTGTAATAAAATGGCGGCGTCCATAACTTCCGAGGATTATATTCATCATTGCATACTTTTTCATTTTCATGCGAGATTTAACGCAACGGTAACAACAAAGAAAATTTGCGATGTTTATGGAGATGTATTGGAGGTCAACAAATGTCAACGTTTTGAAATATTTCGACGGTACGTAATAGCAACTCCTCGCATTTAGAGGTAAACAAATGAACGTAAACATTGTGAATGCTCATTTCCCGCCGTACACGTGCTCGTTTCCGCTCGCTCTGGTCCCATTTCTAAACTGTAACCGACAATACTACGAAATTTTCAATGCTACTGATATCACCAATGTTGACAAACATACTGACAATCCACGAAGGACCACGATCGACGGTCCACGAACCTCGATATGATATGTTTACATTATAAATTTTCCTGTAAGCAGTTCACATTGAGAACTGTACGAATAGTTATTGCTTCTGTATTTCTGTCGATTTTGTGTTTTTTCTTGTTAATTTTGTAAGTTATGCAAGTAAATCATTTTTTTCTGCACTGCATCTATTCTATAAATATCCTAGAATATGTTAATACTTATTGCTTTTAAAAAAATAATTAGTAAACAACATTTTACGAACTTTTGTGTCAAATTTATTGGTGTACGAATACTTTCTACACCCACTGTATGTGTCGAAAGATCTGTTAGTTCATTACATGAAATTATGAGATACGTTATAACAATGAACCGGTACGCTAATAGTATATTTGATTTTTTGTGAGTTAAGTTCTGCAGCAATTTTTACGTTCATTTGTTTACCTCTAAATGCGAGGCGTTGCTATTACGTACCGTCGAAATATTTCAAATATTCTGGCGATTGATTCATGACGATATTTTCTTTCAAAGTCATCTGAAAGTCATCGTATAGCAGGCCGTTGAATTCGTTTCGACGTCGCCTACAATATTATGAAACTAAAAATACCCAGGTTCCTTAAAAGATATGACAGCGACCTTCATTTTTTTTTGTTGAAAATCGATTTGTTTTTGATTTAAAAAATTGCACTTTCTTGTTGGTTAAATACTGATTAACATTGGTGCAAAACACTTTTCTGTCCGACCACCCGAAGGGGCTGAAAAATTGTGGGGACTAATTTGCGCCGCACCCTGTATAATAAATTAAGAAATAAAAACTTGAATGTACTACAAAGTTTGTTTTAGATTTCAAAATAATTGATTACTTGTGGGTCACCCTAATATTTGCAGACTTGGGTAGCGAAAGAGTATCCGGCGTGACGAGATCGACAAACTCTCTCGTGATCGATAAATCTCTGGCCCTCCAGGATCCGCAGAGGCCCAAACGGATCCCCAAAGCGAGCCGTTTCGTCGATCCGCGCCGAAATGATTCAGAATCGGCGGGTATCGCGGTCCGGAGGCAATTCGCCCCGCGGGACCAGACAAAACGTCGACCAGGTTAAAGCGGATTTCTATTTAGCATCGGCCGTTCCTCCCTCGTTCCCAGGTGCTCTTATCCCGTCCGGATCGGAATCGTTACGCCAATGCAGGAGAGACGACTTATCTCGCGCGCGTAACCGCGGAACATCCATCAGTGTTCCGCGAGCGCGTTGCAGTCGGTGAACGCGCAGCCGGCATTAACATAAAAGCAGCGCATCGTATCGCGGCCGTGGCATTAATTCATCCTAGTATTCGGTTTGCATAGACGATATCTGGCGATCGGGGACCCCGTCAGTCGTACGGAACTTGGATCAGTTCTCGGTGTCCTTCTCTCTCTTTCTCTATCTCTCTATCTCTTTCTCTGCTTCTCTTTCTGTATCGTCGATCGTGCTGCTCGGCAGCATCTCGGGAGCTCCGAGCCTCTCCGGAGAGCTGATATAAATCTTTGATTACCGACAGGAAAGATCCAGTAAAGCGGAGGCCCTCGCGATGCCTACTATCGGCTTGCATCTGTGCGTCTACTCTTCCTGCAGCCCTCCTTCTCTAGATCCTTACCCTCCGTCCTACCCTCTCCCCTTGATCCAGGGATGACAGCGTACAAGTTGTCTCCTCGAGGAACAGGCATATGATACTACCGTGCGACGTCCGGCCGTCAATTCGGAAAATTGGAGAAAATGTAGTCCTCTAGGTCTGGAAGGAGTTCATTTTAATGAACACGTTCGCTACAGCGTCGCTTATCTGTGACAACCGCGAAGAAAATCGCTCGAAACGTGGACAATCGTATCCGATGCATCAGTAGACTTCATGCAAATCTTCATGCAAAATAAGACTGTTGTGCATCGAGATCGTGGGAAGCAGGAGTTCGATAAAAATTGATTTTGTTTCTATCGATAGCAACGTTGCAGTATTCGTAGATACTTCTAATCTTTCATTGTTTTATATTTCTTCAATTTCTTCGCAAATGCAGAAAAATCCGCAGATCTAAAAATAACAAATTGGTCAATGTTCCTCGCAAAGTCAGAAGTTCCTGAACCGTCACATTCTGCGTAAACAACGTCCTGCGAAGAAGGCGAGGAGTTTCACCCACGTCTTGGGAGAATTGAGCATAATGCGACTCGACTTTCTCTCTTTGGCTTTGACGTGGTCGCAGGGGGGATTCGCTCGACTCGTTATCGATTCGAAATCATCGGGACATTAGGCGTACAGCTTCCGGCTATCCTGTTCGACGACGCCGGGGGAGCGTTCCTCTTGATCTCCGTTCCAGCCGAGGAATAATGTTAATTTTTCAGGGGCTCTCTCCCGAGGACACGGACCGCCCCCGGCGTCGGCGGCTCTAAGGGTATTTCAATTGTTCGCCATTACCCGCGGAATAATTCATCTCAGCTGGCTGGCATCGACGTGACGAGAAATTACGTCGTGAACATGGTGCATACCTCGAGGGGGAGGGTGGGGGGTACCGCGTGGAATATCAAGAGAAGACAGGGGCAGGAGAGGACAAGGGGAGAGAGAGAGAGAGAGAGAGAGAGAGAGAGGGCGCGAAAGGGAGGCGGAACGACGCAAACTTCCGGGCATCTGGTGAAAAACGATTATCATTCGTCTTGCGCGGTTCCAGGGGTGGTTGGTCATTCGTTATGGAGGAGGCCGCGATAATCGATTCGCTCGGGAATTACTTCAGGTACGCTACTCTCTTCCCCTCTCTATCTCCGTCCCTTTCTCTCTCTCTCTTCCTCTGTCGCTCGTTCTCGCGATGAGAAATCGTCAAAGTGGCGGCGGGGTGGTTACTAACTAGGAAAGAGATAGATAGAGGACAGGAGAGGGAGAGAGGCAGCGAGAGAATCCGACGGCGAATTAATTCCGTGGAACTTGTTACATCGTTAAGCAGCGTAACAAGTAGTCTGGCCTGAAATTAAATTTACCGACGACAATTGTACGTACCCCGTAGGCTAATTGCCGCCGATTAATTTGTGATTTGTCATCCTTCTAATTGCCCAGCCAGCGGACTCTTCCTCGAATTACCCTGTACCCGATCCTGGCCTCGGGACGGGTCGAACTTTTTTTTACGCCGGATGATCGTCTTCGAGATTCCACGGAACGATTACCGGCCCTCCTGATCTCTCCGAGTGTCATACTCTTTGTTCACTGTCTTTTTTTTCGGGTCTCGCTGCCGCCCGATTCTGTTCCACCCTCCGTTTATTCGCAATCTTCGATTATACGGCACCTGACGCCAATCCTAACCCTTAATGGATTTAATAATTGTTCAATGGACTCATTAATGGAACGTGCCTTCCAAAATGGAATCCAGTTATGGAACAACACAAGTTGTATGCTAGATTGACCGAAACGCGTATTTTTACTTTATGTTTAAAGACAATCTTCATTTGATTCAATTAAGTTTAACGTCTTCACGTACGTAGACAACTCAGACACGTGTTGAGTGAACATATTGCTGAATATTAATAGTAAGTATTACCAACAACAGTATTGAATTTATAGGACAATTCATTGACTGCAGATTTTATACATTTCACAAAACAGTAAAAGCATTAGCAGAATATAGAACTATTACTCCAGTTTGTTGCAGTTGAGGTCGAGAATTATTATTTTGTATAAAGATCCGCAATCTAGCTTACACAAATGATAATTTCATGTCCTGAGAATGATATTCTTTCATTCTGCCGTGGTATGTTGATATTCCTAAGGTGATTTTACTTTTTATTGCCTATAAGCACTGAAAATACGTTTTAAAAAGGTGTCTATTACCATGAAATATCAGAGAACATGTCCTTGAGAGACAAATCACTCTGAAGCAAACGATCTCCTCCTCAGACATTTTCTCGCGTAATTAAAAACAGACATCAGCTTCAGAGGTTTAGCTTCGCAAAGCGAACCGATTAAAGCCGACAGACTCGAATGAACCAGCTGCAAATTCTGGAAAAAATGATGATCGATCGATAGATTCAATTGTCAAGATCGAGCAGCCTCTTGTCAAGCAGCTCGGAAGCTGTTTGGAAGCGAGAGACGCGAAAACTGTTCTTCCGTGCTCGTCTGCCTCGCATTCGCGGATTTTTCAGGTTTCCGCTTTCGGAATTCGCACTTATCTCGCGGGGGGAGCGAGGGAGCGGGATGCGAGCGAGTGCGGCGACGAACTCGTCCGGACGTGCATTAGCATACTTAATGGGCCTTTGTTTGGCCAACTTGAACTACGAATGTTGCGAGCGACACGGTTCGTTAACGTGACCGAATCAAATTACATGAATTTACTGTCCCGACGCCTCCGTGGTATTTCATCGTAGATCTATAGGCACGTGTTCCACGGGCCAGCCTGAATCAATTCCGGCAGGACCTTTGCTCTCTTCCTTGCGCCCCGTCCCCGGTCCCGTTCGTTAAAGCTCAACGACGCGTTTACACGGAATAATAATTCCGCGGAAACTTCCATTTTACAGGCGACGTCCACAGGTCCGTTCCCGTCGATACTGTTTTCCACCGACGATGTATGCATTTCGCTTGCATCGCTTTGAGTGGCGAATTCGCGAGGCCCGTAACGTTCGAGATCGTTCCCGACGATAGTGAACGTGCGTGGAATTAATCAACCCTGTTTACCAAGGATTAACTTCGTTCATCACTGTCTCCTAATTTGACAGCTTCACTCTGCGGCCGGAGAACGTGCCGAGCTGGCTGGAACATCTTCTCACACTTTTTAAAAGAGAATATTCAGGATCCGCTCGTGGGAAACGTTTTTAGTCGATGCAAGGCATTATAGGCAATCCTTGATTACTAGAGCACTCGAATCACACGAGAATTTATTGCAAGTAGACTGCGGATGTTTACGCAATTTTCTATTTTTGTGGACAGATTTTAGGGGAGTGGTACCAAAGAAAATCCTGTTTTCAGTGGTAATAGATCCAAAATAAATAAAAATCGCACTAAATTCTGTCGAATTTGATACTCCAGCATTTTTTGAACATTTCCATAAGTCGTATCGTATCATTTCCAAAAGTTGTATCGATCCTTGGATAATTCCTTTAAAGTTTCTTTTTTAACAATTCTCAAAAGAATTCGCCTCTTTCAACATTACTGGACAATTCGTAGTTGAAAGACTCTTTGTGCTTCTCTTGCGAAACCATTTTTGATACACGTTCTAAAATAACTTGTTTATGTAAAACTCTACATTTTTATAAGGTTTTCACCTCATAAAAATGAATACAGAAAGGTAGAAAATTCTGCTTGGTTTCTATTTCATGCAGAAAATTTCTGTTTTCCATAAACATTCACAATTTACCGTCCATTATTGAATGTTCGTGCTCGATCCTGAGAGACCTCAAAGACCTTTGAAGAAGAACCACGCAATTTTTACGAAAGAGGAATTCACCAGCTTGTGAAATGTCGGGACAATTGCAGACGATGATGGTGACTGCATAACTGATTAACAGACTGTGAATTACTAAAATAAAAATTGTCTGCCTCGACTTCAAGACACAGGAGTCATTTAGAAGTCTCTTTCTCTCTTCAATAATCGTGACAAGTTGAAAATAGTGTATCATCGTTCTCAAATTGTTTTCAGCTGTGCCAACTCATTTCACAATTGATTAGTGTTCTTTTAAAAGGTAGCTCTTGCGTTCTATTTTCAAACCAAGCAGTAACTTTTCTCTACGCACGTTGTCTTGAGTGTTTCATTTTTCAAAAAACGTGTGGGCGAACGAGATCAAAATGAAGCAGAGTGTAGGCTAATTAGAGCCTCGATTGAAACATAGAGCAAGAGGAGAGAGAATTTCAGAAAGTGTGTTCGAACGAGTGGAGGAAAGTTGCATGCCACGCCACCGTGATCCACGTGACCAGCAACATTGTCTTCGGCCGGTATCGTCCGTCCGATGGATAGCCGGATAAGTTAGGCGAAGGCCAACGATGAGAACCATAGCTCACCTAGATTCCTCGGCGCTTCCCTCGCCTATTCTTCTCCGTCCCGAGTTGAACATCAATTGTTCCCTCGAACGGTAGACGCGACCGTCGTGAATATAACCAACCGGTGCCCCGAGACGATTCCCATGGCACAGCGTTCTCGCTAATCCGTGGAGAGCCGGGTCCCATGCGAGAGTGGCAGCCTCCTTATGCAGATTAACTTCATAAATTCCGTGGGACTCGTTAACACGTCGCGCGGAACACGACCGCGACAAGTTGTCAATGGAGGAAAAGAAGGCGCGATTTAATGAACGTATTAGCGGAGGATCGCGGCGCCGATTGAAGATAAAGCTGCCCGGCCGGCGATCGCGATAAGCGCCGGGCAGACATCGATGTAACGCGCGGCAGTAATTTGCTGCATAATTCCCTCGCTTCCGGCTAGGATTAAATCACCAATTAGTACTAATGTTACGCGGAGCCTCTTTCTCTACCTCTCCCTCTATATATCTCTCACTCTCTCTCTCTCTCTTTCGCTTTTTTTCTATGCTCTCGCGTACGCAAAAGAGACGCGGGGGCAGAAGTGCTCCCGGCGAACCGAACGATGACTCATTGTCATTAGGAGAACGTTGGCTGCTCGATGGACGGCCCGCGAAGGGTTCTTAATATCGTGGTCATTAAAGCGGATTCCTGAGCAACAGATTCTACGGACCTGAGCGATTTTTACGAATTTTTTTCCGAGGAAACTGCCAACTATTTCGAAATGAAATTTCTTGGGACTTGTAGACACATCTTTCAGCTAAGTGAACATTTTTTTAAAATTCCATTCGGTCGTTTATTTATTGGACAGCGCACAAGAATGTCAACCAACGTATGTGACCACTGTCACGATCATGTGAACGCAAAGAATGAGTCACTTTCTTAACTGATAGTTAGGTTATGCTTGGTTTATATCAATTTACTAAAAATATTTTGCAAATTTTTACTCTTCTAACGTGCAGAAGAGAAATGCATACGTATCAGAGACATGGTAAAACTTGACTGTATATTTGAAAAAATATTATACATAAAAAATAATGTTAAAATTATTAGTACAGTCCCAGACAACCTTAGAACGAATGGAACGAGCTTTTTTGACATTGAATGCTCAACTACTTGTTTAGTTATTAATATTTTTCTTCATAATGTTGCGAATATTCCCACAGGACCATAATTTCGAGATTTTTGCAAATCCAACGGAATTTTGGCAGCATATTTTTTTAAATGCAGTACTTACCATTCGCCAACAATTCTATCCAGAGTCCTTCTTCAATTCCAGCCACAGTCCTTCGATTCGCGAGTTCTCCAAATGCAGAATCATGGGAATTGAGAGAACGAGAGAGGGAGAGAGATAGAGAATCAGTGCTACTACTATCCTTCTGTCTGAACCTCCGTTGGTTGTCCCCTCACGCCACCTCGGTCGTTTTATAGCTTCATTAGGAGCAAGGGTTCTTGTTTAATAATTCATCAAGGCCGCCGCTCGAAACCGTGCTTCCCGATGCTTAGCCTTTGACGGGCAACAGGCTTCGCTGCGTCTTTCTGGATCGTTTGACCAGGCGGAAAGAGGTTTCCTGGATGGGCTGGCCGCGTTTCGGAATAATGGATATCGTATCGGTGATCCTACTCTTGGATATCCTTCGAGGACCGCGCACATGAAGATATGTTCCGAGGCTTTTATGGTAGGCTCGGGAATTTGATATTCCGAGAGAAGATATTCCAAGATGAACCTTGAGATGGGTTGAGAAGTTTGAATAAAAATCTGGAGGTGCGTTTTTTCAGCCTGATCTCATTTCTTCGACAAAATATCATACTCCAGATCACCGTAGTCATCATAGAAAATGGAATAATGAATTTTGAAAATTCTGTGGATGATGAAGAGGAGTTACAAATCATTAATTGCTGACTGGAGAATTTTCGAATTTAGACCAGCTAGAAAATGATGGGACATTCGATCGTGTAAACGAAGATGCAACCGTCCATTGGAACCTTAATGATGGATGTTTAGTGATAGAGAGTTAGTAAGAGAGTTCTAACCGATTAATTTTAGACGTGGGATCAAAGATTAGGCAAACGAAAATTCGATTGTCTCTCCAATCCTTAATGACAAATTGCATCCAAATTTAATCAGCCTAAGTGTGACAGTGAGCCACTAATTGTTTGGTACTCACCGATAAATATTGAACCAGCTAGAGGATGGAATGATGGGCATTAGATCAGTTTAAACCCACCATTGTCTCCTGAATTCATAACGATAGACGTAATCAGTAGAAATTTGATAATGGGGAAGTCGAGTAACTACTCGATTATTCATCGGCTGAATAGGTAATTCAGACAGAGATTCTGTAAATTATTTAATTGCCTCTCGAATAATTAATACATGCGAAAAATGTAATAGTAGAAAAACCATAAGAATTATTTACGATCAGAACCAACGAGTGCCGAATGGAAGAGTCTCTACCCAATTAACATTTAACGAGACTGAAACTCGAGGATTCGAATAGTCTTTCATTGTTCGCGGTAAATCTCTGGCAGGCCAGATATTGAACACGGCGCCGTCAGCAACTCATTCCGCTTTTAACTATCTCGAACATAAACGGCGCGGATAAAGAAATTCGATAATAAGCAGAAACGTAGTGTTCGCAATAATTTCTCATCATCATACGATAACACAGCGGGCTAGAAGGTCGGCGGAAGAGTGACGCGAACCCAGAAGAGCAGCACCGTCAGTGCACGGGTCGCAGGTATGTTGTGCAAGCTCTGTGCTTTTTAATCTTCCGTTTCAATGGCAGAGAATTGCACGGTGGCTGCGGGAAGGATTAAGAAGCGAGCCGGCGAACAGAATTCAATGGCACGCTGATTTTAATTTAACACTGATGCTTTTGAACTCTCTCTCTCTCTCTCTCTCTCTCTCTCTCTCTCTCTCTCTCTCTCTCTCTCGTTCTCTCTTTCTCTCCCCTCGCCCGGGAGGGACGTTAAATCAGGAGAAATACTTAGCAACTGGCCGGCGCGGCCCCGGGTGCTTTGTTCTCCCTTATAAATAATTGTTACACCGCATTGTTAGCTCCGCCATGGCAAGACGAATTTCGCGATTGTTATGGCCCGTGTTATTATGACGTCGTACACGGTGACCATAAACGAACGTGACGCGATAAACCACGAATGTCTCCGCCGGAGAAAGACCGCGGCAAAGCGGAACAGAAAAGAGCAGCATTTTCTCGGCGAACACGAGCTTATGCGCGGCTCGCAATTATACTTTAAAGGGAGATAATGCTGCAATCTACATTGCAAATGTTGTGCAATTTTTTGTTCCGAAGAAAGGGACTCCGGGGCTGGATTAGACTCGGGGAAAATAATTTAATGCTGCAACTGAATCTTTCGCGTAACTCTGCATCTTCTTTTCACTTCAGCATACTTGGGCTTACCTTAGAAACGTTCACTTCAATAGTTGTATCGAAATCTTTTAGAGATTAGATATTATCCAGTTTTATTTTACTCTAGTATAATCAACTTCGATGTTACTATATTAACCTCAATATTTGTGTACATTGAACTTTCAGGAATTGCAGATTATGAACAATTTTATTATTTCACTCCTATACAACATTTTCCAATGTACTCTCCCAATTATATAACAATCTTTATTTATTCAGCCTCACTGCTAGGGATCAGACTCGGTTTTACAATAATTTACAATAGTTAAAATTCACTCCTTCTTTCTACCCATTTTTTCTATTCCTCATTAACTTATCTAACCTATCCACTTTCTCAATTATAAGTGTTCTTCATAAAATTCGAAAAAAAAACATTAGAAAAGTCTAAACATGCTGTTATGTTTACACAGTAGTGGGGATAATTCCGTGACGTTTATCATCCAGGCGAGATATACATATAGAGAAATCACTGTACTTTGATGTATTAAGATACAGAATACTTTCTGACTTAACACCTGTTACAGTTGATGTAAAACATTTTTATAAAAATCCGCGGTGCAATTACAAAATCAATCATCTAAAAGCTTAAACAGTTTGTGGAATCGAAAAATTAGTTGGAGAAGGATGTATCTCGATAAACGTCCCTGAGTCGGCGATGCTAGTTCGAAGCAAAGCAAGATTTATCGATCGCAAAATTGCGATAATCGGTAAAAGGGAGTATCGCGAGAGACCCTTAATCCCTCGCTCCTCAATTACAAGCCGCATCTTCGACAAAAAGAGGGAGGAGGGAGAGAGAGATAGCGGCAGATTTACGCTGCTTGTTTTCCAGGTTCGTATGCGTGGTCCGTGTCGGCTCCATTGGCTCGTAAAGTGGGGAAGAGTTATTGCCGGACTATTTATCGAATCATTACTGTCCATAGAAATCCAATGACGCCCGGGGAACACTCGGGAAAGGGAGGCGGCCGAACACGTGGCACGCACTCGAAGGAAGTCGTGTTTCTTCGTTCGTCGCTTTAGATGCCAACGATGTAATTATTGGCTCGCGTGTCTCGATAAATATCCACCGTGGAAAGAGAGCGAGCGAGCGAGAGAGAGAGAGAGAGAGAGAGAGAGAGAGAGAGAGCAGCAATGTTCCGCGTTCGGGAACATTATGCAACGGCTACCAAAGAATTCCCCGGTACTCGCTGGACCACGAGCAACTCGGCCAACAGAGAGATGTTTTTATAATGTCGAGCTTGTCGGACCTCGGGCAATTTATGTCTCGGTCGTGGAAGAGGATTCGGGCTTGAGGAACGCGAGCCATTATGCGTTTTACCCGGAAACAGACCGGGAAGGGAAGCAAGTAACGGAATCTGGGTTACTCTGCTTCCGGTGGACGGCGTAAGAGGATTGTCGTCGCTCCGTCCCCCCATTTTGTCTTTGCTGGTTGCTACATTATTTATCGCACGTCTTTATCCCGGATGTAAAACGTGATATCGCTTGATGGTCGTGTGTAAGCGTAACGTTTTAATCGTTAACAAGAGCTCGCGCCGATTAAGAAACTTTGTAACGAGCGAAATGATGATGCCGAGTCACGGAAGAATTAACGAAGAATACACTAGCTACTACCGTTTGTTTCGCTGTTCAACTTCCTTGTGAAAATGTTTCACTCAGCCGTGCCTCTTTCATGAAACATTCAAACGATTTAGTTGAAAGAAAACTGCTAGCAAGGAACCGTTATCTAACTCCCGACAATCGAATAAATGAATATTTCGGCTGACGGTCGAAAAGGGATACCGGGGCTACTCGATAGATTCGATAACGAAGAAACAACGCTGTTTGCATATTTCCTCCGCCGGATAAAAATGTCGGGGATCAGGCGCCGTGAGATATTCGGGACACGAAACATCGGATTCCCATATACGCGCCTGCTCTCTTTCGGGATCGATAGAATATTTTAATAAAAGTTGCTCGCATGGGTGCGCGAAGTTTTATCGTGATTCGAAGCATCACGAGGTTTCGAGGCCGGCGGTGGTAGTATCTGCACGGTACACGGGTGGAACCAGCGAACCACGAGTAGCGAGAATGGTTTCCCGGGATTCGAGGCAGAAGGCGAAAGAAAAAGAGCAGCAAAGGGGTTGCCCGGTGTGTTCCGATTCGCGTAGCATAAGTACAAATCCAATTTCTACGACTCGTCGACGTGCTCGATGGCTCGTGAAATGAAGATACGCGGAGACACCGAGAGAGCTCAAGCACCTATGCACGCCTACAAGGTGTTCTCGAATTGTTGGCGATACATCCATCAACCCTGAAAAAGGTTCCGGGACTTTTTAACATTTTTACTCGCGTGCTGGCCATTCTGTTATACAACAAGTTCTACTTACAGTTGTTCCTACAGAGGCAGGCTCTGCAGCCTCTTGATCAAAAGATCAGTATTTGGGTACTATTTTCCCCCTTTTAGAATTGTACACATCTTCTGATTCTTATTTTCCAGATTAACCCTTTTTAATATTTTAACTTCAAAACGAAACATTTCTTCCAAGCTAGAATATTTTCCTTCTATATGTTTGTTTCAATGTTATACATACGAAAATGGTGCGATTTACTCGTACAACACTGAAATATTTCGTAATTTATTAAATACAAACGAATTTAATAATGCAAAAAATATTTTTAATAATGGTACAGCAATTTTTAGTGGTGCCTTACAGTCACCATTCGAGTGCCAAGGGTTAATAGGAAGAGCACAATTATGTTTACAACAACGTGGACAGCACTTCCAACAGTTTATGAATTAAACGAATTCCCCAAAGGTAATTCTAACATTGTAACCTCGACCTTCGGTTTATTCGATGTATACAAACCTCGAAAACCTTTGCGAAAAAAGGTTGAGGTATCTCAGAATAAAGTCCGTTGAGCCGCAAGTAAGCCGAGTGCACGCGCACTAGACAAACTTTCAAATTCATTTTTCTCGAAAACAAAGCCTTGTATCAAAAAATTTTATTGCATATTTTCGACTCAGTTTTTCATGTAGAATCACTCTTTGCTCGGTTGTACCACCAGTTACGGGACACCCTGTATATTTTCCATGTTATGTATGTTTCCATGTAATACATACAAAAATGGTGCAATTTACTGGTAAAATACAGAAGTGTTTAGTGATTTATTAAATACAAATAAGTTTAATAATGTAAAAAATATTTTCAACAATAATACAGCAATTTTTAGTGGCGCCTTACAGTCGCCATTCGAGTGCTAAGGGTTAATTTTCTGTAGATTGATTAGGGTGTTTATAAAAGCCTCATCAAGCTTATTCGGACGTTTTTAACATTTTTTCAGATATAAAATTGAATAGCATTTACACGACAAAAATATTGAGTACAAGTCACTCGAACGGAGCATGTCCTACAAATTGTGCATTGTACGAGTCACCAAATACCCGAGAAGAATTAGTACAAAAGACCACGGTTCACGTTCTACTAACAAAAAAAAAACTATGCCCTCTAATTTTCACCAAAGTAAACAACAATTTCCAGATATTTACATACAAGTATTTATTAACAGTATATATAGTCGTGAAAACTGTACATGCTTTTTCATTTTTAAGGCTTCAGACGGTTTTGTCTTGATGGAAATGGATACCTCAAGAATTTGCTCACTTTTCCGTGTCAGAGTGAAATCATCTGATACGAATGCTGTATAATAACAGAGCGAAATGTTTGTCGATGGAAAATGATTCGTGAAATTCGAGTCACCCCATAGATACCGGCGAAGAGGCAGTCAGGATCCACCCCGCGATGATCACGAGCAGAGAGATCGTAGCGGATCTCGATTCCTGGATCGTCGAACAAAGAATCCGCTCGTGGGCGATCTTTTTCATCGCGGCCGGTCGTCATCCGGGATTTTGGTCTAGCCTGGGCAGGCTGCGTTTACTGCCCGGGCATAAAGTATCAATTCTGATCTCCGTACGACGTGTTTACGGCATCTCCGGGTTAACTTTATGCCTTTCTCGCGAACTTTACGAGGCTTTCTTAGCTGGCCGCGAGAGCTGGCCCAGAGGAGCTCCATATCGGTCCGCGAACGGCAAAAAGCGGAATGGAAAATCTACACGGTCGCGATTTTGCTTGCTCCGTCCTACAACACGTGCACGCATGCATGCTGTTCATTCCTTTATTGTTCCTTTTTTATCCATAATTCATTTCTTTCAACCTCTTCTTCTGCCGGAGAAAATATAGTCGTACGAAACATACCTATTTTCTTTTCCTTCGTGGAAATCGTAAACGATACGGATGTTTTATTCGTTGTGGCTGTACAAGATATTGCAGGGTGGGGGGTTAGTATGGCTTTATCCAAACGTCACGAATATTGGCTCTTTATCCTGTGCGTGTGTCATTTATTTATACCCTTTTAACCAAGTGCAAACTGGAATGAAATAATCGAGTCTTATTCTTAAATAGTTCGAATTTATATAACTCAAAACGTAGCCTAAATAAAATATCGACGATCGTATACATATTGTGAATGTGGAATAACTATTTTAATAGATTATTTTTCATCACGCTTCTTTTAAGAAACCCGATCTGTACATTTAATAGTAAATCCACCACCGTCGATGAAATTACCGGTTTCAAATTTGTCGTGTTTCGCAATCGTTGAAATTGTAAAAATATTTTCATTGAGAATTGACGCGATTTGTTTCTTTTATTCAAGTATATATTGTCGTGAAAATTGCACGAAACCCGAATAAATTTAATTTACTGTACTTTAATACGTACCAGTCGCTGTCAATGCTCGACAGGTTTGGTGTCAACGGAAATAAAACACGATTTCAATTAAACAGAAGACGCAGACAAGCCAGCAAAAGGTACTGGGTCAAAACGTAAAAGGGACAAGTCGGGATCTCGCGTGTGTCGCTGCCTCCATTCCTCGACAAGCGCACGCACGCGAAATCCTGACGTGGATTCAGATTACGCGGTGCTGTTATGGCTCGTTCATCGCGAGACAATGGATTCGCTGGATCGAATGGAATCTGACTGCGCGGAAGATAGATAGTATTGTCGCTCGATGCCAGCGACTTTCTACGGTTCCGCGTTTATCACGGAATTTATTCCGTGCCGCTATTGAATTTTTCAGTCGCGGTCCGGCCGGCTTCGGGGTCGAGCCCCGAAAATGCGTACGTCACACAATGCTTCGTGTTCCTTTATTTTTTTTTTTTTGGTTTGCTATCACACTGCGAATCGATCCGGTTGTTTAGGTGTGTCTTTTTAACTACCGCTCGTATTGAAATTTGCAAGCTGCGCCCGGCATGCGAATAAGGGAAGCAACGATTTCCAAATGTTTATCGATTCCCTTGCTGTTTCAACTGATAAATTAATATTTCAAATTTTATCAGTTTTGTCAGTTTTGTGCGCTATGCGAATTATCGGGGACGCCGATCTTTTCGACAATATTCGTGTTGCAGTGTGCTTTGTAGATTGCAATATTTTTTTAAAATAATATTTCTGGTTTCGTTGTTTTCTATTTTTTTATGTTCAAGCTTCGAAAATTACCCTTCTGTTCATTCAACCCAACGTATTAGTAAATAATATGTCTTACTATATTTTTTATTATGTGTGGAAGTAATTTCGAATATAAAATAATTATACACTTCCTTGACCGAAGATCTTGATTTGAATTTATTCTAAATTGTATGAACATAGTTGTACCGATACGTTACGGATATGTATTTAAAATGTATCTACAGTCACATAAAAATAGATAAGAATAGATCTTTATACCTATCAAAAATTTGTTATCTTGTGAAACATATTTGTACATGCGACATGGTGTACGATTTTATCTGTGACTCACTGAATACAATGTTGGATGGAATTCCGCATGGACAAATTTTTTAGTTAAATTTTTACATTTGATATTTGAATATTACATCGGATTTTTAATTCTACAATGAAACTTTTATTAACATATTCGTGGCATTTTTTTTTATCAAAAGGAGACCAAACATAACGAAATTTTCATTATTTCTACTAGTTTAATTAACGATTGAGTAGAATCTCTTGTTGAAATAATGTAGTCACATCGTAAGTAAAACTCACATCCGGGAATGTCGTGCTTCGCTTTGGATATTACAATGTAACAACTTGAAAATAGGCTAATGGAGTGTGCGTCATACGTCGAAATGACGATCGAAGGAAAAATGACGATCGACACGAGACGAGAGTGGGGAAGACGTTAGCTGCACGTCCACCCAAGAAGCAGTTCGATCAAAGAATCGGTTTGGGCAGGACATACCTGGTACAAAAAATAAGTTCGATAGAAGAATCGGTTTGGGCAGGACATACCTGGTACAAGTAATAAGTTCGGTAAAAGAATCGGTTTGGGCAGGACATACCTGGTGCAAGTAATAAGTTCGACATAAGAGTCGGTTTAGGCAGGACATACCCGTTGTATATATTAAGCTTAGAATTCCAAGTTTTTATTTTATATTACATTTCCTTTATTCACTAATGCTGTGCTATATGATAGAATATAACACCATTCCTATCATATCCCCCGACATCTCTGTTATCCGAATCAATAATATCGGTGGAGATTAGATACTATTGGTAAGATATGGAAAAATAGTTTCTGCACATTCTACTTAACCACTCTGCTTTAACCACTTTTAATGTTTAGGTTTTGCCAGTTACGAAGCTCATTTTGAACACTGTGTATCAGTCACGCGTTCGCTCAAACGCTGAATGGTTCGAGGCTCGTTCGAAGTCATAAAAAAGAATATTGTCCACTCCAATGACGTCATGCACATAAAAACTTGAAAGATGGGTAGGATATCTTCTTAAAAATTGTTCATTTCTCCAGTAAAAGCCTCATTTTGGTCAACGTGCGTGCCACACGTTTGCTCGAACGCTAAATCGTTCGATCCTCGTTTGGATACGTTTGCCACAGTGCGAGGGGTGAAAGTTAATAAGTTGCCCTCGGGCGTACGTGCCGGCGAAAACTCGGTGATCCCGCGGAAAGGAATTTTCTCCATAAACCACGGGCTTTATCACGCCGAATGTGAGAACGCGATCGCGCGTTCTGAATACTGACTACTCTCGCGGATAGCCGAGAGGGTACCGAGAAGGTAGACCGTCGAGAAGCGAAGAGAGAGGTAGGCGGACGAGGAAAAAAAATCTCGGGACACTTTTCTTTGGCCGAAGAACGGCGCAAAAGGGACGCGGGACCCTCGCCGGAAGAAAGCGGAAAGAGAAAGAGAAAAAGAGAAAGTGACTGGAGAGGTCTTTAATCGAAGGCACCTCGGAATCGATCGGCTGCCGGTTGCCGGGGGTTGGAGGGATGTGAAAGTGGTGCCTCGTCGAAGGGTGATCCGGTTACAGATGGCATAAAACGACTGGCAGCTTTGCATTAGCTTCGGTAATGGCGTACGTGACCGCGAGCTTAATATCCCGGAACGGTCCCGTCGCTCCCCGATCCAGGAATTTAGGGACGTTTAGCCGAAAAATCAATTTCCTCGTGTAGGTGTCTGTTGATGCTTCGGCTACCGATTTTTAAAGTGTTTTATTGAAAATGTATTTGAAACAACAGTGCCTCGATTGGTGCTTATTTTAGAAATGTCTGTTTACTAATTATATCATATGAAGGATCATACAGTTAATCATCTGATAAAGATTCCGTTATCAATTCGGCGAGGCGTCGGCACTTCTGCCACGTCATAGGGTGTTTAAATACAAGTAAACAAAAACGAATAACACTTTTCGATTGACGCGACGTTTCCGAGAAAATCGAGTTTGAGAAAGAAGTAGAATTAGTCGGTCGTGATCAGACGCGTCGGACGATTCTGATTTAACAGGACACGTTCAGAGACAGCTTACATATTGTTTCTTCAAGTAGAACAAAATTAATATTATAAAATAGAATGTATATCTATCTAGCAATTTATACGTGTCGAGTCAAATCCTCTGTATTAATCTGTATTACAGTGAAACCTGTTTTTGTGCGATTTTATTTTATGCGGTATATGAATGCCAACGGTGTTGGCATTATAACACCCGTATATGCATTTTTAATTGATTACTTACTCATATACGACGTAAAATGTCTAGAAAAAAGGCACAACGTAACATAGCGTGACAGTCAAGGCCAAATGCCTGCCGGCCTTAAGCTAAAAGCGACCTGCGGTTCGGTCGAAAAATTCTAATTTTTCGAAAAATTTTGCTTTGACATGTTGCACGATTCACAGGTTCCATCGAGACGTCGCCGAATCTCTAGATCGGCACCGAGGCATGCCGGGGACATTGTTCCAGCCTGTTCCACCCCATTTTCCGCAGCCCTTTCATCGGGTAGGCCTTGATGCTCCCGCAGGGCTGTCTCGTGTCATCGAAGATACGCTTTATCGGTCCTTTTTCCCGCGGTTTTGTTCGGCGACGCGTGCCAAAGCCGAGGACACCGGGGCTCGCGCGTCGCACAATCCGGCGCCAAAGGACCACGAAATCGAGCCGATATCCGGCGGCAACGCGACCAACAAACCACCCCCGCGTTCGCCATCACCGAACGGTGACGACTAGCCGCGTCGAACGAGCCTGTCGAACCGGGTACCAGAGGGTTGGAGCGACACCGAAAGGGTGGAGAAAGATAGGGAGCGGGGGGATGGGTGGCCGGGGTATCAGGCGGCGCGATACGAATTTATATTCGTGTAAAATTAAATCACATAGGTGGTCGACGCGCTCGTCCTGCTCGGGCCCGACCAGACACCGGCGCTGACCCGCCGCGCCGGCTCATATGCATAAAGAACCGATTGTTTCGGTCCTATCTCCCGTTCTGCAACATTAGCGGCCGCCCAGCCAATCCGGTTGATTATCTTTTAATTAAATGTTTGCGTTTTATCGGGCCCGGCCGACCTCGGCCAGCCGAGTCACGCCGACAAACAGAGGTCCAACTTGCACCGTCGTCGTGGACCGAACACAGCCACCCCCTGTGTGTCATACTCGCTCTCCCTCTTCCTCTGTTGATGTCTTGTTCTCTCTCTCTCTCTCTCTGTCTCTCTGTAGAGATAGCAGCGAACGTGGAAGCACCGGGGCCAGCAGCAACGACGTGTCACGCGACTAACTCAATTATGCTCCGTATAGGGTGAACGTACACACGTGTGTCTCTCTGTCTGGCATCCCGCTGCTCCTTGCTGCCCTCACCTTCCCAGCCGTGCCTACCACCACCACCCCACCTCATGGGGAATATTCGCGCGCGTACGCCACAGCATCGAACTAGTGCATTACGACCTTAATCACTCCGCGGGAAGATGAGCTTTGAGGATAACGTCGGGGAATACTGCGCAGACAGGTGTCACGGATTTGATTTCGTCGATCCAACGCGAACAGGGTTTCCGGCTGGGGATACGGAAACGAGTGCTAACGAGAGACCACCGCTGCCTACCCCATTAAAGATCCAGGGCGGTTTAAAGTCTGCGTGTACACAGTCACCGTACATCGTGTTTAGTGATACGGATTTATCGTTCTTCCTAGACGAGTATGCTTAATAATCCTCAAATCCCTGTATGTTATAAGTAGACTGCGGATTTTATGCATTTAAAACAAGAACGAGTGGATCAGGCACAGAATCATGGAAATGTACGAAGAATTGAGAAATACTGTTGCATTATTTCCAACTGTTTAAAGTTATGTAGCTCCCGCATCTTGCATTCAATATATACAATTTTTATTTTGCTTACAAATCCGCGGTCTAGGTATAAGTTGCTATTCAAGGAAAATAAAAATGGTTTTCACTAATTGTAAGAGGTTGGAAACAAATTGGAATTTATTTTTCCTTTTTAGAAGAAATGTATTTTGCAACTCTTCTAATCCTTCCATTGCTTGAAATTACGCTGACATTTTTGGTACAAATGCATAAAATCCGCAGTCTAGTTATATGTTTTGTTTGTCCAGGTGTGTATTATTTGAATGTGATAATGTATGCGTTGCTATCCGTTGGCAGGATGGCAGAAGTGTAGAAAGAATCCCGATTTAAAGTCGTTTCACCATGTTCGAGCAGCTTGAGCTATCAATATTTGCCAAGATTCTTATCTCCACTGTATCGTGCACTATCCTCTATCTTTTCTAGTGTCTATCAACACCTTGAAACGCCGAACTTCTCGTGTCCGACAAAAGTGGCTTTATCAGCAATGAGCATTTCTTTCAAGGACTGCCCATACCCCTCCCCTCGAAACCATTCGAATAACGCGCGAAGCATCGTACGTGACTCGCCGGCTTCGTTCTTCAAGTATAAGGAGCCAACGGGTAACGGCACCGTCGTCACTCAAAGTGAGTCCGTGGAAACTTTAACGACTCGAAGTCACAAAAGCCGAAGGTGTAAAGGGGGTGATTGGCTGACGCTGTCGTCTGGCAGCTTTCGAAACGGAGAGAGTGAGAGAGAGAAAGAGAGAGAGAGAGAGAGAGAGAGTTACGACGCGCCCTCTGACACGGACGACGCAGTTGACCATCTCGCACAATAGCAGCACAGGCGGCTTCGATTCCGGAGGCATGATTGTGCCCGGGGATCAAAGAGTGACGGCTCGTCCGCCCTCGGCGAGAGGGTCCGCATTGAAAGCGTACCTCTCCCATAACCGTGCTCGCAGCAAGACATCGTACAGTGGTCCCGAATCAGAATTCACCGGGCCAGGATCAATAGACTTCTCCGAAAGTTCAAAAGAAGTGTCATTAGTAGACTACGGAATTTTTTGCACTTATCGCGAAAATGGTTTCAGCGAATTCACGCCTGTACAGACATTGGAAGAATTGCACGGTCCCTGATATAATCCCCAATAACAATCGTCCATAATAACCTGGCACCTGTGTAGAACAAGTTTTGAAGTGTTCATCGGAGTTGATTCTTTAAGCACAGGTGCCCTCAAGAGTTCGAATGCTAGATAATTGATAGAAGATGTTTCCGATCTAATCGCTAGGGAACGCTTTGTTTTAGATAGCAGCTCTCGCAGACTCGAAGAGACAAGAAGAGGCTGGAGGTAGCAAGTTGGCGAACGTTCCCAAAGGTCTCGGGTTACATGCGGGTCCTAGGAGCGGGCCCAGTAAGAACGGAAAGACGCGCGCGGCTCGTCGATTGGTCCTAACGAATGCTAATGGATGGGACGAGTTAATTTGCCTTTATTAATTGATTGGTCTTTGGTGGCCGCGGTCGAGAGCCAGTCGATAGTTAGAAAGAAGAGTGGGGAAGAGGGGCGAGCACAAAGCTCGGCGGTCCATCGGAGGGAGAAAGAGAGGAAGCTAAACAGAGGAAGGGCGAGGGCTATTGTAAACCGGGGAGGCTACTTTTCGCGGAGTTTACTGCGGACAGGTCAATAAACCCCTTTCATCTATCGGCAGTCGGCGAACAGGAGGGAAACGATGCGAGGGAGGGGAAGGGGTAGGGTCCTCTTAAAACGTCGAAATTAAATTCCAGCGGGCGGGTGGGCCGGCTTTAAGGTCCACCCTCGTAGAGAACGGCGGCTGCCGTGTTCCGCGTTACTTATTTCCCACAATTCTCAGTCCACCCTTATTTTCTTCCGCTGCCCACCCCCTCCCCGGGGGCTTTTTCTTTCTTTGCCTCTTAAACGAGGGGCGGTTCCGTGCTCGGTTTTCCGGGGCCGGTTGCCCGACGACGTGGAAAAATATATGTGCGACTCGGATGGCCCGAGGTTTCGCCTCCTTTCGCCCGTCGACGAGCGTTCCATTAAACGGTCCGAACGATGCACGTTCCGCCGTGTTTTCGTTATCGCCGCCACCCTCCCCGCCCCCCAAGATTACACCCTCCACTTTCCCCGGATCCGAAGGAATAATCGCGAGAACGAAAGACTCGGATAAGCCATCGACTGGCTCGCGAAAAGGGCACCACCATCGTCTTGGCCGTCACCCCTCCTCGGCTACCTCTACAAAGGTAAATAGGCATTGGAAATTCAATTATCGGACTCGCCTCCTTCAGCCCGACCGTCGACCTTCATTATTTTTAATGAACGAGCACTCGCGACGCAGCCGGGAAACGCGAGATGAATCCTTCCTTCCTTCTTTCCTTCCTTCCTTCCTTCCTTCTTTCGTTTCTTACTCACTTCCTTCCGGACGTACTGACGGAATATGATCTCGGACGTCCACCCCTCCCCCCCCCATGCTCTTTGTACTTTGATATTTCTTATCTCGGATTATCGACTCCGGCTCGCGGGGCTCGCCGCTTCAGACACCACCCGTAGCCCAGGTAACTGTAATCCGATTAAGCCCCGTTTAAAAGGAGGATTTGCGCGTGCACTCCGTCAAAGATCAGACTCTTCCTCCGGAACGGACATTATTCCCGAGTGGACTCCTGTTCGAGTGCCGGGAGCTGTACGAATCGGTAATTTCCCGTTTCAAAGCCATTTCAGTTTTTTCCCGACTGTTATTAAGTCCTCGAGCGTACTTTCAGTGTGCTCTTATCAGTATTTATTAAGCTCTCGCTACGGTAGGCCGGACTCGTGAAGAATTCGAACGGAATCCATTGAATACGTGCGTACGTAATTTCTTCGTTTTAATTCGTTTTATGTTCGAGAAATTCGGGCGCACGAGAGGCATTTCTTTCTTTTTTTTTCTAGGAAAGAGATTCTAATCACAAAAGGAGGAATACATTTTTATTTCACTTCTGTTTTTTACAATCATTTGGACAGTCCTTTTTCTTGCACAAAACTTAATCTTGTAGGGATTTGCTGTCGGGCTCGTCGAAATCAATTATTTACACGAAAACTATACGTTTATTAAATCTAATACGAAGTGGATCACACTACAGACAAACCTGTTTTTGTGCGGCAAAAAAAAAAATATTGAGAAACTTCATAAATGGGTATAACAAATAATTTTTTACAATATATTAAAGACAATTTTTTTATGCAGTGGAAAGGGACCGCATAAAGAAAAGGTTTACTTAGAAAATATGTCAGATTTACGAAATAGTGCGAGAAAGTGCTTTCCAAACAAAATAAATAACTAAATTACAAATGGAAACATTTGAAAAAATTTAATTTCTCACTTCAAACATGGAGAAATTTTGAAAATGCACATAATTCAATACTATTCGTCGTAGTCCAAAACGCGCATCTTCTTGTGATGAGAACATTACAAGCTTGTTATAATGTTGGCATTCACCGTTGGCATTCATACACCGCATAAAAAAACCGCGCAAAATAAAATTCGCGTAGAAAAGGACTGCACAAAAACAGGTTTGACTGTACTTTCTCCAACCCGAAAGAATTAGTATTTATTATAAAAGGATTATTAATATTTATTAAAAAGTCCATCAAGAGACTTCCTGTAGGTAAAATGTTGATTGCAACATACAGGGCGAGTCTCTTAATTATACACTTGTCAGTTACTCATAATTTATATGTATAAAAAAATGTTTCCAACGAGAATTGTTTCACATTGAATTTTATGATTGACGTTTCGCTATTTTATCGAGATGTGGAGATGAGCGCAAAAATAATGGAATGTTTATAAATCAATTGTCAAACTGTGAGCTCGGTACCAAACAATTTTTACTGGAAACATTATTTTTACAAGTTTACGAGTAGATTGAGATAGCACAGATAAATGTGCGTGATAAATAACCACGGTGTACGGTTGAAGCGATTCGTACAATTTTATTTGTGTGTTTTCACCCCCTGTTTGTGCCTGCAACCCTTTTAATAGACGCATTAATTTTTGCTAAGCTCTCCGCGCGTAAGATTACCAATCGGCGCAGCTAATAAATAATCGATAGCATCCAGAGACGGTTCGGCCAGCCATCAATTATCATCGAGTAATCAGGATCCCGCTGTTGGCCAACATGTTCCCCACCCAGCTCTCGAGGTGAATGGAAACAGCTATTCAAGTATGAACGAGTTTCACGGTGCTTTCTGATAGGTGGAGCTTTTTTTCGGAGTCACGGCTCGTTGGAACCGGGAACCGATTTTAATCACAACCCTCCGCGGGAACCTGTGCGATCCGAAACTGCAGCATTTCCAGGGTAATAACGTTGCGTGGCCGTTGCATTATTTATCCGCGGTGGTGGTCGTTGCGTTTGAGGAATGGTAACGAGCGGAATCAATTTATCGTCCTGTGAGAGGAGAGAGGGAGAGAGGGGGGAAAAAGTTGCAAAGGAACGATCGTTGAGACAATAGGGGTGGCAAGCGGGGGGTGGTCGGTTCACGGACGAGTGTGCAACCAAGTGGCACTGACAATAAAGAGTGGTAGCCTCTAATAAACAGTCGGCGAAAGAGAATCATTATTTATCGTTATCCATTGATAATGGTCCCGCCCGTTCCACGACGCTATTAATTATCAGCCCGATCGACAGTTTTACGATATTTCGATGCCGTTTGTCAGAATATTCTTCTGCGCGGGCTTGAGAACCGGATGCACCGGTTCGCTCGAGCATGAACGCGAGATCGATCATGGTTACCACCGAGTGAAACCGTTCCGAAAATAACTGGTCGAAACTGTTGTGCGAAGGTTCTAATTGAAACAGTTGGGCAGAAGCTTCGAAGAAAACCTGAAATTTCGTAGAACCTCGTTCGTTGGGCAGGGCCGAAAATATGTGCCGAAATCAAGATTGTGCAATGAAAACGGTAGCCAATTACGCGATCTGTTTCACCACTTTTCCACTCTGTATTTCCCCACTCCCTAAGCTGCTCGGAATATCATGTAGCTACCACAACCCTCGCCACGAGTTTCAGAACTTCAAACAACTCGTGGCGCGCTGGTGTGCAATGAACGTGCTTTTTCGATTACAGCTCCTATTTTGGTTTGCATAACTGCTACCTTTGTTTTGGTTCTATATAATTTTTAAAATAGCTCTAGGATAGATTCTGCTTTATTTTCCGGCTTAAAAGGAACTCCGAGCTCATACTGTTCGTCAAACATCAGAAGTAGACTGTGGAGTTTTTACATACATACGAAGACATTCGTTCAAACAGTCAAAAGATTGAATGAACGAAATTACGGAAAAAGGTATACAGATAATCCTCCCTTTCGAAGCCCCTAAATAACGAACAAATTCGACGGTTTCAGTCGTTATTTTGAATAATTCCCCCGTTCATAATGACACCAATAACTCCAACCTTTTCTGTCCGACTTAATTAGACTCCTTCGAGCTGGCAGAATAAAATTCCTCCAGGGTCCGGGATAATTACTCGGCTTTATCCTCGGCCGGCAATAAACATATCCAGCGGCGATCGTGCAAACGCGAATAAATCGGCCGCTCCTCGTTTTTGCGTCGACGTAAAACCAACAGCCGTGGAACCATGCGACTCCTCTGCCACCTATTTTCCACTTTACTGGCTCGCAAATGGGAGCGCAAATTAGTTGCAGAACCTGACTCTCGGTGGAAGGGGAGGGGGAGGGCATCGGTGACAGAGGTGCGTTTCTGCGTGGCCGGCCACGCTCCGCCGCCTGGCCTGTCCGACACGTCCGCCAGCGTCGGGATATCAATTTTTAATCAATAAAATACTCGATCGGCCTTTTTTCCCCGATTAATCGATGCGGGGTGATTGCTGGCGCCTAACCGCCGTCAGAGATTGTTTCGACGAGTCGCGCCCGCGAATACCGGTTCCCGATCCGTTGTCAGACTCAAAGTCTTTGAGACGAGCACTATATCATACCGATGATACGCATCTGCCAGCGGACAGGATGTTCCGCAATTTTTGCGAGTGTCCTGGGCGTACATCTGGTTTGGATTGCCGCAAAAATTTCCTCCGAGGAAGTACATGACGTCACGCTCCGACAACCGTCTCACCGACGTACCAATAGTGAGGGTACCCAGTGACGTCACGACCCGCACTTAGGATCGTGATTGGATCTCCCATCTCTCGGTTGGACTACACTATAGCTTGGCGATAGCGAACTCATTCAGATTCTGACTATACCATTTCCCCCACTATCCTCGACTACCTCGATCTGGCAACGCTGTTTGAGACCCACCAAACATTGAGATAGCTGAAATTGATCATTTTACATTATCGTCATCAGCGTATAATATTGTACAGCGAGTACACTGTAGATTTTTATGTGACATAAAAATCTTGTACTGTTAGTAGGCTTTTCAGTAATTATCCTGTACCAAGTGAGAGCTTAAAAATCTTCTCTTACTCAAAAATCCTAGATGAAATTATTAGATTACATTAGCCATTTCAGCCGTAGGCTTCCAAAAACTATGAGGTAATCGCCGATAGAAAATGTGTTAAGAAACGGGAGCTAGGTGGAAAATACGAAGTAAGAGGTAAATGACAGCACCCGAATATCTGTAACCCTTACCGGACCAATGCCGCCATAAAGCGGCATGGCACTTTTCATTACTGGGCAAAAATCATTTTATTATTTTTATCACTCTTATTGTTGTCATATTTACATAATGAAAGTGAATTTGTTTCCGCTTGTTATCTATGTTCCGTTATCTTTCGCCGTTGAAACACTTTCGGACGGTTAAGGGTTAATTCTTTCCAGAGTGAAGGTACTGATCATTGCACCCTCGAACAACTGTTGCAACGGCGGAAGCAACGTGACCGCCGTATCTCTTTCAGAATTCAAAGTGATTCCAAAGAAGACATTTACCTGCGCTTCCTCCGCTATTTTCCTCGGTTGCTATTTCCGCACGTAGCGTTTACGTCAGAAGCGGTGCGTCCCCGTGTTGCGACACAGCGTGCATAATTCACAGATGCTAGAGCATCGACGGAGGCCATCAGCGGCAACCTTAGGGATTCGAATCGTTCTATTAGCCCGAGAATGGATACAAACGTCCGACCGCCTATCATCGAGCGAAATGCGCGCTACCTCTGTCGAGCGACGGTGAACACAGTGCGCGCGGAAAACATCGAAATTGCAGCGGCGAGCTCGTCTATAATCTGTCCCTTCCCCGGTGTAAAATTATTCTAATCAGCGATACGGCCTGGTGAAACGGGCATGGATTTTTGCCGCGAGGAAACGATCCTCATCAAACATTCACCGTTCAATTTCATTTGTAATTTCGACCGGCCCCGGGAGTAACCATAAGTCAAGGGCGGCAGCGAGCGCGGATTCGCCCTGGAGGAACGTCCTCCTCGAGGAAATATCCTTCCCTCGACCGTTTCCGGTGGAACTCGGTCCTCCCCCCGGCAGCTCATAAGTAAGTAAAAAGATCTCCGTAACCCCGTGCTCGGGTTGCAACAAGCCCCGTGTGTCAGGCGCCAGGGGATCGTACAACTCCGAGAACGCGAGTGCTTATGAATAAACAAACGATCGGACGTTGCTCCGGGTGCGTGTCCCGAGTTCCCCGTTCGATGCCGTTTGCGTTAGGCTGATCAGACCGTCCGATTTTTATTCCGATGCCCCAATGTCCCGAGCAAGTATTCTCGAAATTACGGCGTCCTCTGAATTCCAAATGTTCGAACACTGATCCCGTAGTTTCAAAGGTAAATGTTGGGACATTGTGTCATCGTTTTTTAAACATTTTGTTTGCTGACATATTCGTGAATCTTGTCTGTTTAAAAAGAGCCCAAACACGGCATAATTCGGTGCATATTTGACTGTTTAATCCTCGATATAGTAGAACCTCGGTTATCCGAACCACGATTGTCCGGGTCTATTGCGTTTCAAGTCAATGCGTTTTAATGCTAAAGAACTTGTTAACACAATACCCGTGTCCCGGTTTTTGAGTCGATCCAGTTAGCCAAGCCACGTTTATGTCTACACGGATCTAAGTGGATCTATGGGGATTCGCGAGTGGGAGGGATGGAAGCTGTGCAAGAAATCTCAGCGGACAAACCGGGTGCAGCCAGTCCGCTGATTTACGGGGAGACGTTGAACGTGCCTGGCTGGTAATGGGCCGATAGACCAGCCCATGGCAGCCTCAAAGTCTGGCGTCGCGCGACCGTGAAACGCCCAACGTTGAAGACTCCCTTGAAAAATCGCCGTACGATGGAGCACAACGCTATCGGTCTTAGCACGCTCGAACGAACTCGCGCATCCTGTTCGCTAACGTCGCGAATACATCTGCGAAACGAATCGCGCCGCGCCACGTGTTCTCCTTTTCGAGATGCTTTCCGCAGTTTGGACCCTTTCATGATTTTCTTATCGGATATTGGGAATCTCTGAATCCTTTGGGTCTCCTTCTTGAATCCATTCACAGTTTTCTTTCTGTGAGATTAGCACTAGTCTATTGCTTTGTAATAATGACAATATTACATTTATTCGAACCTCATATCATTTTTATTCCAACACGTGCTTCAATACAGAAGTTGATTCAAACAATTCTGATGGGAACATTCTCATAATTTCAGTAATTGTGAAGGAAAAAATTAGGAACCAGTCATTTTGCATGGTTCGGTGGTTCTACTGTTAATCCCATTAGATCATTTTTTTCGTGAGTTAAATCTCCAATTTTTTAAGGTAATTTCGCGAGGAAGATTGCAGATTCCCATTTTGAGGAATTGGTATGTTTCGAAAGCATTCCGTCTAGTCCAATCGAGAGCAATCGTTCTTCCATTTCAACTAAACCATTTGAAAATCACCGCGTCCGGGCTGCACGATTGTCAAACAATGGCCGGGTCTCGAAGATCGAGAATCCATCACAAGTCCGAGCTCGGGGCTCGTTCGACGGTGCAGTAATCTATGTAAACCGTCTGGTCTAACATTCGATGGCTATCTTCGTGCGGGAAGCGTTGATTCCTACTTGGCGAGCAGCGTTCCCCCGTTCCCGTTCCTCGAACCCATAGATCAGGGAGCAGCCGCCGCGCCGTGAGAGCTAGCCTCTCCTTCTCCCATGACTATAGCCTTCCCCCATGCGCGCAGGTATATTATCCGCGTGTCCGTACCGCTAAAAATACCGAAAGCCCGAAAACGGGCGTCAAGATAGCGCTGGGCGTGACCGTGAAAGTCTGAGGGTCTGCAGGCGAGCCGCGCTTAAAGAAGGGTTACGAGCAAAGTAATGGCCTGTGCACGGGAAGAACGAGGGAACAGACAGAAGATCGCGCGAGGGTGGTGTCGACCAGTTTTCTTTCTTTCCTTCGTTTTTTGCCCTTCCTTTTCTCCTCTCTCTTTTTTCTGGCCACCGTCGTCGTCGTCGTCGTCTTCCTTTTCGCAGCGGTGCACGCAGTGACGATAGACCGGCCGACAATGGCCTAGGCCTAAGAAATGGGAAATCAATATCAGCCACTTTCGCGACCCTTGCGAATCTCCGCGCCGCCGAGGCTTTGATCCTCGACACCAACCCCACGAGAACGTCTTCGCCCGCTTCCTTCGAGGATAACGGCGAATTTATACGGAGTCCTTCTGTCTTTTGAGCCCGAGAAGCTGCCGCGATGATGGATGAACCATTGTTGGAGGACCCCGGCCACGTAATAAACGGGAAACCACTGTAACGGTGTCAGGATCTTCCCGGTTTAGCGCACAACGGAGCTGGAGCATAATGTTGGTCAAGTTTTTATGCCGGCCTCGTTTATGCGAGCTTCTTAGGGCCGTTTCAAACTGTACTAAGGTAGGCATAGAATTTTATTGAATATCGTGAAGCAAGAAGAATATGTTATTGATTAGGGATGGGATCGAGCACCTCGCAAACAGGTTCGAACTTTGATTGATGGAATTCGAACACTCTGTAAGTACTTCGAACAAAAAAAGAAATAGTACTCCTAAGTATACTGGAACCATTGCCATACAGTTTCGAACCCTTTACAAGTATTGTGGTAAACGTAAATAATACTTGCAAGTATACTCGAATCTTGGTCGAACAGTTTCGAAACTTTCGAAATTATTATTGGTATCGTTAAGAATTTCCTAGAAATTTGTAATCACTACACTTTAGGCGATACTTTCGTTTTGAAACTCTACAATTGATTTGGCACTACCCATGCTTACTGTAAACAGAAGCAGAAGACCAGGAAAGTCAAGTACAAACCATATTAAAAACAAAAACGACATCGCGTACTCCGAATTCGACCCGCGACTGTATATCCGTACATATAGCGCGCCTTCGACCGCGCAATCTGTGTTTACACGCGCTGTCCTTTTCTATGCTTGGCGCGGTCGACGCGGTCACAGGAAAAAAAGTAACCCTACACGATCTACGTCACAGCACGGACCCGAAGCTTGGGCTTAGCTCAAGACTTTACTGTACATTTCATTTTATTGCGTATTCATAATTAGAATACCGATCTTTATGCAAAATAAATATTTACTGTGTCGAGTTGTAAAACGCAGCAGCTAAATGCCTATCTTTTTTGATCATTCTAAGGAATTGAAAATGCCTTTCTTTTTTGCTCACTCTAAGGATTTGAAAATAATGTATCGGTATCTCAAAATTCTGTTTCAAATTGCACATATGCAATTTTGTCATAAATTATTATTCTCTGCTCCTGCGTTTCCTTTAATACTATGTTTACGGGAGCCGACAAAATGACGGGTTCTAATATTTTTAATTTACAATTATTAAGATTCTAAAGATACATCCATGAGGAATTATTCGGCAAATTCATTTCTTTGGGTATATGTTATTAAAAAAGAATGGCTATAATTTGGGCAGCACATTGTTGGTATTTTTATAACGTAATGTAAAATGGTCGGTTTTACGGCTCCGTAAACCTAGTGTTAATTTCTGCAGGGTTGCACAAAAAATCTGATGTTTCTGAATGTTAATAAGTACAATGTCCATTAAATTGGGCGAATAAAATGTTACACTAAGAACAACAGAAAGACTAATGGATATACGATGAAGGTATATCTTTATAAGATTGATAAATAACGCTGTGAATTTTAAGCAAATTTTATAGTTGCAGAAAATATCTTTTGAGTTATTATTATTTTGAGTATTATTGAGTTCGCTCTGTGCACGTTAATTGAGAACGAAACAAACTTTTGGCACGCTAATGCATGTTATACGGTGCATTCATAAATGCAAAATTAAATACGAAAAGCGCTTTTCAGGGCATAGCAGTCAACGGTACTGTTCCGTTGCGTAAGGATGGACGTCACTCTGAGGTCGCGCGAAAAACAAGGCTGTTATCGTCGCGAATCGGAGCGCGATTTTCGCTCGTGCGAATATTGCTCGGCGGAAGGCGGTCGAGAATAATAACCGGGAGGAGAAGAGATTCCTTCCGGTCGCGTCCCCGATCGAAAATATTTTTCCAGACGTCTCCGGGAAACGTTCGCGCGGCTCGGCCTTAGCCGATAGAATATTTTCTAAAGAACTCATTATCGGAAAAGTTACCGAGCGAGAGAAACCGACCAGCCCGTTGGAAGATGCCCGACGGTATTAATAGTTGATTCGCGCGGAAACGATTGGAATCGGGTCGACCAGAAGTTCTCATCGAGCCGCCAACGTTAACCCCTACCCCTGCAAACAAAAATCGGCTAGTCAGTCTTCATTCGCGATTGGGAATGGTTCATCAATTTATGCGGACGGGCCTGCGACGATGCTCGAATTACTCTGTTCAGCATTTTGTTCGTACATTTGATTTTTAAAGAGTCGTTGTAAAAAGGAGTCTTCGATCTTCAAATCTATGGAAGTTTAATTCACGAGAAAAATTTTGGAAAGTTTATGAAAACGTTTGAATTTGTAATATTTTTTGGGAATAATTCTTCGTGGAACAATTTTCCATAAACGCGTAAACACCGATCTATTTATTACCCAGTTTTCGAGCCCACCCAATAGATGACTCAGTATTGATTCGCTTCATGTCCAAGGAAGAATAAGTGTCCATAAAATCGCAATACCGCGGAAACGTTCTTGGAAGTGGCACGCCGTAGTAGCAACCACTCACGAATTCACGCGTGTGGGGATGGCTGGAAGGGTTGCAGCCCTTCTGAAAAGAAGTAGTTGCGTTTCGCGGTGGTTCGCGTGTTACCAGAACAGACCAACCCTTCCGGCGGTGTGTCACGCGCTCGAGAATCATTGTTGCGAGAGCAGTTCCGCGTACTGGGCTGCTAAAGCCTCTACTTTCAGCGGGTTGTCGCGACTATTTGCGAGTTCCTTTTCTCGCGGTCCGAATTAGACGTTACAACCGCTGTCTAACTTTCCGCGGGTCTAGTCGGTCGTGGAACTTCGCCCGAGACTGTTTGTAATGAAAAAGCAAAGTTTGCGCGGCGCGTGTCCAGGGGGTATGCGTTCGAGTTCGGGGGTTGAAAAATAATCGGGAAAATTGCCGGGGCCGAGGAGCCGAGTAAATAAAACGGGAAGTCCAGGGTTTCAAAGTAAACTCTCTCTCTCTCTCTCTTTCTTTCTCTCCCCCTCCCTCTCCCTCCCTCTCCCTCTCCCTCTCCCTCTCGTATCAACTCGCGAATCGAATCGGCCGGAATCGGTTCTTTTCGCGCGAAGATAGACCGCCGTAGGGGAAACTTTCACCCCTCTGCTATTTTTTCTAATAATGAATTAAAATGTATGCGGGGTGGGCCGCTTCTCCGGAAACAAACAACTGTAAAGTGGCGGCGGGAGATCCGATTGTGCTCGCAAATACCAGCCGGCCCTCGGAAATAAATCCCCTTAATTTCCTGGGCGACGCACTCGCGCCCTTATCCATTTAGGCTTTTTATTTATTCGGTAATAAGAGTAATAGCCTGGCTGTCGACCGTGTCAGAACGGCGTAAACAACTCTGAATAACATTGGAATTCATTTCGAGCACTCTCGCTCTATTCAATAAAGAATACTCTAAAAGTTGTTGACATTATTATAGGTTCTTCAAAAAGAAAAATATATTGATGGATAATTCCTTCCCTAAAACCAATTTGCAACTATTACACTATTATATATACTATTACTATCCAGCTATTCCTATTATTAGAGTTTGTTCACAATTTGTAAGTAGATAAGGATTTCATTAACTGTTTATGTTTAACACTAAACCTACCGACACTAAATAGCGATGTGATCATGTTGTATGTACGAAATTGTACGCAGAAGTTTGAAATGGTCAATTTGCCCGGCCCTGGTAGGTTCAGTGTTAAGCAAAATAAATATATTCTGCGTCAATTATAAAAGAGCACGAGTTGTACGAAAGTATACTTCTTCTGCTACAGTGTTGACAAAAGTCACTAGACCACTTAACATTCGAATTTGCTTATAAAAGAATAAATTTGAATTTAACACTAAACCTACCGCGGCCGGTCAAATTGACCTTTTCACACTTCTGCGCACAATTTCGTACATTCAACATTATCACATCGCTATTTATCTTTACGACTTTCCTTAAAGTATGTATACAATGTATTTTTCAGTATTTATTTCTCGTTTTTTTTTTCTCAAGAAATATATCTATCATGTCCTACCTACCGTGGCCGGTCAATTTGACCGCAGGAGATAATATGGTATTTACTCTTCTAAACCTAAACAATCAGTATAAAAAAAAGACTATTCTCAATGTGGCATGGCCAACTCAAAATAAATGAGCCGCCTTATTGTACGAGACGCTATCAAGTTACGCACGTGCCTCGTTAATAATACTGTTTTATGGCAAATGCATCCAAACCGCAAAGATAGACGACACAGAACAATTTTGTAAATCGAAAAAGAATAAGAAAATTTTTATATAATTGAAATTATATGAAAATAAATTTGTATCGTCATTTTATGGAAGTCGTTCACCTACTAGTTCATTCAGCAACAAATTGACTATTATCTACGTTTAATGTATTAACAATCACTTGTTTTAAGGACCGGTCATTTTGACCACGCACAGTAGGAAAAGGTATACCAGAAGTGTCGGGTGGTTTAGTGTTAAAAAAGAAAAATTATAAGGGTCACTTCGTTTTAAAATGGTCTAGTAACTTTGCGGCCATTCTGCAGCAATAATATAATTGGAAATAATGTAACAATAGCCTTTAATTCTTTTTACACCTCCACAATTCTATATTTCACTTGTCCAGTCTTGCTATGAACGCATAGAATCCTCTGTTCATTAATTATAGATTGAAGGATCAGTATTTATGAATCGCTGTCTTCTTGAATTCCGGAGACACGCCACGCATGAGAGCTTTAGGGGAATGACGTTAATCAACAGTAAACGGGGGTGGCTGGAACGTCTTATTATGAAACAAAATCAATCCTCCTTGCAGATTTACAACAGACTTACTTCGCGACACGCGCGAGACCATTCTATTAATAAAATCCGCTTCGCATTCGCTTTATATTACTCGAGCGGACGTCGCTATAATTCCGGCGACATTCATGGCCGTTAACCGGGCTATTCCGTAGGCAACACCTTCGTTAACCGCAGTAACTGTCGTCAGCTGGCATTACGGGGTCCCGTGGCGGCGTTAAAAGAAATTTTTCACGACGTTGTGCCGCGATGAAAATTTATGCGGAGTGGCGTCCTCGCGAGCAACCCTTGTCCCTTAACTCTGCGCTCGTAAAGGGTGGCTTTTTGCTGGGACCTTGGATTAAAAACGACCAAATGAGTACCATTATCGTACACAAAATTGCCAAAAAATTATACATGATGTCCTACACTCTGTAATCTTCAAAATAGGGGAAGAAACATCGTCTTTCACAATTCTATTCTATTTTCTGGTTTTAGGTGTCGGAAGCCTGTTATGGTTATTTTTTAAACATTTCTTTTCCAAGATTTTTATTTTAAATTCATTAACAATAAGTTAAGGGACGAATTCTGTATTAACAGTTGGCAGATTCAGGTCTGCACGCTTTTGGGGGTTGGAAGCCGACAATAAGAAATTTTTGAAGTGGCACACAGTTAGTTGGTCAAAGTTTGTTATCTAGAACACCCAGGAATGGTCGAAAATATTTTTGCCACAAGTTCTCACTTCAAATTCGTCAATTTATCGAACGAATCCTGGCGGTCCAATATTTTTCATTCCGCTACGAACATTTTCAGAAGACAAATGCCTACAACGACCATAAAGCCGGTATCGGGGGGCTGAATTTGAGGTCCAGAGGAGCGAGCAGCGTTCCAAAAATTGTTTACCGCCCTCATTTCGGATTCCACTATTGGACGAGTCCTCGCCCGAGCAATTCTAGGGTCAGCCTTCCCGCGTGTATTTCTGGGTCATCGCGTTGAAAACCCCGTTGAAACGTATATCGTAAATAGGAGAGCTGGGGTTGCGAGGACGGAGGAGTCAAGAGGGTGGGTTTGAATGGATCAAACAGAAGGAGACGAAGCAAGGAAAGTGGAGAAAAAAAATTATAGGCGGAGTATGCGTGCGAGGTACGAGGGAATAAATAGCGCCACCGTGTGTAACCCTCCGCAATACGCTCGGCGTTTTCGCCTTTCTTCTGCTCCTCCTCCTCCTCCTGGAGAGGGATAGAAGGAGAGAGGGAGGCCATCATTTCCAGGACTCTGGCTCCCTTGTAAATGGGAGCCTGGTTCCGCGTGATGCATGCGGGCTATTTGCAGTGGAAAAAATAGGAGGGACCCGCGCGCGTTTGTGTCCCACATTTTTGACGGGTCGCTGCCCATCCCGTCGACGTTGTTGTCTCCCCCTCTCTCTTGCTCTCTCCTTGACGTCTACTCTCCAATTTTTTTTACTCTCTCCTCCGTTTTCATCATCGGTACCGCGGGGTTAACGTTTAGTTGACTCGCGTTCAATAGAACGGATTTCGGGCCCTGATTAAGATAGACGTTTGGGGGCTATCGGGTTCCAACTGGGGACTCGGATCAAGAGTAATTGCGATGCATTCACGGGCCCGGGTTAATCGAGGATGTTTTAATAAACGAAACTGGAGGATTCGGTTCTCACGCGATCACCCGGAGCCGATCTTGATGGACACTGACGTTTTCGGCAGAGGTGGTGGACTATGATTCCTAAAAATGACGAATAAACTGATGGCTTTGAAAGAAACTTTTGGTGGCCCGAAGAAAGGAGAATTTAATTCAGGAAATCCTACAATTTATTCTGGAAAATTTCATTTCATTAATTTAATAATATAGCTTAATATTACATTAGTTTTATAAAAGGAAAAATCATATAGAATGGAAGGGTTAAAAGAGCGCAAAGGATTAAACTGAAATAAAATTGCACTTCTCTGTGATCAATATTTAACCATTGTTACGAGCCAGGGCTGCGAGCAACGCGAGAGGCCGGCGAGGGGGTTATTACCCCTGGAATGTGGTTTCAATTTGTTTTCAATTTTGAAATCTTTGTTGATTTGAATTTAAGATTAGTAAGCCTCGTAACACTTATACATAATTTAATTGATACGATCCGAACGGTAAGATTGTATCGTGTGGGAACGTTCAATTAGGATATTAGGCAATAATTGAGGGTTGTAGATTACGCGAGTTAACAATCAAGACAAATATATTCTGAACTGAAATAATTACAAGTGTTGTTGTTTGTGTCGCGAGTGAATTTAGTGGGTGTACAATTGGAGAAATTGTTACCTGTGATACACGGTTTTGACGCACTGGCAATGCGGGGTCAGAGAGCAATTATTGAATGCCAAATAGAGTATATACCGAACTATTGATTCGAAAGGGACTTTAACCCGATCTCACTAGAATAGACTCTTATGCGTGTAACGCGTCGTGACTGCACGATTACCGAAACGCTACTGAACCACTTCTGAATCTCTATTAAACCAAAGATGATGAAAATGATCGGGTTTATATACCTTGAAAATGAAAGGGATACTCTGTTTAAGATTTAATGTCACGTAGGGTCACAATCAAATTTTGTCACTTCTAATGAAAAGCTGGCCTCAGTTAGATTTTCGTTAGAAGGGGTTAATGGAGGTTATCCGGGCTATTTCTTATAAGAATACTAATTAACGGATGCCAGAAGGGAGTGTCTAAAGATTTTTATATAAAGAAGGCATACAGTGTCTTCCATTAATAAAAGGGGCCTGTTGGGACGCTTTTCGTTTTCAGAAAGGAGATTAGAACTTCTAATCGAAATGAACGTGGAGAACGTTTCCATACGTGACACCATTAACGAAAACATACAAAAATACAAACAATATCAATCTTCTTTACGTCCTAGGGGATTATAAACGACAAAGAAGCTGTCGTAAAGAAAATGACAAGTTAAAGGAAGATGAAAGAAAATGTAGCAGAGGAACAGTATTTCCTCGAGCGATTTCGGAGGGTAGCTTCGGGTTAGACATTTTTTCACGAAAGGTTTCGGGATTCGCAAGGATGTATCTGTACGGATTCGTGTATGAGAGCGTGAGCGGAGTCGGATCGAATACCGCAGACTCGCGAAAAAACGGGGCGAAAGGGTCTGTCGGTATCGAGAAAAATAACGCGTGAGCGTTGCACCAGCGAACACATGTAACGATTAATCAGGTTCAGGTCGCGGGGCTGAAGAGGTTGTTGCCGTCACGGCCAGATGACGGCCTGCGGCGACATCATACTGTATTTTATACGGTGTCGTGTTATGGGTTTGCGGTGGCCGTGGTCGTTCGCGTGCGACTATACACCCCGGCCAGGCTACAATTTGACGGGGGATTTCGCGCGCGAACGAAGAGAGAGAAAGAGAGAGAAAGAGAGTTCCATTCCGTGGCCATTTTTCAGCTTCGATCTCCGGAGCCCAGAGCTACGAATTACCTGCCCAATCGGCTGTCGATCTTTCGCAGTTCCTGTGTAGAAACACCTTCCGCGCTCGTTCCGTGGCCAGGTGTCTGCCATATGTCCGACGAACGCGCTCATGCTCTTCCGGTCGGGTTATCGAGATGCTAACGGAGTCTGGATGATTTTAACCCTTTCCCAATTTTTTCTCCATTTTTCTTCCCACAACTACCTAACATATTATCCGAACATGTTCCTCCTCTTTTAGGACTTGCTACACATAGTTCAATTGTATTCCTATTGATAGCTCTATTAGCTTATTTATGACTTGACTGCAGTTCCTTATGCGAAATTAATATGTACCATATACAGTGAGTGTAAAAAGTATTCGTACACCTCTTGTAGGCTTAAAAAACCATGTATTTCTCTATGTAATTGCACACATGTTTATAAAACGAAACATAATTGTAATTGTTATATATTTTAACTACATATTGTCATATAAATATGCTTGAACAAGTTTAACGTTAACGAGGAAAATTGAAAAGTATGAGAAGTGTCTCTAAATTGGCGCGCAAAAAGTATTCGTACAGGTACTAGAATGCACTTGAAAGGCGTCCGATTGTTTATATTATGGTTTAGCGGGACCCGACAAATAATCAGACAGAGTCTTTGATGCACAGTCTAGTGGCAACCTTCTGCAAAACTAGTGAATTTTTGTAACATTCGGTAAAATGGGTCGTAAAGCTAATATTGGAGAAAGATACTATTAATAAGCCTATCGAGTTTTGGCGAAGAGTCATATTTACTGACGAAAGTAAATTTAATGTTTTTGGCTCTGATGGCAAGTGTACAGTCTGGAAGAAGGAAAATACAGAGCTACAAAAAGAAAATCTACGTCCCACAGTAAAACACGGCGGAGGTTCGGTCATGGTTTGGGGTTGTATGAGTGCTGCTGGAGTGGGGTCATTACACTTCATCGAGGGAATCATGGACCACAAAATATACCTAAACATATTAAAAACCCATATTGTAAGTAGTGCAGAAAAAATGGGTCTGAAATACAACTTTATCTTCACTCAAGACAATGACCCCAAACATACAGCACGCAACACAAGAGAGTGGTTGCTGTATAACACACCACAATATTTGAAAACACCTCCGCAATCACCGGATATTAATCCGATCGAAAATTTATGGGATCTGCTTGATAAAAAAATTCGAACCCTGCATATTTCAAGTAAAGAACAATCAAAACTTGCTTTTCAAGAGGAATGGTGCAATATTACACACGAAATCATATCCAATTTAGTGGATTCAATGCCACAAAGACTGGACGCAATTATACAGTCGAAAGGCTATCCAACGAAATATTAATTTAATTTATTTTGGCAAATTATAACACGTTTATTGCTAAATTTGTTACGTGTACGAATACCTTTTGCGTGCTAATTTTGAGAGACTTCAGACTGTTTTTAATATATCTCATTAACTTTAACTTTTCGTTAGTTTATTCATGTCACATTTTGTGGTTGAAACATATAATAATCGTAATTGTGTTTTTGTTTTATAAAAGAATGTACAACTACATAAAGAAATATATGGTTTTCTAGAACTATAAGAGGTGTACGAATACTTTTTACATTCACTGTAATTGGACGTTAGGCGACTGTTTCCTAGGGAGCAAGAGTTAAGGATTGCGAGCAGTAGCGATGGGACGAGACAATGAACGAGGAGTAATGGCTTCGACCTGGCAGCGTATCCAAAGCAAAGGAGTGTAACGAAATTCGCCGTAGGAGGAAGAAACGAGTTTGCAGGAAAATTTGCGCTCCGCGCGAGGACTGTATCGATAATAAATCGATGTCAAAAGGTAGCGCAGCATCGTGGGGAGGGGGACGGGGTTGATAGACGTTCGGAAAGAATTACGGTATCCGGTACTAAAGAGCGGTGGGCAGCAGCAGGAGGGTCGGGGTTCGGCTCTGGCATGCAAATGGCGGGCTTTCGGGTGGAATCGAAAATTCTAATTGCAACGTGTCAGTTTTCCGGCCCTATCTTGCGCGGGGGTGGCGTGTGTCACGGCAACGGCAAAGGTGGAGCGCGACAATCGGGGGGCCGGGAGCGTTCGAGATAGAGCATGGAAGGGGACGGTCCGGCGGAATCGACGTCCGGCTCGTGTTTATCGACATTAACATGGTTTGTCCCCCCCTGCCTGTCAATTTCTGGCTGCAATATCAGAGACACGTTTTCCCTGGCACAGCGTGCCGCGCCGCGCCGCACCGCACCGCACCGCACCGCGTGCTGCCGCGACAACGTCGGGGGAAACGGAAGCCGTCTCCGTCGGCCCTGTCCTCCCTGTGACGGCCGTCTGCTTTGTTATTTCACCCGCCTCCTCTTTCTCTCTGTCCCTCTCTCTCTCACTTTCTTGATCCACGTCTCCTCCTCTCTGCTGCCACGAAACCTCCTCTTTTTTCTCTCGTCGATTCTCCTTTTTCTCCGCCGTGGAAATATCGCCGTGAGGTCGACTGTATCGCGAGGGGAGCGACGGGGTGCATAAATTTTAGAAAATTGTTTCTGCGCACAGCCACGCTAAAAGCGATGCAGGCTAATACGAGAGTGTCCTCGCGGTCGACGGGCTTCTTTTAACCTGTCGACCTGCCTGGAAAATTGGATCGAGACGGTCCCTGGCATTGCGATCCAGCCGCTTTGCCAACGGAACTTCATGGAACGGCTAGTGTGTTAATTACGTGTCACTGGAAAATCGCTCCCCGCTTTACTGCTGGTCGCTACCCTCATTGTCTACGTATCACCGGCGACGGATTTTCGAAATGCGTCCACTCGACGCAACAGTCGTCCCCCACATTATTGAAATACATTTTTCAGGATTTTAATTCGCGCTTCTTCGATTTCTTTCTTACCACTAGTGTAGGAATAGGTTAGGTGAAAGCCAAGCGGTTAGGTGTCACGGTGAAGTTTGCTTGATAACGTATTTATTAAACCCGTACAATTATCTCTCGTTTATCTCTCACAAACGGCTCTTCTCTCAACTCTCTCGTTGAGCTATTAAACTCCGATTCTTCAACTCTAATTCTTTTACTCTCGCTCTGTGTCTCTTCTCGCGACCGCGATCGTTTCATACTCATTCGGGCACGCTCGCTCGGGCATGTGGTATCGACGACTTCAAAACGCCTCGCTCCGTTCGGCAGTTTTTGCATCCCTACACTAGTAAGGAGATACCGACTTAATGAGTGTCCATATTACGTTTGATAAAATCGTTTTCTTCCAAGTGTGTCAGCCACCACTGGCCAGTACAGATATCGAAGAAGACCGACAGGATAATGTTCACCCCTCGAAACAAACACAGCGGTCACACCCTCGGAAGCTATCCCGCGATTAAGCCCGAAGCTTCAAATGTTATTAATCCGGAGGTAAAGTCTGGGCCCTTAATGAGCGTAGACCGGCCACGTTGGCCAACGTCTCGCGATCCAATAACCCTCGGTTAAAAGCTAAACGTCGGTGATTAAATATTCAGGTTGTCGTTGTCGGGGTTTGCGCCTCGCGAGCACAGGTCAGCCATGAAGCGTAGGTTATTACCTGTCACTCGGTATAAAATCATTTTAGAATTTCAATAACCGGCTCTCTCCCTCTCCCTCTCCCTCTCTCTCTCTCTCTCTTTCTCTCCCTTGATGGGACCAGGTTCGACAGTCTCTCGACGCTGGTGCCCGGGTGAGACCCCTTGTGTCAGTCGGGGGCTAATGGCAATCCCGGCCGGACTTCAAACGCAACGGTGTGCAGCCGGAGCGCGTATGCAAGCGCGATAGACGCGTAATTATATTGGCGGCCGATGGGCATCGCCTTTGACCGAGTCGATTGCACGGTAAGCAGACCGCGAGAAGGAAATTACCGGGCGATCGAGCGGCGGTCGCCGACAACCCCTCGGCGAACGGCTCCTTTCGCAGCAAGGACCGAGGAAAGTCCTCTGAAAGGGCTGCCCCCGGCCCCGGCCAAGATTTTACGGTCCGCGGGACAAATATTGCGGAGCCGCGGACCACGCAATCTGCGAGCCGATTAACCCTTTGCGGCCCTAAACTGCCCGCCCAGTAAAAATAGGAGACACCGCTGCTACGATTTTATCCCGAGGGGCAAGGAGAAACTCATTGAAGTAGTGCCTCGATACATGTTAAACATGTGTGCACGATACTCGAGAAGAATTTGTCTCTTTTAGGATGTAACCCTTATTTGCCCCTGTACCACTTCTGGGAAGCTTCATCAACGGAAAGGATAACATAATTTGGTAGAAAACTTCTTTAATCATTTTTCACATGGAACTTTCACCAACTTATTCGTGACGTTTTTCTGAATAAAATCAGTCCAAACACGATATATATCAGAGCGTATTTGTTCCTTCAATTCTGGATTTAAGAGAATTTCGATTATCCGAACAGATGTTATCAACGTTGTTTGAGCACTTATTAAAAAGTTCACTTGTTTGAAGTTAAGACCGACCTGCAGGATGTCTCCATTAGATCACGATTTAGTGTAGACATCAGTAATGGATTTGTAGTTAAAGTGTCCATTGATTAGTTCGGATAATCGAGGTCCCACTGCAACATGGATTAATCATGTAACCACAATCCAAATTTTGTCGTGTTTGGAGTCATTTCAATCAGAAAAGTGCCACAAATATGTTAGCAAGAGTTTTGCAAAAAAACAAAACATCATTCAGAACCAAAATGGCAAAAAAGAGTGGATAATACACAAACTAAAAGTAATACCAGATGAATTTAATATTACCGGTACACTATTGGTAACCTATTACAATTACTAAGAGAAGAAATCAATTTTTATGTAACTCCTCTTTATTGATTGATGCAGACAAGTTTTGTCTGGCTTGAAGATCCACAGTTCAGTTATTAGATTCTTGTTGCCTCACTGATAATTATCTCCTGCGCATTCTGTTTGATGTTGTCGAGTTTAATGTTTGGCGTTGCGAAGTTTGTAGCTCATATAGGTTGTGCATCCCATGCAATGTCCATAGAGGATAATGGATGGATGATCTCAGAAGGGAAGTTATGGCGGTGAACGGAAACGGCTGGGTTCCGGTAATGATTTATCCGGCGAATATTGACCGAAGTGCAATAATGAAGTGAAGTCGCGATAATAATGGGGGAAGTGCAGTAGTCGGTGGTTCGCATTAGCCAGGGCCGAGCCACTATAGCGTCAGTTTATAATTGCGCGACATTGTCGTCGCACTGTAACGGGGCGCAGCGTGGACGTCCAACGCGTGATTGGCGTTGACCGCCTCTTCACGGCTAGCACGCGTGCACATTACGCCGGCGAATATTTAAATTTAACGCGATTATGCGCGGCCCGTTTTGCTTTAGCTGTCGTCCGCTGAATCCGCGTCGCGAGTCAAAAGGACGGACACGTCTCGTCCCGGCGATAATGCGAAATAATGCCACCAATAATTGCCTCCCGGCAGGAATTAACACGCATTCGAAACGATCGCGTACCGCAAAATTCACAAAAATTTAGACATCTGTTAAAAATTACATTCGCCGCACTCACCGAGAATTCAATGAACGAGTTCGTAAATGATGTGTTGACATTTTCACACTTCTGCGTACAATTTAGTACATTCAACATTACCACATCGCTATTTATCTTTACGACTTTCCTTAAAGTATGTCACAATGTATTTTTCAGTATTTATTTCTCGTTTTTTTTTCTCAAGAAATATATGTATCATGGCCTACCTACCGTGGCCTGTCAATTTGACCGCACGAGATAATATGGTATTTACTCTTCTAAAGAGTATAAAAAAACAATCAGTATAAAAAAAAAGACTATTCTCAATGTGGCATGGCCAAATCAAAATAAATGAGCCGCCTTATTGTACGAGACGCTATCAAGTTACGCACGTGCCTCGTTGATAATACTGTTTTATGGCAAATGCATCCAAACCGCAAAGATAGACGACACAGAACAATTTTGTAAATCGAAAAAGAATAAGAAAATTTTTATATAATTGAAATTATATAAAAATAAATTTGTATCGTCATTTTATGGAAGTCGTTCACCTACTAGTTCATTCAGCAACAAATTGACTGTTATCTACGTTTAATGTATTAACAATCACTTGTTTTAAGGACCGGTCATTTTGACCACGCACAGTAGGAAAAGGTATACCAGAAGTGTCGGGTGGTTTAGTGTTAAAAAAGAAAAATTAAAGGAGTCACTTCGTTTTAAAATGGTCTAGTAACTTTGCGGCCATTCTGCAGCAATAATATAATTGGAAATAATGTAACAATAGCCTTTAATTCTTTTTACACCTCCACAATTATATATTCTATATTTAGTAATTTATATATTAAGAGCGTAGTGTTAAAACATTAAAGTGAGCTAGCGAGAACTTATCATGAAGTTGTATATTCAGTTTTGAATTTATTAATCGAGGCACTGAAAACTGTGTAAGCGATTCTGTACAAAAATCACATGATACTACAACATTCAAATATTTTGATCAAAAGATTTTTACGAAAGATTCGTCTGTTTCTTGCTCTCCAATCTCTCTCCGAAGATCTACTTTCCTCTCAGCCGTCTCATCATACGAAAGGACTCCACCAACCAGAACACAAAGATGACAATACTAGAAAACGTCATCTATTCCCTGCCCGAAAGCGCTGAACTAGTTACCTGAAATGAAAGAACTTCTCGCCAGCTCTTCATTTAAGTCAAACAGACGTCGGCGAAAGAATTCATTCGACTTTGAGAAAAGATGGAAGCCTGTCGGCGACTTCAGATTACGTGGCGGCCACGAAATCCAACTTCGTAATTAACTTCTCCGCGGATTGTCCACTGTCCCCTTTCGAATTCAAAAAATCGTCTCCATCGAAAGAGCACGCGACAAACCAGCCCTAGACATTGAACAAACACTTTATTTGAACAAGAACAAAGAACGAATTAATAATTATTATATATTATTCGAGCTGTTCGTTATTCGTTTGGAGAACCGTTATTTACAAAGTTCCTTGAAATGACCAGTAATTGGACTGCGGGTTTCATTGCAAAATAAAACTTTTCTGCATTTGTTATAAGCCACCTAAGAACGTTTTTCTAGGCCGAAAATAATACATTGATGCCATTCAATTTTTTAAAAATAAATATTGCATAAAACCCATAGTCCAGTTATGAATCATGAACGTTTCAAATCTATTAACACGTTCGGCGCCGCGTCACCCATATTTGGGATTATTTGGAATTATTTGTGCAGGTTTTAAAATGAATTTTTACGTTGATATATTAATTGTACTAAACTTGATTAGGATCTGTAACATGCAAGAAAGTTGAGGGATTACTCAGTATCCTACATTTAATTTTTTGCATATTTATTGTTATTTCATATTAAATAACTTACTTTGATTTTATGGAATTTTTGGGCTTTCTAGTTGAGCGTTTCAAGTGTTCAACATCCTCCGATAGGTAATACATTAACTTTAAATCTGTCCGAAGAAGCGTCTGATTTCTGCGGGTAAAATCAGCATGTACTCAGACACCGGCTCCTTTCAGAAGAGCGTATAGTCTGGTGGCTCGAGAGGAATATACAAAATACAGGGGATAATTATATTCGATAGAGGCTGCTGATAAAGAGATAATCTACCCATTCAGTTCATTGCAACCGGCTGAATAGCGTCGGACAAAAGGTTCATCTTGAAAAGGTGATTCGCGGATCTGCAACCCGTTGCGGGGCCGCATCGGCTACTACATTCGTATGCGAGGAAGGAAGATCCGACGAAGAGACTCGGGCTCTTTTTCTCCGTTGGGTAATTTGAGAAACAATGATCCAGATTCTCAGGTGTAAGGCAGGGTACCTGTCCTGCACGCGAGCAGGCAAGCAGGCAGGCAGGCAGACAGACTGGAGGCCGGAGAAAGGACACAGGAAAGAAAAGCATCTCCTTCGGTGAGAAAGGATGCGATATCGTGTTACACGATATAACAACGGTACAATGGAGCTTTGTCCAGGGAGCCGGCCGGGCCTTTTATTAGAGTCCTATTGGTTCCGTGTGACCCCTGGCGAATGGACTGACCTATTTCTCTCTCTATTCATTACTTCCTTCTGGAAACTCGAGCTTTCTCGTGGCCGGTGTGTCCACTCGCACGCTTGTACCACGAGAGACAAACGCAATCGTCGATATAATCCGATTGCGGCAAGCGTGTGCCCGTCAGGCCGGCATCGTCATCGTCTCGGAGTCTTGTTTCTTCGCTACTTCCCCCCCGTTTCCCCTTGTTCCAGGAAAAAAGAAGGCGGGTTCTCAACCGCCGCACGATTAACGTTTACGCGTCTATATTTCAATCAGGCCTAACGCCAATTAACTTCGCCAACGGACGTTAATGCACAGTCCGTGTAACTGGATCCGTGTTGTTTCACAAGGCGCCTGTTACATTCGCTCTGCCACATTGTGCACGCGCAGACCTGCAATTTAACCGGCCGGCCAGCAACCCTTGCGCATACCGCAGGTGCTAGGACACCTTCGGTACTGAAATTAACATGAAAATTCTACTCCGGCACGAGACGGTCGTACGTGTGGGCTTGGGTTGCTCGAGTCGATTGCTTTCGAGGAATCGAGTGTCGGAGGTGAGCATTTCTTCGTAAACGTAGCAACGGCAATTTCAAATGGAAATATATGGAACGCGGGGAATGGAATTATGAGATTGAGACAGTTAGTAAAAACGTTAATAAAAGCGTCGGTCGTTTCGGTCGATAAATAATGCGAGTTTCGTTCGCGATAAACTAATAGCACGGACTTTGAACTCGCAGCGAGTGTTTAAGCTGTCTGACATCCCTTAGACATCCCTCCACTAATATCAGTCTTAATCCTTACATACTTTCTCTCAAGAATAAAATTTATGAACACCGCACAAAATATCCTGATTCCAATGACATTCAATTTTACTGGATACCGTCCCTTCTGGGTATTTATGGTAATCAAAATGCTGATGAATTAGCCAATATTGCCAAAATACCGTATACTGATTTAAGGGAGATCTCTAAATCACGTGCTTTCAATAAAACCCATGAATATATAGTTACTGAAGGCCGATTCAAGAGCAGAAACTACGAACATTTTCACGACGAAAGAAGGCAACCCTGGTACACGGGGAAAAATTTATCTCGAGAAATCATTGTGACCATTAACAGAATTAGGTCTGGTCATTATAGTCTTAACTACTCTCTAGCTAAAATCAATGTGGTAAATAACCCTAGCTGTTCATGTGGCCATGAGACGCAGGATATTGATCACGTCTTATGGCAATGTCCTCTGTATGACACGCACAGATTGAAATTTATATACAGGGTGGGGCATTGTAAACAGGTCACCTGAAAACTCGCTTGTTTTTGAGGATAGGAGAAAATGCATTAGAGCAAACTTACTTGGTATCGGGGGCCTGATAATCTGGTATTACCAATTTTTCTGTAGGTGGAGGCATCAAGGAAATATGAAGGTCAACTCTGTTTTTTTTTTAATGGAATAGTATATTTTTTTACTTACATTCTGATAGAGTGTTTCAAGGCTAATACAATGACCTATTATATGAAGGTCATTCAAGGTAACCCAAAGTCAACTGCAACAGGAAATAAATTGTCTCAGAGTACTTTTCGAATACTTGTGTATCACGTGTGTGTATATTACGTGACACGGGTCACAAAACGTAAACAAACATTCAATCACATTGTACGCTTCTCTGTATCCTCAAAAGTTATTGGTAATTTGACTACCGACCAGAGTACAGCTGCGTAATATTTATTCAGTTTAAGTGTTCAGTTTTCTAAAATGCGTTACACGATAGCAGAGAAAGTAGAAATGGTTCTTATTTATGGTGCATGTCATAGAATTATGAGGAAGCGCTACGTGTGTATGATCGTAATAATCTTAATAACTATATTAAGTTATTAAGTTAAAATAATAATCGTAATAACCTCGACCTTCGATTTATTCGATGTGTACAAACTTCGAAAACCTTTGCGAAAAAAGTTGTGGTAACTCAGAATAAAGTCCGTTGAGCCGCAAGTAAGTCGAGTGCGCGCGCACTAGACAAATTTTCAAACTCATTTTTCTCGAAAACAATGCCTTGCATAAAAAAATTTTATTCTATATTTTCGGCTCAGTTTTTCATGTAGAACTGCTCGGTCCTACCACCAGTTACGGGACACCCTGGATAATGTCACCATCACGTCCATTACCAATTAAGCGACTCCAACTGATATGTATTTATTACTTTACCTTCACATTAGTATAAGGTTATTATTGTAATATCATGTATGTAATACAGACTGCAGGAAAACCTCTTATCGGAAGTTATAACTGTACAATAAAAAAAAATAACTCGCCTCGTGGGTTGGTCCTGCGAATTCTACGTGTTGGTGGAGCCTTGTTCGTCCGAAAATCCACCGAATCGGAAACACAGCGTCGAGATTTATCGAATCGACTCGCCGGAACGTCCGATCGTCCCGTTCTCTCGCATCAGAACTGCGTCCCGGAGTTTCCTGGCGTCTAATATCTCTTTCCCCCGGCGCGGCGGCGAGATCCTCGCGCATTAGCGGTCACGTACGCGGTAAATAATGCGCGGGTGAACGGTAAATCGTCTGTTAACGTATTATTGGTGGAAACGATCCCGGGTAATGTTCCAGTCGGCGTGCGAATAGCCGAAGACGGAACACGCGCATCGATTCGGCTCGTTACACGATCCCAGTCGCAGCGCGCACGCCTGTGTGCGTGCACGATGATTTGTTGGACGAAACGGCGAAATTCTATATCGTTTCGGAGACCCTGGCAAAGTGGTCCCAAGTTCCCGTAACTAGGCACTAGTGTCTGTCCGCTCGAACACTTTGCGCGAGTTGAATTCTCGAACGAACGGAGCGTGAATACGAGCGAGCGAAATCGACGACCCATTTGGCTGCGAAACTTGGCTGCAAGGGCTGCAGTCTTCCGAAAAATTCCCTCGATAAATTTCTCGTTTTGTCAATCCGAGAAATCCGGGTGACGATCGATGCCACATTTATTTCTCACGTTTTTTTTTAACCAGTTAACCGTCGAGTTTCATTTTAAAACGGCACGGAATTAAAATCACGCAATGACGAATATATACATTGTACGTCGAATGTAGGCCAAATGCCGCTATTATAAATTTTACAAAAAAAGGAAAGCAAACTGAGAAAGAATTACATTTTTATTCGACAAGAAATTGACAATTCATTAACGTTAACCGTACCGCAATAGAATTTTTTTTTAACACGCTTAACTGGTTGATTAAGAACCATTTTCGCTGATAACGATTTTAAAAACGTATGTGGCATTTAATAAATTTTTTACGACACTATAGATGAGATAAACAATCTTTTACTTATATTTTATGAGTCATTGAATTAAAAAAGAATTATTGTTTAGCTCGTTATTTAGAAAATGCGTTTAGTGAGGTTAGGATGACTTTTCAGCATCGATCTTGAAAATACGTGGGAATGAAGACATTCTCGAAAATATTCTAATTAAAAAGATTGGCAACTTCATTTACGTATTGTTTAAACTGAATTTGGGGAGATTGGATGACGACGATTACTAAGATTTTAGTAGAGGCTACTTCAGATATCGTATACTTGAAGTTTGTGCATTTTTGAAAATTCTCGAATACAGGAGGCACGATTTTCGAGAAAAGCGTCTAGGGTGCTGCTAATTGGATTTTGACGGGGATTCGGTGCCTCCCATGGCTTTCATTCCCGATAAAGGTATCATCAGGACGTTGAACCAAATTCTCACCCCCTATCGATACCGGTTACAACGAGGCATCGCGTTTTCCCTCGATCGGACGGACCACCCCCACCTTTTGTTCGCAGCGAGCACGATTACGAGTTCTATGAATTCTTGACGGAAGGTGGATGCCAGACGATCCGATAATGAGACCACTCAAAATTCATGTCTGCCTCGTTGAAAAGACACCGGCGAGGTGGCTCGCGCCATGCACATCCCTCGCATCCATTGTATTTGCAAATAGCGGATGACGTCTGCGAATTTTAACCTTCGCAGTCTCCGAGGGAAACCGATGCCTGGGTCGAAAATAAATCGGCATTTGGGAAGGAAGCGTCGTTAAACGCGGATCGAACATTCCTTCCTAAAATCGTAAAAAATATTTTAATTTCAAATCTTGCTCTTATTAAAAAAATGAATAGAATCCTCAACGCAGTTGCAATATAATTTTAGTAAGTCGAAAATGATGTAATATTCTCAATTTCGACATTTCTGCCATGAATAGCATAAAATCTGCAAGTTATTCCAAATTTTCATACTCTATTAGACCGCGCCATAAATAATTACCGACTGTGGGAATGAATCGTAATGATGCGTTCATAATTTATTGCAACGAGCCGTCGCAAATAATGGCGACTATACGGTTGATTAAAATGCAATTGCCATCGATACACATAAAACTGATGCACTGAACCGGAAATTATTTACGATTCTACCTAACAATTCCCACATTATTATACCGTTACGTGGACGCAAAAGTAATTGTGGTTTTGATTCAACTTATGCTTCAGCTGTGTATAAATAATAATCATGTTCATTTACACAATATTGCCAACCACGAGTATGCCTATTGTTTCAGGTCCTTTACTGTTTCAATTAACATTTATTCTCTCAATTATTTCTACCAGATCGCATTTTCGGAAAAATTTCAATGAAGTAATGTCAATCTTTCAATATTCAATACTTCATATAATATTCCGAAGATTCAGTGTTACCCGTTATCATTAGAACAGTATCGACTAAATATGGATATTATAAAAAACTGAAATAAAGTCCTATTTTGTTGTGGTCTATATGCAACCACTGAAGAATACATAAGTATACGATAAATAAATAAAGGGTCCCCAAATGACCTGACATTTTAATACTTTTAATGTTTTTATTTTAATATAACGTGCCAACATGGATGTTATGTGTGAAACACAATACCTGATAAATGACCGCCTCGTCCCCATTTGTAAACGTTCACTCTTTTGAAGAAATTTTCGATAACAGTTTGGCATAATTGCGGACTAATTTCAGTACTGCGGCGAAGAATATGTCATCCAAGTTCATGCAGCTCAATTGATTCCATAGAAAGTTGGTTATCAAGTCACGATAACGAACATCAGTGACGGTAACCGCATTTCCAACAGCATTCTCAAAAAAGTACGGCCCAAATACTCCTCCAACACAAATTCCATACCAAACAGTGACTCATGGTGGATGCATGGGAAGCTGTTGAATCACTTGTGGATTTTCGGTCTCCCAAATTCATCACTCATCGCTGCAAAATGATGTTGCGAGATGGTGCGTCACGATGGCCAAAATCCGTGCGGACTTTTCGAACCGTCTCTGCAAAGTTTTCACCATTTTTGTAGTGAATTTTCACAGTTTCTAAGAGCTGCTCGATCATGTAATTCTCCGTGACTAAACCTCAATACTTCCTGATGCCAGTTGTCAAAGATTGGTACTCTATGTTCACCAAAAAAAAAAATGGCGTACAATTTAAAATGTGCGGTCATTTTTCAAGAAATTACGAACGACAAAGGAGTTCCGATCACTGGAATCGTAAAATAAATAAACAGAAGCGAAACTCTAAAGCAACCCCAACCATTTCTGCCAGCTCGCTTTTTCCACAAGATCGGCCGCCGGAAATCGTTCACAGAGAGTCCACGCGGATTTCGGCGGTCGCGGGTCCGCAGCGGATTTCCAAAGTTCCCGGATCCCTGTTCCCATTGTTCTCGGATCCCGAGGCTCTTTTTATTCGGCGCGAGCGATTGAACGCGGTGCGCGGGCTCTCTTCGCAACCGACTTTTCCGGCGTGTTAATTCGAAACGGCGGGGCGGTACGGGAAACGGCGGGCCGCACTCGAGCACTCGAGCGATCGATCCGGAAGTTTCCGTGCGTATCGGTTCGGTCCTCGATTGATTCGCCGAGACTTCCTTTCAATCGGGCATTCTTTCTCCTTACTTTTTCATTATTCCCGATTTCAATCTTCGATTCGAAGCCGGCGCGGGGCAGGGCTCGGTCTCTTTCCCCCGGAGCATGTCGGCTTAATGACTTGCAAACAAAACCGGTGGCCCTCGGGCCGTCGCGGCCCGATAATTAGAGAGAATACCCCTAAGGGCGGGGGGGGGGGGTGCTCACCTGCTCACGGGTTTTCCCGTCGGATCGACGGGAAACGAAGACCGTGGAAAAAAGGAGCCAACAACCGAGCCGGGGGTGGAGGAGGAACTCGTAATCATTTCAGCCAGGGGGCCGAGAGCACCAAACGGTTGAGCGAAAGAGTAATAAATTCCACTCGGAGAACGGGCCGACGATTGGCTTCGTTAGCTGGCTCGTTCGTCCTCTTCATCGGTCACTTTAAACGTCCGCCCCCCGCTACCAATCGTCCGACGAGAGACCGCGACGACGACGACGACGACGACGACGACGACGCGGATCCGTCGGATGTAAATCAAACGGCGCAAAGTCGATCTACATACATTTTCTCCCGCGGTCCCCCGGCCCGAGCACAAAGGCCACCACCTCTTTGTGACCTGTCTATGGTCCTTCGGGAAATGTCAAGACCCCCTTCGGTGCGATCCCCCCTACCCCTTGTCTACTTGTGCACCCCGGACGATAGTCTCGAGGCGGTGCATCCGCGCACGGAAAATGGAATAAAGTTATCCGATAAAAGAGCAGGGTTACGTCGGTTTGAATTTTAATCGACGGGCCAAGAGGCACCGAGCAACAGGACTCAAAGAATAACAACGTCGAACTATTCAATAGCCTCCACTCTTTATGGTGGAAATTCAAGCCTCCACCGGATATAGTGAGAGACGAGGTCTTTCGAACAAATGAGGGTGGTTCGAGGCAACCTCGATGGATAACCGGCACTCGGAATCGGTGATTCTATTGGCGAAACTTTCCCTGTCGCTCTCCGTAAACTATTGCTGTACGAATGGGGAGTTTTCAGGCCGGAAGTCCCACCCTTGCTTGCAGAGTTAATTTTTGGGGTGAACAGTTCTAGCCTTCGGCTGTTGCGCCGTCTTTTGTTCAAGATACAGTCGCGTCGGTATTTAAGTTGACGCGGTCGAATTCGGAGTACGCGATGCTGTTTTTTTTTTTAATATGGATTCTACTCGACTTTCCTGGTCTTCTGTAGAGACCACGAAATTGTAGAGTTTAAAAATGAAAGTATCGCGGAAAGTGTAGTAATTACTCTAAAAGCCTTGTCAAATTTTCGCCAGTAGGAAAGTAAGTTGACACAAACAAACATTTTATTTTTAATACAAATTCATGAATATAATTACTTATTAATTATATTAGTATACGTGACTGATTAGAAAATATTTTTAGCTTTTAATATCTATAATAATAAATATAATATTACTGTTATTATTTGTAGTATGCCTAAAACTAGAGAATTACAAGTATTTGAGAGAATTCAAATTTATAAAAGAAGAATGGATGGAAAAAGTTTCAGGAAAATATGTGCAAAATTAAAAAACACAGGTAAACCTGAAAATATAATAAGAACACACGTTCATCTCCTACGAGTTTTCGATATTAACAAAATTAACAAAAATGAAAAAATGTGTTACTTTTATTACTGTTTTGTTATAAAAAGAAATTACTACTTCGATTAGAATTATAAAGACTGAATAAACATGTTATTGTTACGAACTAATACTATATTGACACTTATCACAGTTGTTTACCTATATTCTTATGCATACTACAAATAACAACAATGTATTATTATAAATATTACACGCTAAAAATATTTTACAATCAGCCACGTATATTAATATAATTAGTAAGTAATTATAGTCATGAATTTGTTTTAAAAATAAAAAATTTGTTTGCGTCAACTTACTTTCCGACTGTCGAAAAGACAAGAATTTTAGAAAGTTGTAATTTCTACACTTTCCGCGATACTTTCGTTTTGAAACTCTATAATTGACTGTGGCACTACCCATGCTTACTGTAAACAGAAACAGGGGACCAGGAAAGTCAAGTACCAACCATATTAAAAAAAAACAGCACCGCATACTCCGAATTCGACCGCGTCAACTTAAACACAAACATCGATTTGACTCCTTCGCTACTAACGTCACAGAATTGTGACGTCCACAATCTTTCAGTTCATTCAAAAATAGTCAAATCAATTGTATACTATTTTAAAAATAGTCAAATCAATTCATAGAATCCATGATTTGCTTCTGCTAAGTTGTTTTAATATTTGACGGAGGAGGTACGTTGCATTTAAGCAAATATTTAATAAAATACATTCTGGTAGCGAACGTGTTAATGAAAATTATTATTTATACACAATAGTTTCTACTTATACATATACAGTGACTCTCACTAATATATGGACGCCCTTGAAAATCGCATAATTTTGTCAACATTGGACTGTACTACTTGAATTTTTTTGAGAAGTTAGAACAATTGGTCGAAATTGCAGAGAAAGTACTAACAGTTGTATCTCGCAACTTTTCAATGCGGGCTTATATTAAAAATGCAAAATGTACGTTTTGTACATCTGTATCAATTATACATATTCTGAATATGTCATCCAAATCGGCCAGCGTTGCAATGAGCTACGAACGTTTAACGATGGAAGCTTAAGGATGATGATCGCAGAATTTTAGCCTTGTCGGGGAATTTCGCCCTTATGTGTGATGTGAACATTGACCGATTTTGAAGAAATTCTCTAAGGGAAAGAAATGAAGAAATTTTGAAGAAATTCTCTATATTCTCTCTATAGTCTCTAAGGGTATTATTTTCAACGAAGAACATTCAAATAAATTGCAGTGGTCCATCCTCGAAGGGGTTGAAATTATTTCACAGTAAACAAGATTCTCTGAGGGCTTCGCAGATTATTTATGCACATTTGGTTGGAGAACCAACATTTTTACAAGGTCTTTTCGAGGTCAGGAGTCTCATACGTACAAATATAAATTTCTGGGCGAAAGTTTAAAACACTCGGACATCGAACTGCAGTCGAATATCGAATCGAGACCCCAGCCGGACGGCGTCGTTACTCGCGCCCGTAACGTCTAGTTCTCTATACAACACGGGGAATCAGAAATTCAGATCGTCGCAGCGATTCCCAGCACCGAACAAATGTCGTCGGGAGCAAAAGGAAATCGCAGCGGAGCGGGGCGCGTCAAACTCGATCTCGGCGGCGCCGGCGTCGGCTGGTGGCGTCTCGTATTTTCACGGGGAAATCCATTTTCTTCGACGCTTGTATCGGTGTTGCGCATCCCTCTGAAAACCCCGGGTACAAAGTATTCCGTGGGATCGTGTAAAAGAGCGAATCGTATTCCTCCGCGAATCTATCGGCGTGCACCGCCGCCGCCGTCGTCGTCGTCGTCGAACGCGTTTATATTTGATCAGGCGTGAACAATGCAATTTGTTTCGCCCTTTGGAGCACGGGCGCCCGAGGAATTATCGTTTGTTTCGAGAAAAATGATGGAGAAAGAGTCTTTCGGACGATAAACCTCTTCTGACTGCCGTCGGATAACTCTGCCAAGTATGGGTATGATGATTCTTGATTAACAAATCATCAAATGTTTTTCGAATACTCTTCTCCTACCACACTTTCTTCTTCCTTATAAACGTGACAATCGAAGACGGACAGCAACGTGGAAAGTGAAGAATTGAATATAAAATCGGACAGTTGGAAATAAGATTATCACATTATAGTGTTGTATTAGATACGTTTAGGAGAATGTTTGCGCAGTCGATTCGCGCGGTGAAAATCGATTTTTCCGCCAGGCTTTAATCGACGTCGACTGCTCGATCGGGCGTAGACGGACGTTCGCGAAAAGGATCGACGCGCGATCGTTCCTGGGGCGGGTAGGGTGGAATTATTTATTATTAACGATATTCATGCGCTTGTCAATAGCAGAGATTTCCACTCCGCGCGATGATATCGACTGACGCATGGTTAAAGCGAGTGACAAGCGGCTGCCGACGCCGACGCCGACGCCGACGCCGACACCAGCGGCGTCCTGCCCGCCTGGTTGCCAGCCGGGGTCCTTTCTCGCCCTACCCTCCAACATTGTAAACGTTCGTTTATTTGCACAGTTCTCCGTCCCTCTTTCGCCGTGCGCCTCGTTCCCTCGCCGCGAAATCGCACGAGCCATCGATTTCGATTAAGAGGCCTCGGCTCGAGCAGACTCCGGCAGCCGGCCGTCTTTTGTGAGCGCGATCTGACGCCGGTCGAGCCTCTGCCTTGGCCGAGGATCGCGATTATGAGAATCCTCCGAGCCCCGTCAGACTGTTGGCGAGTCAATTTCACGCACGATTATCCAAGCGAGGTTTTAAAAGCGCGCTGGTCCAGAGGGTTGAACCGCTTCTTATTAAACGAGACCAGCCCCCCCCCCCCCCCCGCAACTTTCACGGAAAGAGACGAGAGAGCGAGAGACGAACTACCACCGGATGTTAATTCCCGTCGAGACCGCTCCCGATCGAAGCGTCCTCTTTGCGTTTCGAATTTCACGAACCATCGAACGCCGAGAGATCTGGCAAGACGCCTTGTCTCTCACGGCTTGGACATTGTTCGATGACCGAGATCGGATTCTTTTCCGGCAATTTCGCCCGAGGCCTATCAACTCGATTAATGAGAAAACAGAATCGGACGTTTTCGACACGAGCGGGCCGCAATGCTATCCGCGGTCTGCGAATTTACGAATAAAATGGCCGAGGGCGACACCAATCCGGGAATTCAAAAAATTATAAATTTGTTTTTGTGTAGGTAAGTCCGCTTCGGGACAAAAAGATAGCACGTCACATATTTTCTCTCGTTTGATACCATAAACTGAAGAAAATGAATATTTTAATATGTCAACACTTTCGGACGTGTCCATATGTATAATGTACTGAGTATCCTCCACAACATTTACGTCATCAGAATTCTAGGAACGAAAACGTAAATATTGTGGTCCGTAAACGGAACAAAATGATTGCACAAGTTGCAGATTTTCGATTCTCATTTGTGTATAAGATCCCGAAGTGGATACACGCATTGTACGACCTAATTCATAAATTGTGTACGTCGTTTATTTCTACTTATTTGATGAAAAGAACATAGTCCAGTGTTACAAATGGGTTGTGGGGAAAGATTAAATGAATGTGAAATACATACAATATTGAAGTTTGTTCAAAATCATTGCAGGGTAACTCCGATAACGCAAAATCCATTTCGGCAGTATAGAGAACATAAAGTTTTTGCGCTAGTCCGCAGACGAGCGACCTCGGTGCCAGCTGATCGAGCTCGGTGCCGAAACCGGGTCAACACACGCAGACGTAAACTTTATGTTTACGTCTGACGGATTACTTGTCGCGTGAGCCATCGTTTTCCATTTTCCAAAATATCAAATCCGTTACCCTCCGTCCTTGTCTCCTGTGCAGCAGCGGCCGTTAGGGCATTGTTCTCGTGCGCTAACTAACGTTCGACACTGCCAAATCCTTTGTCATTTTCAAAAACCCCTCTCCTTATTCCTTCCGCTGTCGGTGTCCCCCCACAGTATAAATAACCCGCGACAACCTCAGCGCGGGGTCATTTGGCAACTTCTATGATCGACTGATCACTATATTTCATTCCTCTATTCTAGTAGTTTAAGTGTATTCGCGTCGACGTCTCGGCACACCGTTCCTTTTGTACTCAACCACCATTTTGTTAATATATTCAATCCTCCGTCACACACATATTTTGATCTACGAGCACCTTTCCCGCATGCATTTCCAGTCACCTGCCTACATCTCTTTCCTTTCGCTTCTGAGTCACTCTGTGCCTCATTCTCTTGACTAGATCCTCAACAAGTTAAAAGAAGAACAATATTAAGTTATGTCTGTCGACGTAAATGTTGAATACTCGATATATTATAAATATTAATATAAAATGAAATTGTAGGAGATAGAGAGAGAGAGAGAGAGAGAGAGAAAGAGAAAGAGAAAGAAAGAAAGGATGCACACAGATCTTCGACCTGAAGGTCATGGAAATTGCACACGGTCATCAGGATAAACAGAGGGCTGGCTGGCAATTACGAGGGGCACATGGCCAATGGTTTTTAGCGGCTCAGGTCAAAAAAGGGCAACTGTCGTTTTGGGAAAAAGAAGCGGCAGTGTCGAGCGCGAGGTGAAGAGTGTAACACCCAACGAACAGCGAGCTGAGACGATTGTGTAGACTACTTTATCAAGTAAAAGTTTCTGATCATCTAACCACCCATCTTTCAAAATATATTTGTCCTCGCCCTAACAAAATATCAATTTTCTTCGGTTTATGGTGTCAAACGAGAAAAAATATGTGACGTGCTATTTTTTTGTCCCAGAGTGTAACAATATGCACTACACATCCCGAAAGTTACATAATTTTTCGGATATCCGGGTCCGAGATCGTTCCTTGTGAGAAGAGTGCCAATAAATTCCTACGAACCAGAGCTTATCACAGTGAGCGGAGATCGAAGTGTTCCACGTGGGAAGCGCGCGATTCGAGAGAAATCGCATTAGGTGCATCGACAGAGCCATACGCATCGATTTGGTTATCTCGTCGCTCCGCGCCGGTATTGAAATTTTATTCCCAAAGGTCTCTCTCTCTCTCTCTTTCTCCTTGTTGTTCCAATTCGACCGATCAAGATAATGGACGCGGCACGGAGCTTGAAGAAATACGGGGAACCGGCTGCGAAGACAATAGGATTTACATATTCGTCGGGACCCTTCAAACGTGTACAGAGCCGTGGGTAAACGTCTTCCGCGTCCAGCGTAAGCAGAACATCGTCGAGAGGTGATCTGCCGTCGTAATTCACGACGCGGGGCTCTCAAAAATCGAACAGCGAGCGGAAAGTTGCTCCCAGCCGAGCAACGTCAAGCAGAGCGGTTCTCGAGCGTTAAAAATGCAAAGAATTCGTTCGCCGACCGGTCGCGAGTTGGTACAGTTATTTCGTCGAACTCTCTCAAGAAGAAATGATCCATCTACATATTCATCGGCTCCGCGAAGAAAACTCGCATCCCCTAAACGACCATGGCCTGTCGTGCCTCGCGTTCCCACCCTACCTTCCTACGGGCACAATGAAAACATAAACGACGAGAAGCGAAAGATAAAGAAGAGAAAAAGAAGGTCTACTAATGGCTCTCATGAAGGCCGCATTAATTGCCGTTCAACTGACGCTGAACGTCGCCAACTTTAATTTTCGTATCGGCTAACGTGCAATTACGTCTCGTTCGATCGGCCGAATAAACGGTTCGACGTCTCCGTCGCACCTTCGCCTTATTGTCGAGGAAACTCGTTTCTCGATACTCGCTCGATATTCTTCGACGGCCTCGTACGAGCCCGGACCTTACCTCTGTACGAACTTTATTATCGGTTATCCTTAATTGCTTATTGATATTAGAGACCGGGGATACAGTCTTCGGGCTCTCGGGATTTTCTATTGATCGGAGGTCGAGAGACGGGAGAATGAGAAATCTTTTATAAAATGCGCTCGAATTCAGCCAGAAAGATGTTAACACTAGAACTACCGAGCCCTAAACGTGACTTAGACTTATCCCTTTATAATAACAATAAGACTGAATTTGCTCAAGTTTTATACGATTTTTATAGTAACATGTACTCCAAAGAAGAGATATATTAAACTCGTGAAAACCTTTTCATAGTTTCAATAATCGTGAAAAAAGAAATCATCCACCATTTTGACTGGTTCGGTAGTTCTAGCGTTAAGAAACATTTCAGTTGCAAATAATTCTTTCAACACTGGCACTTCAATTTACGCTAAATCGTCACACTCCTTTAACACTGGGGATCCGTCAAAATGACGGGTACTAATATTTTGAACACATAGCACTCGAATGGTGTATTATTATTCTAAGTATTTTTTAAACTATTAAATTTGTCTGTATTCAAGAAATTACTAAACATTTCAGTATTGTACAAGAAAATTGCACCATTTTCGTATGTATAACATTGAAACAAACATATAGAAGGAAAATATTCTAGCTCGGAAGAAATTTTTCGTTTTGGAGTTACAATAGCTTCGAGTGCAAATGGTTAATTTTCGATTAATGAGATTATATAAACATGCAAAATTTATTTCTTATTATTTTTTTAAAGTAGTGTAAATTAGTTCGACTTCTCCGTAAATTTTACAGCTCCAATATTTACAATTTCACGATTATAGAGGCTGTAAAGGGACATTTGCGAACTCATTTGGATGGATTCATCTCGAATTTTGGAATCTCTGCCAGTTATGAACTACAAGAGGCAGAAATTTCCAATAATTCTGACATCGTTGTTTAATATTTATTTTTACACGAACCACCATCTTTTTATCAAGAATCTTTACACGAACCACCTTCTTTTTATCAAGAATCTCACTTTATTACAAAGCAACCGCACACACGTAAACTTGCAGACGACTCCGCTTCGGACTCGACGACCACTTGAATTCCAAAGCTCCCTCACGTGTTCAAGGACGATCCTCGAAGACGTACACGCATCCTCGAGCAAGTTATGACGCGTGAAAGGATCGACAGGAGTCTCGGGACCGCTTCCGACTGGTTCGACTTTTTAAGAAGGGAATTTCTTTTTATTCTGATGAAAAAGGATCGATCATTTTGTAGGATCTTATAATTTGACTCTTTGAAAATGTCTCTGTAAAATCTTCGTTTCGCGACAACATAATTTGCAGTTTGCGTACTGTAACAGTCCTAGTACGGTCATGTCAGTAGCCATTATCGACGACTCGGTACATGTTTTTAACCTTAGCACTGGAATGGCGACACTAAGGTGCCACTTAAAATTACTAAAGATTTAAATAATAAATATAATTCAGTTTCATACGTATAAAATGAAAAAAAAATGGCGAGAGTGGAAATATGTGGTTTTTGAGTTAGAATAGTGACCACATAAATATTTGGTCTTTGAGTTAAAATAGTAACCGAATAGATATCTGGTTTTCGAGTGAAATTAGCTCAAATAAAATTCAGATAAAACTAACTAAATACCACAAAATTATATGAATTTCTTAAATTCCCATGAACTATGAAATGTAAAAGAATGTACAGTCTATCAACCAGGTGCGTTTCATTGAATTTTGTGCGAACTATGATATCCCGTTCTCGAAGAAGCCGAGACCCGAAATTCCAATGAACTACCCCCGAAAGCGATAAAGAACGCTTGTCGACCGGAAGGAAAACAGGTGGCGCTCGCTCGGCGACGACAAAGAGGCCCGGTTACGCGTGTCCTTCGCCAGCAAACTGTCACCACGGGGGTTGCGAGACGAAGTCGAAAGGGTGGTGTGAGGAAGCCTCGGATCCCCGCAGGGCGTTGAGCTCGGCAAGGGTTTACTCCATCGCCTGGAAAAGGAGAGCGCGGGCGGAGCCGTATAAAACGGATGTCGCGTGTGTACGGGACGCGAGACGGGACTCGGTTTCCGGGTTTGCGAGGCCGAAGTAAATACGCGGCAGGGCCGCGCCGAGCCGAGCCGAGCCGAGCCGAGCCGGCAGGCCGGCCGGGCATTGTCGCATTAATGGAAAGGATTGCTTGTTCGAGCGTGTTGTAGCGGGAAGTAGCGGTTCGACGGGTCTAAATTGAAATTCGATTGTCTGCCGGCGATGGTGTTTGCCGCGCGATTGTCACCGGCTGGAATCAGACAAAGACAACGTCGACTTGCGCTCCGGTCGCTTGTTGACTGCCCACGAATTCGTAATGAATATCGGTTCGAACACATTGCTCACCGACCAAAATTTAGAGGCTGATTCACCGGAAAGCCCGTTTTTACCGTGCCGATCTTTATTCGGTTTGTGTGGATGTGTCCATTGCTTTTAGTAGAAGAATTACGGTTACCGCGTCTGAAGAGGAATATTCTCCAGACACCGATTTTCAGCACCAAAAATTGTAATTAACGCGTTCAACACTAGGATTACGGGACCGGTCAAAATGGCGGGTTCTAGTATTTTTGATTTAAAATTATGAACCCTTAACGGACCAATGCCGCCATATAAGCGGCATGGCACTTTTACTTACTGGGTCCAATAAGGCGAAAATAAAAAAAAAAATATATATAAAATAAAACATAAATATTTTCCTTTCTGTACTTGATATAAAAACGTTGAGTCCACAGTTTCCTTTCGTATAAAAATAGCTTGGACCTGGTGGGAAATAAACTTGAAATACTTCCGTAATGTTAAGGGTTAAAATTCTAAGGACGCATACGCGAGAAATTATTCAGAAAAATTTCTTTGAGTACATATTATTTTAAAAATATTGCTAGAAATGAGGGTAGCACGTTCCTCACGTTCTTATTTTTATAAAGTAATGTAAAATAGTCACTTTTAGTGCTTTGTAAACGTAGCGTTGAAGTTGGACTGAAGATGGATAATTTGTGATATACTTAAAAATTAATATTCTACAAACATTGTCTAAGAAATCTTCACATGTCAAAGGGGTAAGGACCCTTATGGCTGGGAGCACTCAAGAAACCCGAGAATTGCATGACAAAAAATGTTAAAGATTTGCGATTCTTCGTGGTCAGACGATCTTACTAGAACACTGTGCGTTTGCGTTTTGCCATGATCGTCAGCATGGAAAGTTTCGCGAGAGGCGCGCGAGGGGGTTAGAGGAGAGCGGCGAAACCCGAATTTTCTGCCCCCGGGATAACGAGCTGCAGGAATTCCTAATGAGGGTAGCAGACAAACGTAATTCTGTGGCGCGCGTCGAATCGCCGAATCTGTTGTTTCCGCCGGCTAAACTGCGCCCAGCTTCCGGTAATTATGTCGCGTTGACGAGCCAGTTTTTCAGCCGAGCGACGCACGACCCGTCGACCGGCGACTCTCCGTGTCTCTGGCCCAGGTCCCCTGTTAATTAATGCCCGTCGAATTGTTTGCCTTTTTTTCCCGGCTTTGTCCGACACCCGGTTCGACAGCTTCTGTCCGCGTGGGCGTGGTCTCCGGACGATCAACCGAGGATGCAGACGCAGATGCAGATGCGGATTCGAACGTCTTCGCTGATGTCACGCTCTTTTCATCTACCGAAGCGTGGTCGTCGATGTCTTCCCGTTGTAGATTTCTTGGAAAGTTCGTGGGTGAAAGTTTGTTTCGCTGCTCGCAGATGGTAGAAACTACGACGTTCTTTCTGGTAGATTGCTGTCCGCGAGAAAACAGTCGGGGACTCACCCTTTGAAGACACATCAATTCTCCTGACGACTGTTTGTTTTCTTTCGAATGGGGTTTTCAATGCATCTAGAGGATTCGGAAAAAGTTCATAGAACGGTTTAACTCTAGCGTGTGTGCGCTTGTGGGTGCATGTATGGCATGAGTGAATGTGATGGCGTATCGACCTCAATGGATGTGTTAATGTAAAGATGAGTTACTACGAAAATTGTAAGAAATGCGATGCGAGAGACTACCAAGAACTTGTTGCTTGTCACAATTCAATAACGATGCGAGGGAGATACATATGAATGGATTAAAAAGAGTGTTGCGACATTCGAAAGGGACAATGAACTATAGACTATGTTAGGGAAGAAAGAAAGTAAAGAACAGAATTTATTGTGACACGGATACATCGTGGAATGGAACCGAAGATGCGAAATCGTTTACAGGCGTGTTAGTTTATAGGAGTGGTGATTTAATACAGTGGAGGACTAGAAAGCTAAGTATCGTGGCACTATCTTCCACTGAGAGTGGATTGGAGGCAATGGCCGAGGGTGTGAAAGAAGTAGTTTGGCTAGATAGACTAACAAAAGAAATAACTGGAGAAATAAATAAAGTTATAGAAATTAAATGCGATAGTTTAAACGTTGTAAAGCTAGCGAATCGTGGAAATTTTAAGGCTCTAAATTACGGCTCTCTTTAATTTTAAGGATCTAAATTGTTAAATAGAAGATGCTATTTTGTAAAAGAAAATGTGAGAGAGAAGAATATACAAATAACACATGTACGTAGCGAAAACATGCGAGCTGATTGTTTGACAAAAGCCCTCAGCGGACCAAAACTGTTTAATAACATTAAAGATGTAATGGAGGTGAAGGATCTAGAAGAAACAATTGAGAATAGTATGAGAGAGAGAGAGAGAGAGAGAGAGAGAGAGAGAGAGAGAGATGGAATGAGTGAGGAGTGGGAAGAATGGAAAAAAAGAAGCGAATTGAGGAAGCGTCGTTCGCGGGTTTTGTATGAGATTGAATGTGACCACGTAAGAGAGCGCACGTGTTATAACGTTTGTTGTATATTTGTTATTGATATAACTAAAAGGTAAAACCAAAGAGTGAGTGTTGATTTAGTAGACAAATATCCCCAACATCTAGGACTACCGGGGCCGTCGAAATAACGGATTTCAGATTTGCTCTTTTACAATTCCTAAAATTACAAAAATGTTTTCACGAGAAATTACGAGTGTACATTACTATAAAAATTTGAATAAATTCAATTCTGTTATTATTGTAAAGAAATATGTGCCACACGCGTTTAGAGCTCGGTAGTTCTAACGTCAATTGAGCCGTTTATTTTGAAACTGGCCTAAGTCCATTTGTCAATTATCTTTTGTTGCCCATAATTACGAGTACAACTTCAAGTTAGCTATCATAAACAACATTTACGGATAAGTATATTCAAAGTATATACGATAATTTTTGACACATATGTAAGTTTTCGCAGTTAGTTCAATAATTAAAACCATCACTTTGAAAGTGGCCCAAGTTCAATCCATTATTCCTTCGGACATTAAAAAGTACCGGAAAGGTAATAACTTTACTCTAAATGTAATGAAATAAGAGTATTTCATATAAAAAAATTTTTAGAGGACGCAATTTTTAAAAGAATAAAGAATTCTAACGGAGAAACAATAAATTGGTTAAAAATATGCTGGATGCGTTTTTTGAGAGACGATATCAATGGATGAGAATGCAAAGTTTAAAATCTTGAATTTATTACCATGTCGGGTTAGACCAAAAAAGTTCGAAAATATTGTATTGACACCACTTTATAAAAATATAAGACGAATTACAACAACAAAATACAAGGACATGATGGACTTACTACGATACATACCACCGGAGCACCATGACTTTTTCAAATCCCTCCCGTATACACTAAATGTAGTTGAGCAGTCAATTGTTATGTAATTTATGTAGTTAGAAAATGTCCTGAATTGCATAAATTATGTTTTTGAAGTGTTGTAAAGATATATAAAGTAAATTGAGTATTGTTTTCTCAATTTGAAGCATTTTAAATTATGTGGAATGGAGTTGGGCTCTTTCAAATTTTGTTACGAATCTGGTTGTAAACTTTGAAAGTGGCTTGACTCCATTTTTGGTAAGAAAACACATATTATTCACTTAATGATTCCTATTATTTTTATGGGAACTGTAAACTTAACTCTTTTAGATACCCTTAAGCAGTGTTGGATTCCGCATTTGGAAATCGAGTAGAACAGCTTATAATAAAATCGAGAAGTGTTTTATTTAAGTGTACACACGCAAAAAATATGCAAGAAGAAGCTCTGGTTCTGTTTCGACGGGCTGCTATATATATGTGGTTTTTGAGAGGAAAGTGTGAAAGGGAGTAGAAAAGGCTTGTTGTGGAAAGGATGACATGGGAGAGACAAAGTCTACGGGTCTGTTTGGTTCTGATGATTCAAGGGTTTTGGGTGACGCGTCTATGGCATGATTATCATGATACGTTGGTGTTTAACTAGGGCCTAGGGTTATCGGGTGTACAACAGCAGTATGACACATTGGTATCCTATACGTATATTTTTAATTCGATTGAAACTCAAACCCTTAAATATCTCAATTTAAGTATAAGTGGGCTTAGGCCACTTTCAAAATAAACGGCTCAATCATTCTATATGCAAACTAGTGCAGAATGCGGCTTTAAAGCTCGTAGATGTAAATCACATGGTAAAATATTAAATACATCTGTTTGTTGGTGGTCAAGAAATTTCTGAAGACGGACGACGAATGAAAGCGACTTTCAGAAATTGTCGATCGGTTAGCAAGCCTTAAAAAGAAGTGAAAATTCGCGGCGTCGAGCGATACACCGGTGAAAGCATCGGATACGTGTCGGTGTCTGGTCTCCGGCAGCCGAAACTCTCGAAGAAGTGCGTCCCGTCGAAAAAAGGTCCTCGCCAGTCGGCGTGCTGATTAAGCCGAGGTTCCGCGGGTAATTATGAGGCGGCTAGCTCTCGCTCGTTACACAAGTTTTCCGTTGCGTCGTCCGTCGTGTCGCTTCCGTTTCAAAGGGATTTATGTATACACACGGCGAGCGGGGCAGACGCGCGACTCGCAATTAGTCCGACATTCAGCGAGATAGCATGCACGTGTTCGATAATGCCTGGTTGGATCTAGGCTGTGTAGCCGCGGCGCGGCGGCAGCGTCGACGACGGCGCGGCGTCGGCGGGCGTCGGGTATAGACTTTCCCATGCATAAAGACAAACCGTGCGCGCAGGGCAGCCTTGTCACGTTCAGATGTAAACCAGACTCCCGAGTGCAACTACCGGCGGGCGGAACACGCGTCACGGGGAGCCATGCACGTCAGGAACACGAGCCCACCGGTTCCCCGCTGCACCTGGCCGTAATGCACCGCCGCGCAATAGGTGTGTGTATATGCGCCATTGAATAAGTACACCTATGCGCATGAGTTATCGGCCCCGCGGCTGTCGTTCGCCTCCACCTATATCTGTCAAAATAAACCCATCGACCGGAACGGATCCCCAGACCGTTTCGTAATCTTCTCGGCGCGTTCCCCGTTCGAAGGCGACCGTCCAAGATCAGCCGCATGGTATCCTGCGAATGATGCAGCCGATTGCGGCCTGGTAGAACCACGCCAGTGTGAAGTCTTATCAACTACCCGACGCATTGAGTAAACTGTGCTCCTCGGCTCACCGTACGCGTCATCTTCTCCTGACGCATAGAACTAATCACTAAGATTGTAGGGATGCGAAACGGCCGAGTCGTCGATACGACATGCCCGAGCGAGCGTGTGTGAATGAGTACGAAAGAGAGAGCATGAGTGTGTGAGAGAGAGGCAATAAGTAAGATGCAACGGTCGCGAGCGATGTAGATTTTGTTTGTGTATTTTGACGACGATTTTGTTTATGACGACGATCTGCCGAACAATTTGAGGTAGGTCGCGGTCGCGAGAAGAAACACAGAGCGAGAATAGAGTTTAACGAGAGAGTTGAGAGAAAAGCCGTTTGTATGAGATAAACGAGAGATAATTGTACATAATTGTACGAGTTTAATAGAGTTTAATAATACGTTATCAAGCAAACTTCACTGTAACACTTAACCGCTTGGCTTTCACATAACCTATTCCTACAAGATGCCCTTTGGATCGCAAGGCTCATCATCGAAGATAACATGCCCTTTCGGACCCCCAAAACTATATATAAATCTCACGCTCAATAAACCAGGTCAGTTGTGAATACCTTACGCCACGCGCTCTTATTCTACTCTGCCGACTCCGTATATCAGAATACGTATTTTTGAAGTATTAACACGCGAAATTTAATATAAGTATTAAATCGCTAAGTAACCATTGTCGATCCCCGGATTATGACAATTGTCCCGTGACACCAGACACGGTCGTGCCTCGCAAGCAGTAAAGCCAGATCAAGATGTTTCTCCCACTTATTCCTTCTACGGACGCGCGCGAGTATTCCCCAGTAACCCCCTCTATCGCCGATCACGTGACTAATGCGGTAATGACAGAGAGGGGGTAGCTGTATTCCCCTAAATTTCCTCTGCCTTGTTACACTGGGAACTGGGGAAAACGGGACCCTCGCTCCGCCTACCCCCGCCACTGACGCTCTCGTAGTCCCAGCGTTTAGGCTTTGACGTCACACGCCACGTAGCATTTCTGACCGCTCTAGTCAATATTTCGCTAGAGCCGAAAACGCGTGACATTTTTCAATTAATTTTAAGAAGAGTAAATTAATAAACAAGCGAGGAATGAATCTCTAGCACCCCTAGCCCAGCCCTCTCTGGAACTGTGGGATTAGCAAATTTTTAGGGTAACTTTTCTGAAATCCACGACACTATGGAAATTTCCTTAAACGACCGTTTAATTCTGGAGAAAATAGAAGAGTAGTGATCGAACGAGGTGGACGGAGGGCGATCGCAGTTAATGGGAACGAGGATATTGACGGGACGCGACTCGGCCCGCTGTCGCTGGCTCATTAAATTGTCAATAATCTTTGATCTTGGTATAGACGAACGTCGTTTGCATACGTGGCTTGATTGCGCCTCTATTAAATGCCGATGACGTCGAAGTACGTCCCGAGATCTATTCGAGAATAGTATATTCTCTGTACACAGGGTCGTAATTCTCGATGGTCACGGAAATTGGCATCGTGTAGTATGGTCGATACGATTTCTATGGGGGCTCTCCTTAACCCTAGAACGACAGCCATTCATTTTCGCCATCAAAGGCTGCAGGGGACATAAATTCAGATCATAATATTTTGCAGAATGCGCTGTAAGCATCTTGTTCTGTTCTGTACTCGTCGATTCTTACTTGACACATCGGAATGAATTCGATTTTTTTCGAACTATGAATTTAACGTTCTGTATGAAACTTGTACCAACATATTGGTGACATTTTTATGAATAAAATGATACCAAACATGACACAGTTAGGATCGTATGCGGTTGTTCAATCCATGATATAGTAGGACCTCTGTTATCCGAACCGATACTATCTAGAGGGTTAAGCTTTTCGATACGACCTTTCGATACGAACCCTTTCGACTATAGTCGGCACCCTAGCGACAACCTGTGTATAGTGAATTCTCGTTACGGGTCAGTTGCGCCGCACAGTGGTGTAAAACGAGAAATTTAATGACATTTTGCCAAAAAAGTAATTGTCTCATATTGATTTATGTTGAATGTTTATTGCTTTCTAAATATCCTTGAAAATTAAAAAATTAATAAAATTTAATAAATACCATTACTGTACTAAACGGTTAAAGTTGGAAGTTTTGAAGACACCCTTTCTCACGGAAAAAATTGCTTTTCTTCTTTGAGATGCCCTGACGATTCTTTTTACTATTTTCCTTCCATTTTTTTTTAATGAAAGGTTTATCTTTAAGCTGTAAATTACCATAGTCGATTAAAAATTACTATTCATAATGTATTAAACTTGTTACATCAAATGCAATGTAGAAAATTTTCAAAATTCTTAAGACTTCGCAAGGAATATCTTCTGTATTATACGAGATCATAAAATTTTACAAAATTGAGTATTTTCAGCATACTTTCTTCTACACAATCATATAAGAATTATTTCCCATCTCGACCCATATCACAAGTTACGATTGTTTAAAGTCGCTCGCGTCCGTGCGGTTAGGGTTCTTCGCCGGGACTCTTTGACGACTAAAAAACACTTTAGGCACTAAACTAAATTTCATTTAAAGAGCTATTTTTCAAGTATTTAGAGGAACAATATATTTACTAAGCTGAATGTGTTTCTAAAAGTTGTTAAATTTGGAAATATACTTAAAAAAAGTAAAAAAAAGCTATTAAATAAACAAAAAGTATGGTACATTATGCACCATTAAAAAAAAATACTTATTAATATCCTACACCCAAATATCACTTCGATATCTTTAATAGTTTAGAAGTTATACGAAAATGTTACTAAATTTCGCGTTTCAGTCCACTGTGCGCCGTTCTGGTGACTGACTCTTAGACGAGTCTGGCACTGACTCATAATGAGAATTCACTGTATCGAGTCCCGACTATGTGGACATTTTTCGGCGCTGTGTCACGTTCAGTGGTGGTTTTCCGGCGGAGCGGACTTCTGCAACGAAAGGGTTAAGAAACGAAAACTGTACTGTGCAATTGTTTAATGGTAACCTGCAAACTTATGCGTTGTTTTAATATTTTAACGTGTACTTCCACGTCTGAGGGTGCGATGAATACATTTTGTGGCCGCCGACAAGTTGAAAACGTCGTTGTAGCGTTAAAATTCTAGGAGCGTCCCGAATCGGTGTTCGAATCGACGTCGTCCCTTTCGTTAGAGCGACCCCAATCTATAACGATGTTTGCCGGCGAAGTTCGATGAAATCCCAATGCACACAACGACAAAATGCGCAGCACAAAGGCCCTCGCGCCGGAGCTCGACGATACAAAGAACAAAAGCCCTCCAGTGGTGCGTCGCGCGCGGCGCAGCTGAGCGTCTCAGCGACCCCGTTCCTTCGTTCACCGCACCGTAGACAACGAATAAATCCATCGATCTCCCCCGCTCCGTTCGAACCGGGATTCGATCTGGCTGATCGGCTCGAATAATGCCTAAGTAGAACCACGTTACATTGTTCCGGGCCTTCGCAACCTGGGCTGCGGTAGAACCGAATGAAGATCAAGTGCTTTCCAGTTTTCTTCTGAGTTGCCAGGCGAATCCTGAAAAGATCTCCGCGATTGTTTCGAACTGCTCTCAGAATATAAAACAGCTTGCCTGATGAATGCTCGCTGAAATTAGTTGTCAGTACACTTTGTGTATAAACGCGCTGCTTGCTTTTGATCGTTTCAGTTTGAATTTTTATGGTCGCAGTTCATTTAATTGACTCTGGCAGTGCTCGACTTCTCATCTGGTTTCAATGTTCTTTCTTCTTCGTTTCCTCGTTATATCTTCCTTTTCGATTTGATGTCTTTTTCTTTGATATTATTCTTTAATTTCATCGTTTGTATACGGCTGGTGTCAAGTTTATTTTTAAAATACATACAGGTGGTTATATAGGCTCGTAAAGTTTCTCGTAGATAATAGGTTAATTTTTTTGACAGTGTTTACGATTTAATCATCCGCAAAGGATCTATGATCAATTACACGTTGTTTCAGCTTGTAGAGCCTCGGTGGTGCTCTAGAAAAAGATGCCGAGGGTCGATCGCGACAGATATGCGATGCGACAGTACCACCTAAAACACGTAAACTACATGTCATATAAAAAAGTGTTTCCAACGAAAGTTGTTTGGCATTAAACGTAGAATACCACGGGATAATTAATTGTTTTATATTTCGCGTTTTTATGGAGATACGAAGGTGACATTGAGTGTTTGTTTCAAAATATGTAATCTTTCAGCTCGCAATCGAAAGGAGATTAAACGCAGAATATAAAGCAACAAGTAATTTACCAGTAAATTTAGTTGGCGAAAATTTACGCGACTCGCCCAGCGCAAAGCTCGTTGGTCCGTCGCGAAACAAGCGAGTTAAGCCGTCCGATATCGTCGGCAGGCTCTCCTCTCTGTTCTCGAAGCACACGCGAAAGCAGATCGAGAGATCGGTGTCGAGTGGCAGCCGAAGGAAAATCCTCGCGACAGTTGTCCGACGAGCGTAAATCTCTCTCCGGAGCAGTTTTTACGGGCGCCGCGCCCGGCCTGGGGGATTATTCCGTGCACGCGTGAGAAGGCAGCCACTACCCCGTTCAACGTGCTCTCTCCTCTCTACCCCCTGCCCCTTCTGCCCCTTCACACCCCCGCTCTTTCATTATCCGGAGAAAGAAGCAGAGAGAGCCCCTCTCGAATCGAGACCACCGCAGATGTGCCTCGAAATTAGACGACCTCGTCAAATCGAAAACACCAGACGCGTCCGCCGCGCCGGTACCTCGTTGCAGCTCTCGTTGCCCGGCTGAAAAGATGAACCGGCCTGAAAGTGAATTAATATTTACCGAGGCGGCTCGTTATCCGACGCACTTATCCGTTTTCACGCTCCGCTGTCCGAGGATTTCGCGGATCTAACCGCTCACCCTCGCCTCGACCGGCAGATGTCCTGCGATGGAATCGGCCATGTTTCATTCTGGTTTAGCATTTTCTTTTAATCTGACTGGCTTTCACTTCGCGTGGACCGCTTCAGAATTCTCGAGGAATATTCTAGGCTCGTTTTAGGGGTTGTTGTAATTACAGAGTTAATATTGGCCGGGTAAGTGTCGAAAATATGTGGTTTTCACATTTTTACCTCTCCTGGGTTTCCTTTGACAATTTCTACTCCTTTAGACGGGTTATAAACATACTCTACACTTTTAACCCTACTCTTTCCAGCCTTCATAATTATTTCAACATTCTTTAAATAGTTCTTTTTTTAATTCTGGTCGAGTTCACAATATTTCTATTATCCTAGAGTCTCTAATCAAATGAACCTTTATTTATCTAAGTGCTTTTATTGAATATTTGGTCTTTTTATAGCTCACTGGGACTCAATCTAATTTAAAAAATTTATCTCGTGCACACAATAATTGCCCAAGGGAAGTAATCCTAGATCCGCTCATCCCCAAGTCCTCAACAACCTCTTGCACCCCAAGTAGCCGACTGTTATCTGCAGCAAAAACAGTTCGTTAAATAATTCTTCTAAGTTTAATCCAACTCTGGTTAAATCAAGAATATCGACTAGCTTAATACTTTCTCCTATACTTTCTAAAGCAATTAGTCCCTAATTTATTTATTTCAGAGATCTGACTAAACATGTCAAGTTTAACCCTTGAACAGCAAATCTCTTTCGCTTAGGATAATCACTTTAATACCTTTTCTACATCCGTACCTAAGTCTTTCTGACATTCCAAAGGCAAGTCGTAGTATGTACATATAATTAAGAACCAACGCGCAACAAAGTGAAATAATTGAAGAATTTTGTTGCTGCGTGTGGCCTGAATGGACCTTCATCCAGCACAGAATATGTTTTCTGTTCCGTGCAATAATTACGCAAAGAAAAGAGTCTTTCACCGGAAATCCTCGACAACCCCTTGCGCCCCGAGCAGGCGAATAACTGTCTGCCTAAAAAATGTATTTAAACAGAACGAAAGTAAATTCGAGGAGAGTATTCACGGTTTAACGACCCTCATGGTGGTTCCTATTGTCCCGATGGAGAATTGGTTGGGTCTACCCGGAAAATTCCACGGGGTACACGGTTTTTCTTCGCGCACGGCGTGCACTCGCATGCTGAGAGTCGTTGAAGAGACACGACGTAATTCCAAGTTTCTCTCGCTGGGTAACGACACTTAGGTAATTGCACTTAAATTACACCGGTTTAGTTCTCGCAGACATGAAAGAGGGTGGAAGCCCGTGTAACTTGAGGGCTCTCTCTCTCTCTCCCTCTCTCTCACGTGTCTCGTGTGCTCTACCACGACCAGAATAGTCGAACTTTTCTGCCCGGTTTTGCCATCGTTTCCCCACAACGCGTTCGACCCTCGATTTTTCCCCACACATCGCGGAACTTTCACAGTTACCCGTCAGCCATCCGACTCTCTCTTACTCTCTCTCCTATTTTTCTCTCTCTCTCTCTCTCTCTCTCTCGTCGCAGCCGTCCCTGCGAGCGCTTTTTAACGAGGGCTAAACTTTCCTGCACGCCACACGCTCGCAATTTTCGCTATTGCATTATCGAGCATTACATTCTTCTCGGTCACGCTTTTATTCCTGGACAAACGATTCGGCGGCTGGACCGTCAAATTAATGGACGATATTTTCCGAGAAAATTGCACAATTAACGCCGCCGCCACCGCCGGCAGTGTTTAATCGGCAAATGATATTTAATCGACGGGTGCTCCGCGTTTCCGGCAACAAAAGTCGCCGGTCAATAAAAACCGAGCTTCTGATATCCGATCGCCCAGTAGCGTACCGACGACCAAACTAATGAGCCTGGATTTATCACGCGGAAAAATCACTTTATCAACGGTAAAACAACACGTTTTTGTACTCTCGCACAATCGCGCCCCGGATTTTCAGTTACACACGCCGCGAACGGGAGTAGACTCGAAACGGAGTTATACGCTTGTGCCAGAAGCGAACATGCTCAAATAATGACTCCCATTTACGCTAAATAGTAATCACTTTGCGGATTATTACTCGGGCAAGTTCACCCGCGCCGTCTCCAAACTGTAACGAGTTTTCATTCAAACAAACTTGCTGCGTTAGTGCCGCTGCGAAGCCTCGATAGTTGCGAGAAATCGGGGCTGAACGTACAAACACGGCTCTATAAGGTTCTAGATGTGAATGAGGTAACCAATCGACCCCATAAGTCCTCGTTATTTGTATTATTACCGTTAGAACGAGGCTATATCCATATTTCACCTTTTACCGTCGCTTTTATAGCGATATGATGTGGGCAAGCATTTGAAATACACAGCTTAACATCAAATGGCGACTCACTCCTTCTTTGAATAAATAAATTTGTGGTACAAAATAATAGGTTGATACTCTACCATCGTCAATGATAAAACATGGTATTATCAATTTAATTTCTCACTTTCTTATAAATTCATTAAAGCTAAAGTGACAAGTAATAGTTCTTAGCCTTCTTGTAGCTTAATTTTAATGGAAAAGTATACTCTTCAGTTTCTCAAGAGTTTTATCAAATTTTTAATAAAATCATAGAAAATAAGAGACTCGTACATCGCTGTTACCAATGCTCAAGCATGGTATAAATTTAAGGGTAGTTTCCTATAAATTCATTAACGTACAGTAGTAACATTGAACGTTAAGAAACTCCAAATAATATTTTTTAGACCTTAATTGTAATGTTTAACAGAAAAATATGCTCGTTAATGTTTCAGGAAAGTTCTAAAATAATTAATAAAGTGACAGAACGCAACTTCCTATTATAATATTAGGTCACAAACCCAGAGATTAATCTCTAATAAATTCATTTATGTGCGTGACATAGATGTGGCATTAAAAATTAAAATATGCCGGATAATTTTTCTCAGGAATCAGTTACAATGTCCAATGCTTGTTGAGAATAACTTACGGTGTAGAAAAGGGGTAGAAAATCTCAATTAATCGCTTATGGGTCCCACGTAAAATATCCAAACATAACCAAAAATTGTCCCGCGTTTAAAGAACTACCTCCTGTAAAGGGTGAAGTCGTCTAGGCCAGCGAACTTCGACTCTGCAAATTTTCTTCCGAAGGGAAGCCCAGTGGCGGCCGACTTCGAAGAGCGTTTTTGCAACCTGTGGTCACCGTAAACCTCGGCCGTATCTTCCAGTTATCGGAAACGATAGTTTACCCCGAAGGTGGCGTAGGTCTGGCCACGATATTTCGCGAGCAAGGTTTCCCCTTTGTCGAGCTTCCCTACTGTCCGGGCGGTGGGGGGTTGCTTTCGTCGCGCGTAGTCTTCGAAGAAAACGGCTAGGAAAAGATTGCACCCTTGGAAGCGAGCGAGATCCAGGAAGAACGGAACGAGACAACGATAGGTTCCGGGACGGTTTTTCAATCCTGTGAACCGAGGCGAAAGCGGAAGGACGCGCGGGATTCGGAGCTTTAGGGTGACTTTATGGTAAGCAGCTTCGATTTTCCGTTAAGGTTACGGGCCAAGGCTAGGTGCACTGGGCTGGCTTACGGACCTGGGTCTATTCCGCGGATTTTCAGGGATAACCTGTACCCGATAACGTGCCCCGGGCCGCGATAAGCCCGCGTCGTCGGCCCAACGACGAGGATTTTCAACTTTCTTTACATCGGCACGCGACGGTATTTTGAGGGACAGACTCCCCGAGCGACACACCCGTTGCGAATCTGAGTTGCTGCAAAATCTAGCTGCGATTCCTTGGAATTGCAGTCCTCCCAAGATAATAGAAATGCGTGCAGTGAATTCTCGTTACGAGTCAGTCCCGCCGTACTTTTGACTGACTCTTATACGAAATCGAACTCTTAATCGAAATCTCGCCGAGCGTCGCATTTGAAATACACAGGGCACAGTGAAAACCTAAGAGTCATATCCGTCTACAAGTCATAAAAAATCTATGACCACTAAGCGCTAGTGACAAGAAGACTGAGAAAATGCCTTTCGGACAGCGAAGCTCGAAAGCCGTCGCCGCCGAGGAGTGTACCACAACATTGTGTTCTATATCGGTGTGTGACCAGAAGACCATTACTAATCCAATTACAAAACTTTTTTATTTTTCGTTATTTTTTTTATGAAACTTTCGCCAACATATTCGTGGCACTTTTCTGACTAAAATGAAACGGAATAAGATATAATTCCGATGACATTTACTTGTTTAATGAGCGAGTGTGGGTCGTTTCACTGACTTCAAATTGTAAAGTTGGCACTGGCTCGTAATGAGAATTCATTGTACCTTAGAAGAATCAAGACAGACATAAACGAAGACATGGAGCACTTGAAGATCTCGCTGATTGTGAGGAAAGAGGAGGAACATATCAAGAAATTCTGTGTACCTAGCAGGAGAAGGAAGTACCTAATGTGTCAAGGATTAAGAGGAGAAAATGGGTGTACGTGTAAGCAGAAACCAATTAAGAAATTCCTAGAAACCTGAATAGCCACAAGCTATGAAAGAAGAAAGATTTGAACACAATTATTCAACCAGAATAGAATATTAAATTAAAAATAATTGCGATTTTCATCAGTTTAAGTTTCAGTGATTTTTCTGAAGTTACGTTTTATCTCATCACGGTCATATACTGCGTCGATGAATAGTATGAAGCTGCATCTACCATACTGCGTCCAACTGCATATGTTTTCAGAGCGCAGAAATTTATGAAACAGTATTTTCGATGGACTGAAGACATCAACGGGGGAATGAAATTTTCCTGATACTTCCCCAAATCCATCAACAAATATACAAACTGCCACAATGCCTCGCAGTTATTATCAACTGAGGTCCCTCCGCAAGCATTCTAGCGGCTCTCCATCAATCCAAATTAATATCAATACACCTTACCATTCCTCCAACGATGTTCGTACCCAAATCGACTCGAGTCTCTGCACCCCTGTTCAATGAAACCGTGAGAGTCCTTTAATCTCGAAACAGGCGAGCGCGAAATGAAGATGCCTACACGCCAAACATACTAACAGCAATCTATCTGGAGTATACCCTAAACAGTCGTTCTCCGTGCCCCGTTTCCCGAGTTTTTAACGAGATCCGGCTAGGACCCAGTGTGTCTCGCATTATTTGGACAACACTCGTGCGACAGACGCGCTCGGTAAATAAATATATCCGCGGGTGTAGGGAGGACCGTTCCTTTGGCCATCAATCCGTCGTCGCGGCGCTACCAATTATTGCGTTAAATACGCGTCTGAGATCAATTCGACGTCGGCGGAACGAACTTCTCCGGCTGTCTGCGCGCGAGGCATCCACCGGGGAATAGGAAATTCAAGGCGACGAGGACAAACACGGGCGCTGACATTGTGTAAACATGCTGTGACTACCCTCGTCCGCGAGACGTCGACGTCGGGTTGCCGGGAACATCGCCGCCGCCGCCGCCGCCGCCGCCGCCGCCGCCGCCGCCGCCGCCGACGACGACGACGACAACGAAGACCGGAGGGGGAGAACACGGTTTTCCGAGAAACTGGATATTCCGTCTTAAGGCGGGAATTAAATACGTCGGACTGTCGCGAGTCACGCCGCCCGTTTTCACGAAACTGGAAGACCCCGGGATCAGAGACGGGATCCTCGGGGTCATTGGCAGAGGACTCGTTTTATTCCCACCGCCTACGCCGACACCCTTATTGTCCTTTCTCTGTCTCTGGATTTACCAAAGATGTATTTTCTGACTTCGGAGCGAGCTGCAGGACACGTTTTAATGAAAACGTAACCCGATACCGACGTCTTTCTGTTAACATGATCTTCTTAACTCCTATTTTTCCTTTGCCTCTGCGAGGCTGCGATCCTCGGGCCGTTGAGTTAAACATTTTTGTTTCTGACGATTTTTTGTGATACCTTTGGTAATATATTCGTTGCATTTCTCTGGTTAAAATCACTCCAAATGCTAGGCAATATTTTATTCGGATAACAGACAATCAATAAGAGTAACGAATAAAATTTTATTCGTCACTGTAGAGTAACTGTTCAGTTCAATAAGAATTTATTCGGATAAAAATTCATTCAGTTTATACATTCTATTGATCCGTAATAACCAATTTCTATCCACTTTTTACGTAGAGCCTGTAACTAACTAATGAGTAATTCGTACACTTAGTATTCTGCTAATACTAACGTGTTTATTGTTTTGTGTTATGACTTGAATCGATTGAATGTATATGTTATCTGTGCACGCGTTGTATTTGTACATTCGGTCGATTCATGTTATGATGCAGAAGGACAAAGTCGACTAGTCATGAACACAACGTCATCATCATAATATGTACGTAGTAAGTATTGGACTTGTTGTGAGCATGCGTGACTGAATGTATCCACAGAAAAACTTCAAATAAAATTAAAAGTAATAAACGATTATTCGTATTACTAATCGAATAAGTTTGCGATCGATGAATTATTCCATTACATACAGAGAATAATTTGTTACGAATAATGAATACGAATATGAATTATCCTCCGAATGAAATATTCGACTGAAAAGAATTTAATCGAATAATTATTTTAGATAAATATTTATCATATTGAAAATCCTTCGTGTTAAAATATTAGTAGAACCATTACATTGAGCCAACGTCGTTGCAAATACACCGTGATAGTTAATAACCTGGGATGTGACCTAAATAATTCTGTAAAAAAAAATAAGGACGTACTTTCTGAAAGAAGGATAGCAAAGTAAAAGGATACTAAACCCTCGCGATCCAAGCGGCAAGCAAAGCCTGCCAAGAACCGGTGGGAAAGTTTCCGTGTCGGGATCAGTAGCGATCCGACTTTTCCCAATTTCTGTCGAGTCTTTTAAAGGTACGGGGCACGTATCGCGGCGAAATTGAACGTCACCGTTGCGGCGGTCGTCTTCCGCAGGACACCTTTGGTAAGTAACGCGGCGTCGCGTTCCTGCTCGCCTCCGGAGTACGTAAATCTCGGCGCTGGTACCGGAACTCGCTTAGCGGCAGATTTAGTACGAGGCGTCGACTCCGCCTAGAAACCGCGGAGGTTCGAGTTAAATGGTTTATGCAAGACCGAACGAAGCGGTAATGAAGTTCTCCCGCCAACCCGTGTACAAGGATAATCTACGGTGGTCCCGATTTATCGTCCGTTTATAATGCGTTTACCTCCGTCGACCTCCCCACTCCCCAACCCCCTCCACCACGTGCCCCACGGCTTTTAAGCGGACGAGTCTTCTCGCGCAGCGCCGATTTCGTGGTTCACCGGGTGCCCGACATATTTAATCGTCACGTTCGAGACGGTTAAGAAAGACTTAAGGGGGCCGGCAGGCATTTGGCCTTGACTGTGACGCTATGTTACACTGTGCCTTTTTTTCTAGACATTTTACGCCTTAAATAAGTAAGCAACCAATTAAAAATGCATATCACCGTGTTTGTACATGTCTTTGCTACGTTTGTCCAGAGCGTTTTTTCGATACAAACATTAAATCTCACGGAATTAAGTGAATCTCTCTGCGGCAGCCATCTTGTGACGCCATACTTGCTTCAGAAAGCGAGTTTTCTGCCGAATATTACAAAGTACTCCACGATGAGGTAGAAATTCGCAATTTTGGCTCTGGACAGATGTAGATTGGACTTTTGGGAAACACAATTGGCCACTTTTAAACTGCTCATTGCAATATTGAAGCGTGAATTTTGCAAGATTTTGACCCTTGCTCGTTGATATACGTATATTGCAGAGAGATTCCCTTCATTTTGTATCGAAAAAAAGGCTCTGGACAGACGTGGCAAAGACATGCATAAACACGGTGGTATACATTTTTAATTGATTACTTACTTATTTAAGACGTAAAATGCATAGAAAAAAGGCACAGCGTAACATAGAGTGACAGTCAAGGCCAAATGCCTGCCGGCCCCCTTAAGACCAACAGAACCGGAAATTGTCTGAGAAAACTCGGGAGACGGGGGAATCATTCTGGAGAATTTTATGGGTGGAGGAATTCAATGAAGACGCACCTATTCCAGAGAAAACTCGTGTAGACGTAGAAATGAACCCTTTGGGTACCGCACATGTGGCCTTAAGTGTGTGAATCATTGCGAAATAATGTAGTATGCGAGTAAGTAGTATTGTGTAGGTAAAGCGAAACGATATAGAACTAATTATTATTATATCCACAGATACTCGGCGTTCGTAATGAAAGAATTAAAAGGGACAGTCCCAAAAAGAAATGTTAAAATTGTGAAGGGACCCCTTGAATCGATGAGATTTGTTTATAGATTCAATGGAGAAGTAGAGTCGATCAAAGGAAACCCGGGAGAAGTATAAATTGCCGAAGAAACCCTTGAAAGCCCAGAAATTATCTAGAGAAATTCTGAAGAAGTAGCCATTTACCGAAGACGATTGAAGATTGCAAAGAAAAATCTTAGAAAAATGGATCTATCAGGTCGCTCTAAAAAACAGCAAAAGCTGAAAAGAGAAGCCTGAAAAGGCTGGAATTTGGTCGCAAAATCTCAGGAGAAGCACGATCCGTCAAAGGAAACGCAAGAGAAGTAAAACCGATCCGAGGGAGCCTCTTAGGAAGTAAAAATTGTGAAAGGGAATGTCATCGAAGAAGGACTGCGGCGAAGTAGAAATTGTCAAAGAAGGAACTCAAGAGAAACAAAAATCGCGGGGAAAATTTTCCAAGAAGAACTTGTTGAATATACGCCGACGAGCTACAGTGTAAAAAAAGCGAAGGTTTTCCAATTCGAAAAAGTTTAGAGACCGTTTGGGAACCCGCGGAATTGAATCGGTGGAGGCGGCTAATTTTTGGGCAGTCTCTCTGGCTCGGAATTTTGGGTCTCAGCGGGACGATCGAATCCCATTTGCCAGATTGGGAAGCCACGGAACGGGTCTCATTCCGATACGAAGGCAAAGCGAACGCGAATAAACGCGTCGAAGCCTTTTCGATATCGAGGGGAGCGCAATCCTCATTTCCTGAAGGTCCGAGGCTGAGTAACAAATCGTGATACAGGAAGCAACCCCTTTCAGTACTGGAGGCACAGCCAATATCTCCGCCCTGCTTAGCCTGTTTCACGCTCCGAATAGCACGAGGTCATTTCGAGGTAGATCGCTCTACGAAATTGAACGTCACTGTCGTTGCACGTGTCATCTACCTTAGGTCTCGGTATCACCGGATAAGCCTACGCGGAGACAATTCGGACCCGCTGAGCCGACGTTACTGCCATGCTATACGATTCACGCCTTGCTATTCGCCTAACCGTAGTTTCGCTATCCTTTCCCACTCGCAACCCCCTCTTCCCTGTCCTTACATTCTGCCCCCGCTTTGGGCAAAAAGTTCCTTCCCCTTGGCTCTTTCGTCTTTTACGTTTAAATCATAGATTTCCTACTTTTCTGGTACACAACATCCTCCTCGAAGCTTCCTCCAAATTACACTACAGCCTCAGTTTAAACTGTTTTGTTTTTTAATTTGCACGGCACCATTTGTACCGTTTTCACGTGCACGGTACGATTTGTACACTTTTCTCAAATTGAGAAGTAAATTAAAAATTCTGTGATCATATCACACGTATGCCTCCATTACCGCTATCCGGACACTCCGCGATCTCGTATTTAATTGTAGTGTAGTATTGGTAAGTTTCACATACGTAATTTTTAATTTAAAGCGTTAGATATGTCATAAGAAACTAATAAAAATCGATTTTAGTCACTATTTTAGGCAGAGAAATGACTTTTATGCAATGCTAATACACATTTCGCAAGTGTCCGGATACCTTTGAGCGGTAGCGTATGTACAGAAATGCGGAAATAAATGGAGAAACAAAACTGACAGAGATAATTGAGGTAAGAGACGTAATTATTTAAAGCTGTAGGAGAGTTGAATGAAACGAGCCGACGGTCAGAGGTCCCACAATATTGGAAACGGTTGCCAGCCCCGTAGCCGTTTATATCACTCAAATATATTATGCTTCTTTCACTGAGCCCGTTTCTTCCTGCTTTCCCCGTTCCACGGGAATCGGGTTCTCCATATAGAGGCGCGGAAACTGGCTAGAACGGAAGCTGATCGAAAATCGATGGGACGCGTCGCGCGCGAGCCTTTCTCCCTGCCATTAATCAGGCGGTAAGCGCGAAAGCGAGAGTGGCAATATATCAGAGCGGCGAAAGAAAACGCGAGTAACGGTCGCGGGGTAAAATCGTCGCCACGTGCTGTCGATAAGGAGAAATAAAATTGTCGTCGAGGTCGTTGTCGAAACGTAGCCGCCCCCTGGCGAAGAAGGGGCGAGAAGTGTGCCATCCCCTTTGCGGAAGACGTCCCGCGGTGGTTGCACGTGTGGCCGGCTCCAGAAGGACACGGCTGTGTGGACAAATAGAAGGCTGTAGAATATTGGAAACATGACGGGAAGACTTCCGACATGTCTGAAGTATCGTCGATCGAAAATGAACAAAAATATAAACGCAAAAAGTTAAACTTGGCAGGAAAGGATTACGTACCTGTTGGTGCCACGGACTCAATAAAAAGTAGAAGGGACATGTCTAAATAGAGAAAGGATCAAGAAAGTTTGAGGACGTAGTAGGGAAGACAAGTATGACCTGAAGATGTCACTGATTGAAAGAAAAGAGGATAGCAGATGCACAAACAGTCAACACCTTTCCCGTCATGGATCACTATGTATACCGTCCCCAACTGCTTTCTGATTACCCCGCGTCCAAGGCAGGACTCGCTAGATAGCCTAACTTGATGAAGAGTCCTTCTAGCGTATCTAGGACGAAACGCTCCCTCTCCTTTTCCCTCTCTCTCTCTCACAAAACTTTTAGCAAGATTTAGCAAGAGGGTGGCAGGGTACCACCTAAGTGTCAAGGGTCAAGAGAAAAGGAGAAAGGCACGTCTAAACAGAAATGAATCAAGAAAATTCTGTAAACCTACCAGAACAGAATAGCTCTCTCACCTTCAATGTCGAAGACCAAAAGAGAAGAAGGTTAGACGTAAAGGGGAAAAAAAGATCAGACAGAGAAGAGAAGACTAGTCCTGAAAACTTCTAGCACAAGGTTACACAATGCCCTTGAAGATCCAGAGATGAGAATGGGGTATATCTAGAAAATAGGAATCAATCGGAAAAATTCTGAGAAGCTAGCAGAAGAGAGAGAGTCGAAGAAGAAGAGTTGTGAAAACGGAAAAAGAAATCCTGCAGACCCTCAGCAAAAGAGAACAGAGCACAAGATTCACAATTTAGTCGAAAAGAGGAGCCTATATAGAAACGAATCAGAAAAATCCAAGTAACCTAGAAAAAGGGACACCAGGTTCCATACATCAAGAAAGCAGAAGAGAGGGATCTAAGTAGTAAAAAAAAACCAGAAAAATCAGCGGACACCAGTGAAGGACCTCGCGAAGAGTAGGTGGAAACAGGAACGCGGTGTCGTCTCTATTCGTTCGTGACCGATGTTTGCTTTGCCCGTTGGCTGAAAACTTTTTACACGGTTTGCTCGGAAGGCTACTTGATATCCGCGGACCACGGGCCTTCTATCTCCTCTCTGTCTCTCCCCGCATCTCTACTAATTACTAGGCGGAACACGCGAATCCTCTTTAGCCAGGCTCGCGATCTCTTCTCTTTCCACGCGAGCCGGCGAATGCGCGCGCGCCCATTCATCTCCTCTGGTCCAGTTACGAGACGATGGATAGACGTGCTAATGAGAGCCGCGCAATTATCCGACGCTTCGTTAATCTTTGCTCACCGACAACGAGACCCCGACGGACCGCCCGTTGGCCGCGATGAATCAATCGCGTATCTGCGATTAATTTTTTTTTTTCGGGTGATATTACTCGGCCCCGTTCTTCTCTCGATATTGCTTATTGCTGGTCTTTTTTTTTGATTTTACTGTTTCGGTAATCTGTTGTCGGATATTTTTGGAAAATCAGGCTGTAGATCTTGTGAACTTATACAAAAATTTTCTACTCAATGTCAATACTTTATCTTCAATCTTTCGAAGTTGCCAGAAGAAGCTAGAAACAGCTTTTCTAGTTGGCTTCTATCTTTTGGAATGGAAGAAAATCATGTTCTTTGAACTCTGCACTCGAAGCTATTTTAACTGCAAAACGAAACATTTCTTCCGATCTAGAATATTTTCCTTCTATATATTTTTTTCTTCATGTTATACATACGAAAATGGTGCGATTTACCCGTACAATACTGAAATGTTTAGTAATTTATTAAATACAAACAAATTTAATAATGTAAAAAATATTTTGAATAATGATACAACAACTTTTAGTGGTGCTTTATAGTCGCCCTTCGAGATCTTCAGATGATTACATCGGGCAGCAAAATATTAGGACCATCCTCGGTAGACGGGATTCGTGCACTTACGGTCATAATGGGTGTCATTTCAAGGAATTAAAATATTACAAAAATTTAAAAGTAACAATACATTTCTTACAACTGATTAAAACCATGAAAGAAGTGAATCAATTTCTATTTGGTTCCCATGTCTCGCAATCAATGCAAACGATTTTTATTTTGCATAAATATCCGCAGTCTGATCCTTAGTGTTGTCCAAACGAACCCATTCTTCTTTTGCTCTCGTCCTTCAGCCAACGTTCTTCAGGCGAGTTCGATAAGCCTCACAAAACAATGTGCCGCCAATAAAAACATTCTGTAGCCTGTTAATCTTTCAGACATTTAAGGCATAAGGAATTAACTTATTCAAACACACAGAACCAGAACCAATTTGTTCAGCAATCCCCTTTAACCAGGCTCCAGTATCGCTTAAAAATCAGCGAGTCGATCGCCGAAAGTTCAACGTCGAGCGGAAAGGAAAGTTCGGAGTGACGTAGCACGGATGTTTGTCGAAGACTGCGTCCACCCACAACATCCTTCTCGATCTGTGACCACCGATACCCTTTGAGATTCAATCGTGTCACCGATTCAAACGTTTCATCTCTCTCTCTCTTTGCTCTCTTGCGATTGGTGCTCGTAAAACCGCGCCAATTACACGCCGGCGCGAATTCGTTCGCTCGAAATGAACATCTCTGTTGTGCGGCCCTCGCGGGCACCCGAACCGTGCTAATTGTATCTCGCGTGTCACCGATTCGGCCAATTAATGGACCCTTTTGCTCCCGGGGCCGGTCATCCGCGTTTTCGGCTGGTGGTCGCGTCTCTCGTTTACGGTCCCCCGTGTCTTCAATTCCTCGTTCTCACGATACCCTCTCTCTCTCTTTCTCTCTCTGTCTTTCTCTGGCTCTCGGTGGGACAAAAAGCCTCGCGCGTCCACGATTTTAATTAAAACCCGCTGTGTTTCGTGAGCCGAGCGTCGCGCGTTAGCCGGACGCCACGACCTAACTCGATTGCTCGTTTCGATGGCTCTCTCTCTCTCTCTCTCTCTCTCTCTCTCTCTGTCTTTCTCCTGGTTTTTGGCTTCTTTTTTTCGTTTTTCAACAGCGCGACGCCGGTTTTTCTCTGCGGGGACACCGGGAGATCGATGGCCCGGACGAGACGCTTAACTATCGCAAGAATTCGAGGTCTAATTGAACGCGACGCACGTGCGCTGCGGATCCGCGACGAATCGTTTCGGGTATTTGTACGGGCAACCAGGAATTCCACGAGGAAATGAATAGATGCCTTGTTGCTCCGTGCGACGGACGAGCCGCGTAATTGACGGAAATTTATTTCGACTATCGAGCCCCTCATTTGCCAAATCGAACGGCACCACGACAGAAAAAGAGCAGATAACACCGGTTAAATGATATTCATTCTCTAAAGGTCTTTCGACTTTTCTGTCATCGGTACACTGCTTTATGAAAAATGTAAATTGTACAAATTGACCAAAGCACGTGCTGAATGGAAATTATTGTTCTTTCTGTAATGATTTGAATCAGCTGAAACGAACGCATCGATGGTTTTAAATTCTTTTAATCTGTCCACCGCTTCATTTTGCACTTGCTCGTTTTTAGAAACTCGTTTTACTACGCAGAAAGTTGAGGATCAATCGAGTAGTTTGCTGGCAAAATTTAACAAAACCAGAAAGGTTGTGAACGTTCCTCACTTAATTGCTAAATTCTACTATTATACAGATTCAAACCATTCAATAAAAGCTTGGAAAGCGAAGCGTGGTGCGCAATTCGAAAACTAAGCTTCTCCGTCGAAAGCTCAGCTATCCTCAATGTGTCTGTTCACAGAGCGCTACAACGTTCACGAGGTGATTATACCCAAATAATTTCACAAAGATTTACCACGCTACTGTTTGTCTGAAGATCATTGAACCGATCCTCCACCGAGAAGAGACAACTAAATTCATTCTTGTGTCTTTCCAGGCCTGGCGTTCTCATCAGTTTCGCAACACTTGCCTCGCAATGGTCGGATCCATCCAGAACCGGACCCGAAGCCTAAATAATTGAACACGCAGCAAGTGCGGGCGGCAAATAGATTCACGAGCGGTTCCCCACGCACGCGTAATCGTGCTGAATCGAGGACCGACGACCGGGTCAAATATTGTCCCGCGTTCTGATCCTTGGAGCGAGGATCCCGCCGGGTCGATAGTTTCACCGGCACGGTCCGAAGTGTCTGAATGCCATAGAAGGTTGATCGTCGTCGACGTCGAGGCTCTGTGCACAGCCTTTGAATGCCGGCGACGATTGCGACAAGGGAGGAAGAGGTCTGGGCCACCGTCTGGAGGAGAACCGGTAGACGTCGAATCCGATGGATCGACTCTGGGATCCAAGAGGTTCGGCGAGGAGGTCCTCCGACAGGCAGGGAATTCGGGAAACGGCGCCGTCGAGGGCTCTCCTCGACGGTGTACACGAAATTCTACTCGTCGACGATTCCACGACGTCGGGGAACAACGTTCGACGTCGCGGAGCGTCGCGGCGGTGCCATTCCTCGAAAACCTGGCCAAAATTCAGTTCTCAAAGTACGGTAACATTTCGATATACGAGGAAACTTCGGGGACCAAAATGTTGCTTGTGTCTTGTACATACGTTGTGCGTTGATCTGTTGTTGCTAGCAAAGAATAGAGATAAAACTTTTGTTTTTAATTATTTTTTCATGGAACTCTTACCGACATATCTCTGGCATTTGTCTGATTAAAATGACTCCAGATTCGATATATTAGGGGGACCCATAAGTAATCAATTATTTTGAAATATAAAACAAACTTTGTAGTAAATTCAAGTTTTTATTTGCTGACAATACAACTCAGCAGTAACTGTATCTGGTAGCTGTTACAGGTTTCAACAACTCAAGGTGAATTATTCCACAACTGTCTCACCAAATGCACAGTAACACCTTTCTAAGTGATAAGCTAGGTTTAGGGGTTGATATTGAGGTTTGATTGCAGAAAGCCATTGCTTCGAACGCTTTATGTTATCATAAGTAATCCATTTTTCATATCCGATAACGATTCTGCTAAGAAATGGATCTCTACGAAATGTGTACAGCAGTGAAGTGCTAATTAATGGACGAATATTCTTGTTGGTCTTAGATAATTGATGCAGTACACATATTCCTTGCCTACATGCCTTTCCCATTTCGTGTAGGCGCCTTTGTACAGTTGACCATGTGGACCCAAGGCTACTCGATAATTCTTGTATTCTTATTTTTGGATCAGCTTCCACTAGAGATTTTAAGGGTGTCATTATCAAATTCAGAGAGATCATAATTACCAGCAGCAAACCTTCTGAACCAACGTTAACACTTGTTAACCTTCAATACATCTCCATAAACATCGCAAATTTTCTTTGTTGTTACCGTTGCATTAAATCCCGCACAAAAATGAAAAAGAATGCAATGACGAATATGATCCTCGGAACGTACGGACACCGCCATTTTGTTACAGGGTTGTAAAAAAAATTATACTTTTTCGAATATTTTGAACACAGGCTGCTTTACCGAAAAGTGTAATAGAATACGGGTTTCCTCTTCAACGATCGGTACTAAAAACAAAACAAATTATTTGCAAATAATTGATCACTATTATGTTTACCTCTAATAGATTCCCTATTTTTCTAGTACATAACTTTCAGTGTCTCTTTAGAGCAAATTACAGTATTGCCTCATTTTGAACTGTTTGGTTTGTTTGTTGCGTTGAATTCACGACGGACCTCCATTGAAGCAATACGCAGAAAGATTCGGTTTTCTAATCGAACAACGTTGAAGACGTAAGAATACGCTAGTTTTTCCCAAGACATACGGGAATTTACGAATTTTCACGAGTATCGAGAAACGGCAACAGTATAGGGCGTCTGGAACGGCGTCTGGTCCCGCTAATAGAAATGGGAATTCGTGGTAAAGGGGGGAGTTCGAGCTCGGCTCAAAGCGACCAGGCACAGATGCAAAATAAACAAGCGCGGGTCCGTCTTCACAGGAACCGCGCAAACATATCGATGATTGATTATCACACAAGCCGCGGCGCGTAGTGGTTATTGGCCCGGGTTAGGCCCTCCTTGCATATGCAATTCGCCGGTGCCGATGTCAGGGTACCGCGTTAATTGTGTTTGCCATTGGCCCTCTTCCTACGCGCGACAGTTGATTGAGGCTGAAAATTGTATTAACGGCGTTTACACCGGCCTTTCCGTCAATTGATTCTCCGACCGCGACGAGTGCACTCCTTTGCGACATCTTGGAACCCTATGTGATCCTAGAGGACCTAGGCCTGTGGCAAACATTATATATTAGACAATGCATGCAAGACAATAAATACTATATTAATTTTCTTATGATTTGACAGAAAGATTTCTTTGTTTTAGCACTGAACGAGAAATGAATTTTTAGAAATTGTGTTTAAGGCAGGACATTGTTCAAGGGGCGGCATTGAATTCTTCTCACTCTATGTTACTATCGAAGTGTTACAACAAAAATTATTTATTTAATCTTTGACTTTGAAGTATCAATCTTTTGCAAGACTGTTAGGGTATTGATAAAGTGAACGAATAATTCTTTCGAGTTGAATTCAGGTCAAGTACAGGTGTTTCCGAAGCTGTGGCAGTTAATGTAGGTATTTTCTGAAACGGAGAGCGGAATAGGTGACATGCAGGTCGAAGATTAGAGCCGAGTGGAACCAGATGACAATTCATCCAGCTGATGGATATTGCTCGCTGATTGGGGCTTGTTACCGGGACAATGGCCGAAGTATCTTTCCAATTAAAGCAGCCGGCTCGAATAAAACAGTGAATTGATTTTATTGAAAGCGATACATAATCACCGGCGGGGGCAATTTTCATCTGTCGAATTGAACGTATCGCGCGGGGTAGTTCGGCTCGACGCTTGCCAGTAGGATCGAGAGCGAGCGAGCGGGCGCGCGCGACAAGCGAGCATAATTTAAATCGAATGACTAGGAACGTCGCGGCACAATGGGGGCCGGTTTCCAGCGGACGGACGTTCCCCGCTTCCTTCAATGGAGGCTCTGAAACAAAAGAATGGTTTTATAATTACATCTGTGTAGGGAAGAATAGTAAATGCTTCTATTCATTAGAGTCCTTTGAGGAGTCGACTTTCGAGCGGACTGACGGAAGCGTGTGGAGGGCCTTCACCCCCCTCTAGCTCCCCACCTCTACGGGTACTCTTCAATCAACAAAAACCCCTTTGTGTCTTCCACCGAAGAACAATCGCAAACCAAAGTTCTCAAGTTTATACACCGACGTTTTAATCGGATTGCATTGCGCGTGCAACAAATTCCTCGCGACCGTGTAGGGGAACGATACGACTTATTGTCACTCAGCTCGTACAATGAGTTTTCCAATTGAATGGTATCCTTGTTTTTCTATCCTCTCGATCCCGCTATCCCATTCTCGCTCTCTCTGTTTCGCCGTCGTCGTTTCTCCTTTTCTTTCCATTCCCTATTCTCTCGCTCTCCTATAAAAAAGACATGCATCGACGGTTCCCGCCGTATTGATTGCGAATTCCTCCGGCGACATTCCAGCGACGAATCTAGCGAAGGGAACCAACAGAACTCCGCGTTTCAGAGCTACCAACGCTGCCACAGCCGGGGAAGAAATCACTTTGCAAATTCACATATCTTCCGCCATGCTCCCTTCGCTTTTTCTTCCCGATCCACTTCTTTGCTTTTCAAATCCGTCAATTTTACATCGTCTCAAACGTTATCTCTCCTCTCGACAATCTTTTCTTCTCGATCGGCTTCTTCATTTTTTAAATCCGTCAACTTTACACCGTTTCGCACATTCTCTCTGATCCATTCATTTTTTCACATTGATCCACTTCTTCGCCTTTTTAATCCCTCGATTTTACATCGTTTCCAACATTATCTCCCCCCTTGATTTTTTTCTTCTCCAACCACTCCTCCACGATTTTTAATTTCTCAATTTTACATCGTTTCGAACGCTGTCTCCGAATCGTTCATTTTTTCTCATTGATCCACTTCTTCGCTTTTCTTAAACCCTCGATTTTACATCGCTTCGATCACCATCTCTGCGGCTTTTTAATTACTCAATTTTACATCGATGCAAACTTTATTTCTGCTCTCTGTAATTTCTCCTGTAGATTTTATAAAAGCAACGTAACAATATCGTATGATATGTATTTAGTCAACTTAAAATTGCGTTTAGAAACGCCACACAATATTAACATTGAACCTATTCAAAAAACGCAACTTTTCTTCCTCGAATGCGAGTGTATTAAATTTTCTATTCGGTGTTGCAGGGACCATGATTTTATTAAAATCCATCTAGTGCAAGCTCTTAGATGGAATGACTGCGTTTCCAGCAAAACGCGCGCTGCGAAGTGATTTACGAAGGAAAAATAATTCCTAAAAAGAAAACGACAAATCCAATCTATTATCCCCAATCTATTATTTTATTTATCCTCAAAAAATTCGAGAGAGCCTTTAGACAGGTCCGCGTGGTTTTTTGCAGGGGCATAGTTTTCTGCAAGTCAGGCCAGCCGTAGTTTCCTCGGCGTGCACGGACAGCGTCGAATGCAGACAAGAAGGCCTACATTTACGATCGGACTTTGCATGCTCAGCGACACGTGTTTCCGGTTACAAATGTTAACTCTTCGGGCCGTGCCGCGATTCGTACCTTGATCACGAATATGTGGAACTTGGCATTTTGCCGAACCCGGGGATCAAAGGACACGTATGAATATGTCCCAGGAGCGGGAGCAGGGGTGGAAGGTGGAGGGCGGGCAGGCAGGCAGGCCGATTTTTATGGGTCTGTTGTTTATTTGCCCGTTGCCACGGAATGCATAAAACACGGTCCATTAGCATGCTTTCATTACGTGACGTACCGCCGGAAAGGAAATTAATATCAATCCCCTTTCCGCGACGGTACCGTCGATGTGAAAAGTAATTAAAAATTATTGCCGCGGAGTGCGTCATAAATCTGTGCGCTGCGGACCGGCGACAACTCGGACCGATTTTTCGGGACAGGTACTCGCTTTCGCGCTTGTTAAGACTCCATTAGCGATAATTATAAACAGATAATATTTTATGTGCGCCACCGTCGCGCGCTCGACGGTAATCAGCAATATTGACGCGCGTGAATCGATCAATTAAATGACTCAAGACAGTCGAACTCCTGGGTGTGTTAACACCAGAATGACCGGAACAGTCAAAATGACTGGTTTCTAATTTTTTCTTTTACAATTACTGAAATTTATTGAAGCTCATATTACAATAAAATTTGTACGAAGTCTCAATGGGCACAGGCTTGTCACTGTTACAGAGCAATATACGTCAGTCGCATTTATTGCTCGGTCGTTTTAGTGTTAATACCGTCGCCATATCGCTGGCTCTATCATTGTTAAATAATTTATCCACCCTTTACTAGCTGTTTTCATCCCAACAATTGAGACATTGTTTCACCGAAAATATTTCTATTGTACATAATTTACTTCCTTTTATGCGTATGAAGTTCATTACAAGCATACATACAAGCATAGCAGCCATTCGAGTGCTCAGAGTTAATATTAAAATTTACGTGCTGTTGGGAGATAGGTGAATATATCATTGTTTTCATGTTACTAACGTAAGATCCTTGGAAATCGCGAGACTGCAGTAAAGTCTTGATCTAACAATAAGCCGCACAGAGCTACACGATCTTAGTCAGTTCGCCTGTCACCTCTACTGGGGGGCATATCCCGCGAGGGGCCAACAATATCCGGTACCGGGTCGGGTATATCCATGTGAATTACTACTAATCCAACCACAAAACTTCTTTATTTTTCATTATTTTTTTATGGGACTTTCAGCAACTTATGACATTTTTCTGATTAAAACGCCACTAAACACGAACGTATTTTATAGTTGAACTTTTCAATGGAACTTTACACAGCCATTCGTTTCATCTGCAGTCTGCTGAACAACGACTGCAATTTCTTGTCCCATCAATGCACGATGTAATACATCAATGCACCTTTTACTCTGCTCTGAACTTTGTCTTTCGGTGAATTTCTATGAAATCTGTCCACCGCTGGCTCCTCCCGTTCTCCGCTCCGTCGGAAATGGAACAATCCCAATTTTGTTTTTGCTACCGCGGTTCCCGGGGACAACAGCGTTCACGTAACGTCGCGAGGATGAACACGTTGTCGCAGTGACGTCGCACCGTCGGGACGTCGGGTACGGGAATAACACCGCGTCTCCTTTATTAAAGCAACACGCGAGGGCGGCTGTCCCCGGCTTTGAAACGTGATCAAACGTGACCGTGACGGAAGACGAAAAGAAAGCGACGGATGACGAAGATCGACGAGACGACCGGCCGACGTCTGACGAGATTAGTCATTCGGAACCCGTTTGACTATTGGGCACCGAAAACGCGCGCTCTATATTTCGGCGGCAATTAATTCGCCGCTTAATTGGCCGAGCAATTAGCGGCGAACAGTGGGCGTTGTCTTGGCCGGCGCTTGCTTATCGTCGCTTAGACTCCGCTGGCTGATTCCGGAATGCCGAGTGCGAGTATCGAGTCTCTTTGTTTCTTAGCTGATGGTCTTTTAATTGTTTCAGAAGAGACATATTTGTCACGTGTGACGGTGAGAATTGATTAGAACCTTGTTCATACTAACCGTATTTTAATAAGTGAAAAGACTGTGTGGATGTGTAGTCGATAACATGACAAGTTACCTCAAAAATGTCAAAAAGTAATAGAAAAAATGTGAATTATGTTATTGAATAAATTTATTAGGAAATACCTTAATTTTCTTTTTGAAGTTCAATTTAAAAACCCCACTTTCGTTCCAACTCAATATTTTGCAGTACAATTTTTTTTTCTATATAAGACGATGGCTCGGGGCGGTCTTCGACGTATTGCGGATGAGGGTACCTATTCACCTTGACATTGTTTTTGAGTGGGTTTACCTTATTCGGCAGACCATACAGAAGTCAGCCGAGTAGCGATATCTTTCGTTGGAAAAGGATAGAATATTGCTGTTCTGGCGCTAACTTAGAGTGGACTCTCAGAAATCCGTGTCCGAAGAATACATTCGTAACCATTAAATGTGTCTAATCGTCTAACGTCTAATTGAAAAGAGTTCAAGAACGGCGGTCCTTTTCGAAGTCACCAACGTTTCTACACCATTCCAAGACAATTGTCAGGCGTCTAACTAGTCCGACCTGTGCTCCGAGGTCCGGGTTAGGTTTACATTGGCACGAACGTAAACGGAAGCGGCAGCCGCGAAACGACGATCGTCGAACAATGGCCGGGGCAAACTCTGAACCGACAAGTCCACTTTGCATCGCTTGGTAGCCGGCTCGATGGATGGGAGATTGTCTTTTAACGATGCAAAACGCGCGCTCGTCACGCGTGTCACTCGACGACACGCGAAAACACTCTCTCAGGTGGCGCTCGGAAATGATACCCGCATTCGATAGCCAGTCCGCGAGAAACGCCGCGGCAGCGAACTGTGGAACCGGTGATCGCGCTCCATTCGATTGCGGAACGGAAGCGGCGGCCTGTGTTCTGTATCGATTATGCTCTTCGGCCTCGATGCTGTCACAATAGTACTCGTAGGTGATGATGTCCTGTTGTCGGGAGGATTTCGAGCCCCGTTTTTCAATTCGCCGTGGAAAAATGGAGCGAGGACTCCGTGCAAAGGATCGCTCTGTCCTTCCTATACGACACGCACATTTGCTAAATCGATTGATTTCGCAAAATATTAGGGGTACCCATAAGTAATCAATTGCAAAGAATTTGTGTTGCCTTTAGTTCTGTACCGATCGTTGAACAGGAAACGCGTATTCTTTCACAGTTTTCGGTAAAGCAGCCTGTGTTCAAAATATTCGAAAAAGTATAATTTTTTTACAACCCTGTAACAAAATGGCGGTGTCCGTACGTTCCGAGGATCATATTCGGCATTACATATTTTTTTATTTTCGTGCGGGATTTAATGCAATGGTAACAACAAAGAAAATTTGCGATGTTTATGGAGATGTATTGAAGGTTAACAAGTGTCAACGTTGGTTCAGAAGGTTTGCTGCTGGTGATTATGATCTCTCTGACAGGCCTCGAGGAGGACGACCAGTTGAATTTGATAATGACACCCTTAAAGTCTCTAGTGGAAGCTGTAATGTACCTTGGATTTCTATAAGAGGGGGATTGAAAATTTACAGGAAAGATGGCAAACTATCCGTGATAATGATGGAGATTATATAATAAATTAAGAAATAAAAACTAGAATTTACTACGAAGTTTGTTTTAGATTCCCCAGATATGGGAACCCCCTAATATTTTAAATGCAACGAGTTGGCTAGCTTTGGGACTCAAATGTAAAATAATTGAAGGAAGGTTAATCGATTTTGACTGTGCAGACTGCAGATCGATTGATGCACATTTGCAGGATATTTTCGATTAAATTTTTCAAATAGAATCGTCCGTTTTTGTTGTTTTATTATTGCAATTTTAGTGGAGAGACTAGATTATTTTAGGATTCAACATTATAGGATCGTCCTAGAAAGTTTCCATTGTAAGCAGATTTCGAGAAGAAACGGCGCATAAAATTTAATGCACACTTTCAGCCGCATACATTACGTTTATGTGCAACTACGTGTATACATAATCGCATAAACTTTCGAATAGAGCCTCGGCCATCTTCGAACGGAGCAACAGCTGCGTTAAAGAGACTCCGCGTTATACCTGGGCCAATTAAGCCCGCCTTTCCCTGTTTATCTAATAAAATCTCTGGGGGACTAAATATTAAGTCAGTGTAATGTAGATTTTGTGCTAACACTTTAGCATTCGTACAACGAAAAATTACTAGGTTTTTGGTCGACGATTAAAAATGCCGCTACAATTGAGAAATTCGTTAAGAAATCGACGGCTATGAATGATTACAGGATCCTCAATAATTGTATTATACGAAGAAAGAGCTTAAAAATCGTCACTTAGATAATAAACCCAGTAAAAATTATTTGATTACTTTATTTCGGGTGATTTACTGATCCACGATTAAAAATGCCGCTGCAATTGAGAAATTCAATGGAGAATCTTTCGTGAAACACAGATACTGAAAGATTATGATATAATCGCCGACGGATAAACAGTTAGCACAATCCTCTATTGCTAGTGTTTCATTTAACCCATTATACCCTGCATGGTAGAATCACGAGGCACAGGATCAGAGGCAACAATGAACATTACAGAGGGTGACTCGCATAAACGAGGTCGCTCAAACGTTTGATACAATATGTGCACAACAGCGAATTTATGTTCCGATGGCCTCGACGAATCGCTATTTCCGCAAATAATTCTCGAAAGACGCGAGCTTGCATAAGCATCGTCCGATCATTTCCCGCTTCGCCGTGTCTGTGCAAATATTTAGGCTTGCTGGTTGTTTATACGATGCACGGCCTGGCCAATTTAGCAGAAATTTCGTCTCTCCGAGCGCCATCAAAAAGATAGCACCTCTAAGCATTCTCTACGTACATCGATATTTGAGATTAACAATGAGAAATAAATTTGATAAAATAGAGAGATCAAAGAAAAAATTAGTAGGATATAAGTGCCAATCCGGTACAAAAATTCCCCTAAAAATTACCTAAATGGTAAAACGACAACTTTTAGTTTCCCACTATTTGGGATCTCGTATTGAATCTCTCAATGTTAAAAATTGCCGAATTCAGGAAACAAAAATATTAAATTCCAGTTCAAAAATTTCACTTACAGTCCGCAAAAGCTCTATAAAAATTTTCCTCGGTGTACCTCGGCGAAGCGGACATTTTGAGGCGGGGGCAGCGAGCTAGGGGGGGGGGCAACAGGAAGGGGGGCCCCCGTGAAAATATGCGGGCGCGAAGTATTTCGTTCCGTGTCTCGAGCGTGGACCGATAAAACGTGAAAAGTCGAGTGGTTCTCGATCGGTTACGAGATTCCCGTGTGCGATTGAAAGCCGGGTCGGTGGTAGTAGGTCGAGCCGGCGCATCGACGCGTGACGGGAAATTAGTTAAGTGGGCATTATTAATGAGTTTTGTCGGTCCACTGAAAGCTACAGATTGTACGACACGCGTATTAACGAGTCGGCGCCAAACGGTTTTTACGTAACAGCATGTGGGACCGCGAGTGTGCGAATAAGTGCGAATCGCTTTCCACGCGCGGCCGCGCGCGCACCAAACGAGAAATCCACGCTCGTAAAAGCGCGGCGGTCGTGCCGAGTGTGTGCACGCGCGCGTATGTGTCTCACTTTTATTATCCCGGAGAAACAGAGAGAAGAGAAAAAAGTAAACCTCTCGTATCTGTCAATACAAAATGTCGCCGCGTCCGTGGTATCGACAAATTAGTGCTTTGCGCCGCGAAAACTGGGCGATCAACGTCTCTGCCGCTCGACTGACGCACGAAGAGATATCAATCGGCCGGCCAGGAATTCCACGGATCGGGCCCCCCCGAATGGCTACTTAAGAAAATGGAAATCAGCCGATGGATAATTGCCAGCAGGTTCGGTGACCGGCTGCCAAGGCAGCCATTTCTTTATCGGCGCCGGTATCAAAAGCGTATAAGCAACGACACTAAACGCTACCGTGGAAACTGCTAAAGGTATCCGCATTAACACGTCCGGCTAATCTTGCCCGATCGTTCTCGATAAGCATCAAGGATTCAGATGGAATTCAATATTCGACACGATGCCGGTTCCAGATACCGATATCGCGGCGACTTTGATAGAAAGACTTTCTCCGGAATTAATAGCCGAATTTTTATGGTTACCGTGCCTCCCATGGATAAATAACCCTACCTCGGAGATTCACTTTCTCTGGAACATGGTCTTTGCTCTCTTCCGAGGCCAATTACAAAGTCGTCCCGTGTTCCTCGGAGTTCTTGATGGTTTTATCCCGGTTATGGCGCGCTCGTACGCGCTGTTTCGACCGAGTCTTGAGAATTTGGAGGTCTTTGACCTTGCCACCCTTATTCCAGGTGGCCTGGGACGTAGATTGCTCGAGGATTCAGCGACGGAGGCTAGAAACGGTACAGCGGAAAGGTATTGTGGCTTAGGTCGTCTTTAGTTGGAGGGTAGATTTCGGTGTACACCTTGATACAATTCTAAATTGGAATTTCGGATGTTTGTACACGCGATGTTGCAATTTTACTATTATTTATTTACTCGGTGTGCCATGGCTCTCGTCAAAAAGCGATATAATTTATGCACCCTCCCTTGACGAGTGGGGGGGACATTACGATTCAGTCGCATTCGTTTATTTTGCAGGTGGACAAATAACGTATCGGCGGTCTCACATTACTCTGTGAAACGGAAACCACAACTGTTTGTAAATACAACAAATATTATCAACATAAACGTATAGGTTCATATTTATGTTTCAGATATTGTGTACATATTTGAATAGGTAGACCGTAAACTCGTTCGACTTTGTACTGCGACACAGTGGTCCTAGTTTTTAAACAATCGTGATTAACCCAATCTTGTTAAAGCGTTTTTAAAGTGCCCGCCCCGTCAGAAAGATCTGTGCAAACATTTTTCTTTTCTGTCGTTTATCTTTGTGCAAAATAAAATTTGTTTGCATCGGCTATGGGACTCATTTTAACATTCTTTTCTTTCTCCAACAATTTAAAAAAAAAATTGAAAATTACTCAATTTTCTCATAAATGCACAGAATCAGTTGAAACTTGATACAATAATGTGAATTAAAGCATGAGCGTTCGGATAAGAGAACAATTAGCACCGATATTAGATTTGCATAATTTTTACTGATGTGCGCAATAAATCACGATGCACATGAATCGCTTCAAATTGAACTGTTTGCGTGTAAAAATCTGTTGAGGTTTTGTTTTCCTTTAAATTATTGTGCTCAGTTTTGATTGACTCTAGTCATGCTTCCTCGTGCTCTCTACCCGATATGTCGGATGGATAAATAGGATCAACGTCTTCTTCATTGGTTACGTGGTACATTTTCTTAGATCTTCCTTTCTGTCCTGTTCTTATAATCTTCGGACGACCGCGTCCTTTCTTCGATTCTTTTGCAACTTCGTATTTGCCTTGTTCATCATAGTCGGTCTCTCGTTGCAATTTCTCGTCCTCTTTGTATGGTTCTTCATTGTCCAGATCTGGTACATGGAATGATTCATTTTCCTGCAATTGAGGCTGTTCTATTGTTTCAAAAAATTTGACGTCTCGAGCCTTTATGACTCTTCTTGTACTGGGTTTCCACGAGCGGTACGCCTTCGATTCCTTAGAATACCCGACCAATATGCATTTCTCACCTTTAGGTTGAAACTTACCTCGGCGCGGCCATTTTGGAATGTCTTTCGATAGCTCTCTGTCGGTAACTCGGCATCACAAACATGTGACGATCCGGAACAGCTATCGGTGATTTGCCATTCTAACAAAATCGTATTGAAACAAGGGAAAATGCACGGAGCCATGCTCGGTTCGGATAATCGAGGGTCCACTCTGGCGTGTATTAAACGAGTAAATATGATCTAAACCGTGCCGTGTTTGGTATCATTTTATTCCCAAAAATCTCGCGAACATTTCTGTAAAAGTTCCACGAAAAAATGATTGTAAACAAAAAAGTTTCGATCAATATTGTCTCACCGCCGACGTGGTTGCGTTGTCTAGTCGCTAGCTCTGTCCTTGTTCGACTAGCGTTCAGAAATGAAGAAATGTTACTTGTACTCGACATAATTGCACGTTTCGAAGTGTTCACGTGTCTCGAGCCACTACTGTCCCCACTCGGGACCGACAGAAGATCGCGACTAAAAGGAAACAAAACGTTCCGCGGACATGTTGCCGCAAGCACCGTGTCCCGTTGCAGCAGCTCTTAGTTCCGGGGTGTCGAGCGTGGCGGACAGGAAAAGGGACGAAGAAAACCCCCGGCCCGTGGACACAGAAAGAAAGTTCTCAGTATGGGTAATTAACGCGAGCCACTTGCCTCGGAGCCGGCGCGGCGGGAAGCTCGAAGGGGAAGGAGCACCGCTTCGAGCTTCCCTCGGAGACGCCAGAGGGAAATTAGGGACGCCTTGTAAGGATATTTATAAAAGGGTTAATTAAGCGGGGCTCTCTCGACAGAACGGATGTGGCCCACGGCCAGAAATCGCTGCTCCGGCGCGGTTCCCTTCTTCTCACCTGGCCGTGTCGTAAAACGCGATTTTTAATGCGCGCGCCGAGTTTCCGAAATGGCTCCGATCGTATTAATTTCCTGGATCGGCACCGAGCCCCGGCTCAAGCCGAGAATTCGCATCGAAACGAGAGGCGATCTTCTTTAATTGAAGCCACGATCGTATCTGTAGCCGTCGCGAACGAGAATACAGGGAGCTGTCCAGTTTCGGTAATTCCTGTCGTTCAGCCGGACGATTTTCTCTAGATTCTTGAACGCGGAGTTTACGATTCCATTTTCCGCTCGTTGCCCCGATGTTTGAGAGGTCCCCTCGGATTACATTCCGCTATCGGAACCGTGGATTACGTACTAAAAAGGACGATGCTCGTGGCAGCTCTCTCTTCGTTGTGTCGCTCGGCGTCCTTATGAACTTCATTTCTCAAGGCGCTCTCCCCCGTAAAACCGAGGAAAATATTTTTCCGCGCCGCTTTCGGAATCCAACGACGTCGGTCGCTCGTTAGGAAACGAGCTCGAACCCCGACGCGATGTTCTCGGAGCGTTCGTTTAACAAACGAGAAGTACTCCCGTGCATATCGGACGAATTATTATTTTATTATTGTTACGAGTCGACTAGCTCACGGGCATTGTAATGGCCTCGCAACCGTGGCGCCGCACGAGGATAAATAATAGGCGAAATGTTGCTTTTGATTAAGTCGTCTACCTCGAGATCCTGGAAATAAAATTCCCGGCTTCGTTCTGATAATTGCGCATTTTAATTTTACGCCTCCTCTCTCGTGGCAATTCTTTGTGTCCGGTGCTTTTAATGCGTGCATTGAAGATTGCAGTGCCGATGTTACAGGTAGGAGTTACGAGTATTGTTCGAAAAATACGTGTGTCCATAAAAGTAGGCTTTTGAAGACTTTAAGTGCCTTCAAACGCTACGAAACGGAGTCAAACCAATAACCAGCCGAGACAAGCAGTATTATAATGCTAATTTTGTTTGAAAAAATACAGTGCACCCTTAAAAGAACAGTTGAGGAGGTTTCACATAGTGTTTGACGACCTTGAGCAACTTCAAACACTATCAAACGAACTCAAACCAAGATTCAGCACAATTTCAGCGTTATCATGAATTATAGACAACCCATCCCTACTAAAATGCAAATATTCTTTAGAAAAATGCAGGGCACACCTAAAAGAAGGTTTGAGGAGGTTGCACTCGGTGTTTGAAGACCTTGAGCACCTTCAAGTACTATCAGACGAAGTTATATCAAGGTCCAGCACAATTTCAGCGTAAGCATGAATTATAGACAACCTATCCTCACTAAAATGTGAATATTCTTAAAAAAATAATATGGGGCACCCCTAAAGGAAGCTTTGAGAAGGTTACACACGGTGTATCAAAACCTTGAGTGTCTTCAAACACTATCAGACGAAATCAAATCAAGATTCAGCACAATTTCAGCGTCAGCATGAATTATAGACAACCTATCCTCATTAAAATGTGAATATTCTTTTAAAAAATGCAGGGCACCCCTAAATGAAAGTTTAAGAAAGTTGCACACGATGTTGGAAGACCTTGAGCGCCTTCAAACACTAACAAACGAAGTCAAATCAAAATCTAGTCAACTTTGGGATAATCAGAAGCTGCTGAAGACTATATCCCCGCTTCAGCATGAATTATAGACAACGTACCCCTATTAAAACGTGAATGTTCTTGGAAAAATACAGTACATCCCCAAAAGTAGGATTGCGAAAGTTTCAAACCAGGATCGAACTGCTTTCAGGCAGACATTGGAGCGAATATTGTTCGAAAAATATGGTACAACCCAAAAGAACATCTCTAAAGGTTTCCGACGACTTTGCAGGATTCAGATTATCCTGAAACGCCTTCAAACGAAGTCAAGCAGGATCGAGCCGATTTCCGACGGACGGGAGCGGCCGGCGGCCATATCCTCGGCCGAGAACGAATCGTAAACAAGCGGCTAGGAATGTGTTATCTGCGATCGAGCAGGCGAACCTTTCGCCAGGAAATCGTTCCTCCAGTGACCTTGCGACCGGAATTACGCGAGCGGAACCGGGTTCCGTCGCAGGGAAACCGGGCAATACTGTACGTCAGCCTCGAGCGAGTAATGTGGATTATCCGGGACGATCGATCAGCCCTCTAATAGCTTGCTCAGGGGGTAGGGGCGGTGAGATAATGCAAAATTGATGAGAGTCCCTGCGAGTGTTTGTAATCCCGAGAAATATATTGAAATTGCCGTCGAGCCGGCGACCGCACTCGACGCGACGGCTGAAAATCATTCGTCCATGGTCATTCGTCCCCGGGAAATAATTCTGGATGATTCGACGAGGGTCGGCGCGGCGGCTCGCGGGAAAAATCTCGCAGCCATCTTTACCTTCTTGCGAAACACCTCTAGGATCGGCTGTCCCGTTCGGGATCGGCGTTCTTCGCCGATCTGTCCACCGCCTCGTTAATCCCCGTTGGCCGTTCGTTAGCCGGGGTCGAGGCGTGTTCGCTGAAAACGCTCGAATCTGCATAATTAACGAACGTTTCTCTCTTCCCCTCCCCTCCCCCAACGTCTATCCCCCGGTTTTTATCGTCTTCGTACGGCGCCGATTGTAATTTCTCTGGAGAACCTGTTTATCTCGGTGAAATGTTGCCGGGACGTGCTCCCGCGACTTCTCCGCGCGGCTCGTCGGTCTCTGATGTATTTGCATGAGCACGGAGAAACTATGAAGTGGACGCAAACGAGTCCCGATTAGAGGATGCACGCACGGACCAAGGTCCTCGTTTAATCCTCCGCAACGAGATAAGCGACTTTCGCTCCGCACGATCTCGTCGATGCCGACCGCTGATTGCGAGATCGCCGATGGAAAATGAGGCCCCACTATCGGAAACAATCGGCCGACTCTAATGATTTCAGTGACTCCGGGCCGCGACGGGCCCGGGAAGACTTTAACCCCGAGCGGGTTCCGCTTTGGACGCCGGCAAATTAAAATAATGCTGGTTCGCGGCTCAAAATTGCAAATAATTGCATTTGACAGTGAGCTGTTGTCAATAGGATTCGCTGTTCAACGATTAAATCCATCAATAAGTTCACCGTCAAAATGAAATTCTAGAAATTGTACCATAATAGTTCAAGCACGATTAACTTGAATGTTTTTACAAATTTTCGGTGCAATAAAAGGGTCAATGGATCTAAATAAAACACCATTAACACTAGAACGACCGGACCAGTGAAAATGACTGGTTCCTAATTTTTTCCTTTACAATTACTGAAATTGTAAAAATGTTTTCATCGGAAATTTTTTAATAAACCTCTTCATTGAAGAGCATATTACAATAAAAGTTGTATGAAGTCTGAATGGGCACAGCCCTGTCACTGTTACAAAGCGACATACGTCAGTCACGTTTAGATGTTCTTCTATTTAGTAGTTCTAGTGTTAGAAATATGTTTAAACATCGATGAAAAATTGTGTAAATGGAATCAAACATTTCCGTCCGTACGATCATCAAAACCATTCGCTTTCTGAGTGTTCAAGCACTTCTTCCATATTTCATATTCTCCCGCATCCACCTCTCCAGTATCGCAGAAAAGATGTTCGCATTCCACGCAGCCCGAGCGGCCGCATCGCGAGAAAGTTCAGGTTCGCCGAACCGTCGATCATTATTTTTCCCCCGGCGTACGCGTCAGCAGATCCAAAAATAATTTTTTCCCAGTCTACTTTCGTTTCACCGGTGCACAATGGTCTGCGACAAAAAATTGAACAATGGTATCCCGGCGCACGGGAAAAGGGTTGGACAATGTCCCTGGGAATTATGTAAGCAACCCGGGACAGAGAGTCGGGCCTCGATTTCCTTCGCACTCGAATTGATCTATTTACGGGCGACGGTCATGCGCGTCCGTTTCATTACCGCGTGTTTTACGTATAATACGCACTCGGAGAGCTGAAACGCTCTGTGTGAGCGCGGCACGGCTCTCTCTCTCTCTCTCTCTCTCTCTCTCTCTCACTGCGCGCTTATTCAAATGGCAGCTCGTTCCATTTGCAAGCGGATTACCCGCCGCGGAGATTGTAGTCGTTTAGGTTACAGAAAGCTGCGATTGTGTCGGTGCCGGTTACAAGGAACACGCCGGATTGTAACGCTTTCAATTAGGTTTCGGCCGCGATGGTAATTACGTATCCGCGTGATACGAACTAACCGAACTCTCCAAATGGGTTGTTCATCCCGCGCGAAACCAATTTTAAACTGAACACCGTTCCCGGCCCCCGTGCGGTCTGCCCGCAAACGGAACGGGACCTTCTCCGCGGTATTTATTGCAACGAGGAAATCATCGAGATTGATAGAAAACTCTCGAGAAAGCTTAATAGTGGCACAAAAAGAGAAAATTAATTCTGGGATGCTAGCTAACTGTTCGAGGATTTTTAAGGCAGTCCAGTAGCAACTGAAGATGAATGATTGTGTTCTGGGATTTTCTGAGTCACATATGACTCGAGGATTTATTTAGATCGCCGAGGAGATTTGAAGGAAATCCTAATACTACTAAAGAAAATTTTAGAAACTATGAAATTACAATTTTGCAGTCTATTTTTTGATTTTGGTCATAGAAGACTTCCAAGGAAGTTTAATCAATTGCACTAGGTGTTATTCTAACTCCAAAACTAAACATTTTTTCCGACCAAAATATTTCCACTCTATACGATTTTTTTAATTTTATGGATACGGGACTGGTCCAATTTACTCACTACTTCATGTTTAATAATTTACTGGATATAAAAAGATTTAACAACGTAATAAATATTGTGACTAATGTATATGTGACTACGCATAACAATTTTTAGCGGCACCCCAGGGTGCGAAGGACTAACACAGTGAATTCTCGATATATGTCAACAACACGGTCTTGCCAGCGTCGTTTATCGTCCAGGAGACATACCCGAGCCGTGTTATGTTTACCGAGGCCTGTCGAGCTTCGTGTCTCCTCTCGGGGTATACCCTGCGGTAGTAGGGATAATTCTGCGACGTTTATCATCCAGGTCTTGGCGATATATATAGATAAATCACTGTAGTAACAGAATCAAGGAAAGAAATACCAAGTCTTACGATTCTGAACGATACTTAGAGAACCTTAAAGTAAGTTTAAAGTGAACAGTGGAAGACGGGCCAAATTTTTTGGATTTCAGGTAATGGCTGCAGACAATATTGACTGCACCTGAAGGAATTGACTTGGGACTTTCAAGAAAATTGAATGGTAACAGTGACAGGCCCCAGGCTTTGATTTCAATTGTCCGTCCGCGTAACGAATCAATTAATCCGTAAACACCGTGTTCACGTCCACCTCGAAGCGAGGCAAATCCTCTGGATCACCACCGGAGAAAACGCTTTCAACGATCGTGTATCCCGAATCGACGAGCGGTTCGTTCATAAAGGTGAGTACCCGCCGCCGGGTTCACGTATCTGTCTGGGAATTTGCTGGATGTTAACCAGTCGGTGCATATTAATTCCGAGGGATGAAATATCTCGAGCTTTGAAGAAGAAGCCGGGAAAAGCGGGGCGAAAGGACGGCGAAGGAAAAGGTGGGGATCAACGATGAGGATACCGCGAGTGAAAAGGGTGGTACGGCCGGGATGTATGTGCAGAGTTCTGGCTTCCTCCTCCTTTAAAGGATCCACGACGATCCTCGGATTTCTTGGTGGGAATTCTTAAGGTCGCGCAGCCGTTGGCTAGGGTTTCCGGGATCAGGATGGAAGGAGAGAACGAGAAACGCGGAAGGGAGAAAGAAAGACTGCCGAGGGGGGTTGGCGGAGATAGAGGAAGCCGGAAAGCGAGAGAAGGGACGAGTTATTAACGATTATCGAGGTCTCGGGTCTTCCACTTCGACTCTGAGCGCTCCTCCCACTTGCACCCCGGCTGTCTGCCCCCTCCCAACCCCCCTCCCCCTGTTAGCCTTCCCCCCTTATCGGCTGGCATGCGATTAAATACGACTAGCTATATTAGCTACGACCCGCTCCGACGGCGTACCGATATTGAAATGCGGAGCTCGTTGCGAGCAGCGCGCGAGGAAAATGCACTCTGCTCGGAGATGCAAAGCGTGCCGTTGCGCCAACACATATCGAGAGAGAGAGAGAGAGAGAGAGAGAGAGAGAGAGAGAGAGCAAGTTCACGCAGATGCAATAAGAGAGAGAGAGAGAGAGAGAAACCCCGAATACACGTATGCAGCACCGAACATACCGTAGTGCAACGGAGGGGCGGGAGGGGGGAGATGCGTGTGCACGATTTACCTGCGTGCTCGGGCGTGTGTACGTCGGCCCGGTTCGTTCGTCGGTTCGTTCGTTCGTTCGTTTGCATACCGCCTGGCGCAGCATCCGACTGCGGAATCGCGGGCCCTCGCAATTCGATTTCGTTAATGGTCCCACCGCTGGATACACCGGCGTGTCGTAATTTTTAATGAGCTGAACGGCCGGCTTAGAGAGCCCGCCGGCATGTAAATGCGGCCCGAATCGGGATTTGATGATGTGCGCGGACCGATCGCTATGGTGACGCGTTTTCCGCGACCGGACCTGGACTCGATTCGAACAACGCTCGCTTCCAATTGGCTACGATCGGTGAAATGTTATTGAAAATGTCGGGAAAGTCAACGTTATCAAGTAGATGTAAGCGGTAGAATTAAGAATTAGACAGTAAGATAATTTTAAGATGGAATTAAGGTTAGGGTAAGAGCGGCGCGAGGAAGGAAGGGTGGGGGTAGTTGAATTGTAACCCTAAGGGGATCAAAATAAAGTACTACTATTACTAGACTGCGGATTTTCATATAAAACAGAAATTGTTTGGATTAATACAGAGACATTCAGATTTCTTTCTAATCATTTGAAACGGTTGAATATGTACTAGAGGTACCCATAAGTAATCAATTATTTGCAAATAATTTTGTTTTGTCTTTAGTTCTGTACCGATCGTTCGAGAGGAAACACATATTCTCTTACAGTTTTCGGTAAACCAGCCGGTGTTCAAAAGATTCTAAAAAGTATAATTTTTTATAACCCTGTAATAAAATAGCGGCGTCGAGAGAGATTATATAATAATTAATTACCTTACTGTATTATATAATCGAGAGATTATGTAACAAATTAAGGAATAAAAACTGGAATTTACTACAAAGTTTGTTTTATATTTCAAAATAATTGATTACTTATATGAGTCCCCCAAATAAACGTGTTTTTAAACACTTTACATGTCCTTACTGTTTTCCATTTGATCTACCCATTTTTACCAGAAGTGCATCAAATCTGTTGTTTCTATGTGACCAGTCCACGGCCCGAAGAACAGCGTCTTTTCCTTCGTGTCCATATTGTTGCACGGTGCAAGTTAACAGAAACATCGAGTTACATTGCAAACTTTTGTTGTAGTCGTGGTCCATTTTTCCTTCGCATCTACTTTCATACAGTTTCCAAGGACCAGACTCACTACATCGATCAGTAAGAAGATTGCAGTCTCTTCAGCCGAATCACGCACTCGCCGACAGCTTCCGAGCTCTTCCCGAGACTCCGCAAGCATAATCCAAGCTCTAAGAATCCGAATAGCAATAAACGCGAAATAACGTCCGACGTATAAAAGAGCAAAACTTTCCAGCAACAACGGGGATATAATCATCCGGATCTCCTCGGACCGAGAAATACCTGAGAACGGTCGGCGCTACCAATTTTCCTTAAACAAAGGTGTAATTAAACGTTTTCTTTGAGGATGCCGGCGGCGCAAGGAACACGGCCCAGAGATCCGCGTAATCCAATAACGTTCCATCGGATCGTATCGTCCCGCACGACAATGTTTTTCCATTCGGAACGGCTCGCAATCTGTTTCGGTGATTCGTGAACTGGTCCTGGAGCTGGATCTCCGTAGCGGCGCGTTTACGAGGCAATAAAGGCTGGCTCGTGCTCGTAGTCGCGGGCACGTCCCACGGCGTGTATTTAGAGAGGTTCTTGCGCGGAAAGCTCGCTGGTTTCGCCGCGTAACAATCGGTGTACGTCTTATTTATTGCCTCTCGCCTCCGCCTCGCCGAAGGGACGCGAGGAGGGACGCGAGGAGTCCCTCGGAAAGTCGAACCAGAAGATATAGTGGGAAAGAGGAAGCGGCAGACGGGAGGATGGGAGGTGGAAGGAACCGTGGGGCGAAGATGGAAGGGCCCCTTCGGCCCATCTCCCAGCTTGCACTTTCATAAACCCGGGCTCGTCTCTCTCGCGCATACGTAATCAGCCGACGGAAAGAAGCTGCTACGCCGAGATAAAGTCACAGCCATTCGGTGGGAGGGAAAAGATGGCACGGGACAAGACGAAAGAAGACGAGCCTGGAGGACGAGAGGAACAACGGGGTGAGGTCGAGGGGAGGACAAAGGGGCCAGGAGGGGACGAGCTTAGTCAAATGCACGCTTCAGGGGCTCTGCATAACTTGTCGACTGCAGTCCTCCACTCTTTTGTTTCGCCTACTTGCCTGATCCTTTCCGTCTCTCTTCCCCTTCTCTCTCTCCTGCGCCAGTGTCACGAAACGATGTTTCCTCCGACTACACCCCGCCTCTCGCATCCTGTTAATATGATTGGGGCGTCTCCGGAGTATCGGGGCTTACTTAAAGGAACCGTCTTAAGATCGCGAGACGCGATTTATCCGGGTCCACGGATATTCCAGCCGGCGCGACGCCTGTAAATCCGACGAATTTCGACGAACACGGCCGTAGGCGCGTCTAAACTGTGCCTCGAATATGGATGAACAGCCCGAGAGGCCTGGCTGGGCATGATCGATGGAAAGCTATCCGGGAATCGACTCGAGAAGAGATTCTTCCTGCTGAGCTTTCATCGAGTCGTTAACGACTCCTCGATACCGGAGATTATTGCAAAAATTCGTACTGGGGAGCTGTGTTCGAACGGGTTTTGATGAACGGTGTAATTCGATGGACAATTGGAAGATCGAATCTTCAGATTTTTGGTAATGGATGGCTTTAGAATTTATTGCAGATGACTTCGAACAAAGTTTGAGATCGTATTTTCGAATTTTTATTAACAGGCTAGAGGAAGCTAAAAATATTTACTGCGTGCTGAAGAGTTATTTATCGAGGTCGTCAAGGGCTTGAGTTGAGTTTAGTGGAAACAGAAAAAGAGAGACGTTAGGATGTGTATTATTAGATGATTTCAGGATTTATTTGGGTCGTTGAGGACTTTATAGGAAACGATGAAAGAAGGTTTTAGGATCTTTATTTACAGATCAGTTCAGAATTTATAAAGATCATTCAGGATTTTCAAGTGGACTCACCAAGCCTAGGACCATTTACAGCTTCGTTTATTAATTTTTCATACTACATTTTTTAGGTACTTTCTCATGATTTTAATGGAACCTAAAGAACGGTCACATTGTAGGATCCATAACAGGTGGCTGTAAGAGATGCTGTAAGATGTTCAAGAGATGGTTGCAGGATCTAAAAATGTTTGCTGTATATAAAAGAAGAATTTAACGAGGTCATTAAAGACTCTGGCAAGTTTAAGGATAACCGAGAAAGAAGGATCAAATCCTACGATTTCCTGACTAACAGGTGGCTTCAGGGTTTAATCAGACCAACGAGAGCTTTGAAGATAGTTTCATAGAACCGGTAAAAAGGATGTTAAGCTCTTTTTAATAGACTTTATTCAGACCACTAATAAATCCAGAAAAACGAAGATGAAACTTTAGGATTTCTAACGGATGGCTACATGAAGTGAAAAATGTTTATTCCTAGGAAAGATTTGTGGTCATTAAGGATATTGAAAGAACTTTAATAAGAACACAAGACAGACAATTATATGGTAGAATGCTCGATAGCCAGGTACAGAAGCGAAACAAATTTAATTAAAAAGACGTCTCGACAGGCATTTCGAAGACTACGAAGAAACTTGAATGCTGACAGAAAAAGATAAATACGATTCTGCTGTTCTAACAGATGGTGATAGGAGCTAAGAATATCATCTTCACAATAAAAGAAGAATATAATCGAGTTACGAAGGGATCCGAAGGAAACTAAGTAGCAGAGGAAGGCCGCAATTTTTTTGTAGGCCCCACAGACCTAACCTGGGGCCCAGAGGGTTAACGATCGGCGTCGAATGAAGTAGGCGGTTCCGAAAGCGGGAATTACGTTCGAATGTCGTATTAATGGAAACGGATACAGCCGAGTCCGCGCATTAAATTGGATTTTAAATATACGATTCCCGAAGCAATAACCTGTATAGTTGACGGTCGTTGGAAGACAGGAAGAGCCTAGCCGGCGGGGCCCGTGTGCTCGGCTGCGAGAAGGCGCACGCGAGAGGCCGCCACGAAATTGCATTATGCATGCAGCGCCAAGTACACTCGGTAATTACTCCTATTAATAGAATCAATCTCGCCGCGCATGCCGCGTTGACGTTTATTAGTGACACGTGTTTGCTACAGAAGCGGCTTTATGCCCGGCGTTATCCAGCGCGACCGACTGGATAGCACTGATACAGATCACCGGCTACCTGTTGTTCCATGGGGCACCGTCATTTTTCCCCGTGGCGCTGTTCGAAGCTCCTTGTCACCCTCTGTCCCGGCACGGTGGATTTCATCCAACAGTGGAATTGATGATCTGGTTATCTAAATCTAAATCTGATTTAGATTTAAATCTGATCTAAATCTGGAATTTGGCTATGCAATAATATTTGTTAATGTGCGATTATATATTGCGAAGCCAAAGGATTGTTATCCCTTTGCACTCGAAGTAATTTTAACTCCAAAACGAAACATTTCTTCCGACCTAGAATATCTCCATTCTATGTATTTTCTTTTTCGCGTTATTCGTACGAAAATCGTGCAATTTACTCTTGCAATACTGAAGTATTTAGTAATTTATTAAATACAAACAATAATGTATAAAATATTTTGACTAATGATACAAGAATTTTTAGTGGCGCCTTACAGTTGCCAATCGAGTGCTAAGAGTTTTTAGTTTATTGGGCATCCTTTGTGAGGTCCTTCTCAAGTGGATTCTTTGTGTGCTTGTTATTCTATTATTTTATTTTCTTAAAATATTCTTGAAGGTGCTCTAAACATGTACTTTCTTCAGTGAGGAAATTCCTTAGGTGATTTGGAGTAACTTTTTCCTTTGCGAAAATGTTCGTCGCGGCTTTGTTAAGAAGTTATTACCGAAAACCACGGACCAATCAGAGTGCAATTATAGCGAACTGATTCCGTCCGCTATAGCCGCGCTCTGATTGGTCCGTGTTTTTTAGTAATAACCTCTTAACAATGCCTTGAAGAATATTTTTGCAACGGGAAAAGAAGTCAGAATCAATCCTTGCGCATGCTCTACTTACTACAAATATTTTAATTTAAATAGTATATTCTACTTCTTTTTGCACGAAGAGTGTTCTAATTGGTCACAGCTACAAGGTTAATATAGTAATGAGATTGTGCAGTTATTAAAAGAGTGAGGGGAATATAAATGCAATTGTGGGCATAATAATTGCTCATTTTGTAGTGAAATAAATATCATTAGTTAAACAAGTAAATAAGTAGACTGGGGATTTTATGCATTTATGACAAAAATTAGTAGGTGTAATTTTAAATAGGAAAAATATTAGAAAAATTGAAACATGCTATTATACTATTTTCAATCTGCTAAACATAAGAAGAAAGAAAATAAATGTCTATTTCACTTCAGTTCGTCGCAATTTGGTTTTTTAATGCAATTATTTTGCATAAAGAGCCGCAGTCTAATGATTAGTATCGCGTTTGGTATTACTCAATCAGTAGAGTGACACGGATATGTTAGTAGGAGTTCTGTAAACAAATAAGTAAAAACAAAAGTTTTGATTGAATGTTGTCTGACCAAAGTTTTACTCGCTATCCTATTCTACTGCGAATGCATCACACAACAGTCGTACACGATATAAGCAACAGTTCGGTCCCGATGTTTCCACATATATCGAGGCATTACTGTGCTTGATTTTTCGCGATGAAGGATGATTTTCCCTGTGCATATTTTTCTCTCAAATCAGACAGGAAGCTGATTCTTAAAGCCGGTTCGCGATTTGTTCTCGCGGCACGGGTAAACATTTAAATTGATTATGCCTGGAAATCAGGAGGAACGATTCATCGAGACGGGTATTCGCTATTCGGCCGATGATCACGTAGCCCGCGTGAAAAGGACGCGTCTGCTATTGACGGAAGCATTAAAGCCCCGCGGGCTCGCGCGAGCGGATTCGTGTTTTTTCGCGGAAATAACCGCGCGAGCGAGCGAGCGGGTGTACGCGCGCACGCGCGCGCGGCGCTTTTCAATGGAGGCAATCAAACAAAACCGGCGGCTGTAACTTATAATTAATCGAATACAAACACCCGAAGCAATTGGACCGAGGTATTACTTATTTGCATGCGGATGTTGGCGCCGGTAATTGTTGCGGTGCCGTCTCTCGCGCGTCGAGTTTATTTTTCCCTCGCCCAATTAAAATAATTCATTAATTAAGGCCGGCCTCCGCAACCAGTTTCCCGGGCCGGGGGAAAGAAATTAAAATTTTGATTAACCGCATCGATCCGACGTAACACGGATTCTCCGACACGGTCCGGAACATTTTTAAATAATCGAACGTTCGCTCTTCTCCCGGCGTTTATACATTATTTAACGCGTTGATGGCTGACACAGTTCTTTGTCCGCACTTCAAAATTCATTTCCATTGGCGGGCGGCGCTCGCTCGATTATACGTTGAATGCGCGAGATTTCATTAGGATATATGAGATGCAAAGCAAGTTAAAAGAGTAATCACCGGACCGCAGATTTTACGCATTTATAGAACGTTCGCGCGTTTTCCGAAATTCCCCGCACGCCCGGAAGCTTGATCAATTTTAATGAGCTTCTCGTTTCATTTAGGGCTTGATAGGCGGCTTAATAGAGAATAAACATTTCCCTTTGACTGCCGGTTTCTCTAAATTATTAAACAAACATTTGTTATTTCAATTCCCGGGGAATCGAGGAGGGGAGCGGGGATGGTTTGATAATCAACACGTCAAATGTGCGGATTATTATAAAGACTAACAGTTTGTTCGAATATTCATCAATCTGTTATCTTTTTCACTGTTAATTACTGATATTATTCAGCATACGTAACAGAACGACGCAGAATTGTATAAATGATGCGAATTTTCACGTGTTCGAAAGGTGAAACACGAACACATGACAACCATTAATTTTCTGCATTTCAGTCTACAGGTATATTTGCGAAAACGCTCTGACTGTTCCATTCGAAGTTTTATATTCAATTGCCTCAATTGTCGAATTATTCGATATTTACAAAAGACGTTTGAACCAGAATTTATTTTCTGTTTCCAGAAAACCTTTCTTTTACGTCTGCAACATTGAAGTTTGATTACACATTCGGCGTACCTGCTTTATCTTCCGCTTCGAATTGCTTTCACCTGGACCCTCGCTGATCGAATGTTCGCTCCCCTATCAAACCGCTATCAAACACAGCCGTCGACTTGAACTGACAGGGCCACAATGCCTGGATCTTCGAAAAACACGTGTAAAACATTCACGATCTTTTTATTCCCTTTCCCACGTGCTCGTGCTCGAAAGTATCGACATCGCACGCTTCGACAGACAGAGGCTACCTAAACGAAACTATGTTCTTACGTTCGACGAAACACAAAATTATTTCTTATCTGTTACTAACAAGAACAATACACCATTAAGAGCCAAGGGTAGTCACTTGAATTTTGCAGAGTCAGCAGGTCGGTAACTGTTGTATAATTTCCGTTCACAGTCTTCAGTCACTGACTTAAGATCCGTCTTGGTCTTGATCCGACGGGTCTTAAGTCTCTGACTAAACTCACATTTTTGCTGTCATATTTTTTACTGTGTATTATCGATATTATGAATTCTGATACCAGAAACGTGCTTCAAGTTTTTGGCTTTATTTCGCAGAGAATCGAGAGAAAATATAGCTCAATTCGTAGCCGGAGATATTTTATCAATGGCGTGAAAATGTTTGGATTCTGCTACATTCGCATCGCCAGTTTTTGGCCTACTTCTAACGCTTATATTACCAAGTATCTGCATAATCTCGTCAGCTCATCGCGCTAGATTGAACCTTCCTCTAACGAATGAGCCTTTTCCCAGTGAAAATATTCTCATACAGGAACGAAAAGTTGAGGCATGGAAAACCATTTTTCGCCGATTTTTGTCGGTAACATGGACACTCTACCTTATCGAGAATGTATGGCGTCTTGGCTCTTAACATTCATTTTGCAATCTCTCAGTATCTTAGCTTATCTAAACCGGCGCTCCAAATACAGCTCCCGATTTGGCTAAGCATTTAGAAAAAGGAACGAGGGAATCCTGTAGCTATAATCCCTAGTGTTTAAAAGCTAGCGTGATCGGCTCTCGCTCCAGCATCCGGACGCTTATCGAATCCGGCGCACCAAATGAACCGGCACCTGTTTTCCGGTCAGACACGCGTAAAATCGTCCGGAGCGTGTAAATTACAGACCAGATCTGTGGCAACACGAGTCCTACGGTGACAAGACGGGAAAAGCGATCCGGCTAATTGGCGGCTTTCACGGGCGTGCGGTGATTGATGAAAGAAGTTGTCTCTCCTCGACGACGTGGTCGATTTTTCCGGCCGCGTCTCGTCGCCGCGCCGCGTAATCTCCGGGTTGCAAGATTGTTTTAATGAAACAGTGTTTTTCAGGCGGGCTTCCAATCCATCATCATTATCATTCTTTCGCGCGTTCCGCTCCGCGTGGTTCGCGGTGTTCCTTGCTCCCGCTCCGCGCGCCGTTCCAGGGATTATCGTGCGCGCCGATCGCGAGAGGCTGATTCCCGTATCGCGGGTCCCGGCGTGTTCCGATTTCCTGGGCGATAAACCGAGCGACAGTAAAACTGGCAAGGTGTACAGGAGACGCGGAGGAGAAAGGGCGGAGGTGCGCGCGGCGCACGGTAGTGCTCGAGCGATTTAACGCCGCCATCAGGCCGGCTTTTAACGCGTCGCGAAACGGAATTACGAGCGACGGAGAGAGGCCAGCCCGTTCCACGGGACCGTGGATCATACCACGCTTGAAATTTCATCCTTCAATAAATTCTGAGCCATCTCTCCGGTCGTCGTCGTCGTTGTGTCGCTTCATCTCGCCAAGCGTCGTCTCGCGACCGTTCTTGCCACGCTCTACGCGCCCGATAATATCCGGAACATCGGTTGTGCTGCGCGTAAACGAACCCCGCCGAACACGCCTGACGACCGCGCGATAACGCGCCGATAAACGACTCGTCCTCCTACCGATTTTCCTACGCGGCACCTCGTAATCGCCTGTTACATCCACCGATTGCTACTCTGACGCCACGGCTCGGCGCCGATTCCATGCGATTCCCTGCAAAATTTAAGGGTCTGAGATTAAAATTGCGAAAATATTCTGTTGCGACACCGAAGGTCGACCGTACCGTACCGTTCTTCCAGGCGACAATGGGACATACCTGAAAGGGATGACCATAAAAAACACGTGCGAATTAGTTACAAACGACCGAGAAAATTAATTTATGACTACCGTAATTCGACAATCCCAACCCTGAAAGATAGACAGCACATGCGACCGAACTAACGAAAACGACGAACGGAACGACCACAATAAATCACGCCATTGACGAACGAAGACAAAACCAAAACTCCTCCCCATGCACCCACGTTCAATTTCGAAACGCTACATTTTCCCACATAAATCCAAAATCATTCAATCACGAAATAACCAAACTGACGATAGACAGAACACGACAAGACAGACCAGACACAAATCGAACTGGCAAACGGACGAGACGAACTCTCCAAAACAAGCCAATATATCGCGATCCACCACTTAAGAGTTAAGAACGCTCGAAACGAACATTTATATCGCGAACCATAGTGTACTCAAAGGAATAAAGTGTATATATTCAACGGTGTATCACCCTATTCCCCATCCTAGGTGCTCAATCTTGCCTAGTACACATTGAGAGAAGTCAACGGAATCATTCAACGCTGCCTTCGTATATATACTCCAAGAATCTAAAAACTGTGTTTTATCATCTCGGACTTAGTAACATGTTTGCGACCGCTCACGTGGCTTCACGTCATTTTAAATTCTATTCCTGATTGCCGCTGACGTGAATCTGACGTTTTATTTTAAACAACACACATGATTGCAACATTGACATTTCAAAACAAATTTGCGGCAAGTTTGCGGCAACCAGCTTCAGAATTTTATTATTTTCGACGGTACTCAGTATTATAAACGGAAAAACGTCGCGAATGTGTTGAAATGATGAAGTCGTAATGACTTCTAGACAACTTCTATTTCGCATCTATCAGCAAACTAATTTTCTTTTAAAGCAGTCTGTACATGCTTCTCGATCGGCTGCACCTCAGGCATGTTCATAAAAAAGAAACTGCAGAAAGATCGGCATTTTCCAGCAAAAAGAAGCGAATTCCTTGTTAAAAGTTGCGGCTCGCGTATTCGCAGATACGTCGTCCGCGCTAATTAACAATCACGAGGAGGAATCGTTCCGTCGGCGCCGGACGACACGTCTAGCCGGCCGTTTATCGACTGTACGGCCGTATCGTTGGCTACCGGTGCACCAGCGTAACGACATCGTTATCGTTCCAGCGATCGTCGATCCCTGCGGTTCCACTGGTATACGTTCTCTCTCGGTCGGCCCGGACCCGATTTCCTGCCGATTGACCCGGCGCGGCGCGGCGCGACGCGGCGCGACACTGCGAATCCACGCCGCGTGAATTACAATCGCCACTTGGCCGATCGGATATCTCTTGCGCCAGAGAACAGTCTGTCGCCGCAAACAACGAGCAAACCCCGTGACTCGCCGGTGAATCCGTCGAGATGCACTCGGCTCCGGGAATACCGCATCAGATTTAATCTCCTATTGACTCGGTTTCCGCTGTTGCGCGGCCTAAATGCGCCCGGAAAGCCTCTTCGCCAAAGTGTCCCGATCAGAAGACATTTCGCGTCGACTGGGAACTCGATATTTGGGCTGTGATGCCACGCGGGGATCGCAGATTTTGCAGCGGTTCTTGGCTTCGTTTTAGTGTCGTCGACTAGCCTTTCTCGATGCGAGCGCAGGGAACATGTCTGTGTAACATCGTCAGCTCATATAAACGTGTACAAAATGTTCCAGTATTTCGTACGTAACACAGTTTCGTTTTCACTCTTCCAAAACCGACTCAGAATTTGTAAAGTTTACTTTTAACTGATGTATTTTCTATCTATTCCACTAAGTTAAGTTGCATTAATTTGGATTCAAAATATCTTCTGAAACTTATGATTTTCTTAATAAATTAAAAACAGTACTGCTTTCCCCGGAACTGGGGCAACATTGCACCTACCTGTTTAAAAATTATTGCGTCTTATCTTTCCTTATATTATGGGGCAAAAGCGGAATTATTATTAGTAATAATATAACATAAAAATAAAAATTCACATTTGTATTCAATCATCGCCAAGACATCTCTCACATTCATATTGCGCCATTGTGCAATTGTATTGTTTCTACCTTACAGTTGGTACAATGCAACGTATATTCGAATAAATAAGATTTATCCCATTGCAAATAATTTACAACGTATAGTGACGTCTTTAGTTATATAAAGGAGAAAATTGAATGATATGCGTAGTGGTTTTCGAATTTAACCACTACGCAAGTAGTTTTTCGAATTTACCGACGACTATAGTGAGTGTCTAAAATCTTAAAAGGCGTTTTTGGACATCCTTGGTAGAAATAGGGTTAATGACCAATTGTTTACTGCCAAGTGCTTGAATAAACGTGGATAATGATACTTCTTTGGAGCGTTTAAAAGAGTGATGCGGTTTTGGATTGTTAAATCCTGATTTGGGACCAGTTTGGCCCGACGCTCCGGCGTCGTCGCGTACCGGAAGCCGCGGTCCCGGACCAGTAAATAGCGACAGAAATTCTGACGCATTGCGGGTCGCGTTTCTTGACCGCTGACGACCGTCGCCGACCGCCAGGAATTACCTAACAGGCACGGAGGATCTCTTGAGGCGCCGCTCTAGCGAATTCCGCGACCATTCTTCCGCCGGTGAATCATTTAACGCCGAGGTTCTAGACGTCGCGACAGGTATCCGAATTCTTGGGTTAATTTCGTTTGAACTTTGGTCTCGGGCGAACTTCCAACGGAATGCGTTACGCAAGGCTAATTCAGATTTCACGGCGGTGATATATCGACGATCTACATCAGCCTTTATGCATTTTAGCAGTGTTTGCTTGATTCCGCAGCACCGTGGAATTTACGAAGGCTTCGTGCTCGAACGCGGATCTTCTTGGATCTACAGCAAATGGTCCTGAAGAGACTCGAACACTTTGAGATTCCTCCTTAATGTACATTCGTGTTTACTGAAATAGTAAGCCCGAAAATGTGCGCCTATGAGCTCTCCAAAAATTGAACTTGATTATTATGATCTTCACGATTGATAGACTGACTTTCATCATTGCTAAATCTGAAAACGACGAAGGATTTATCGTGCATGCAGTGAAGCTTGGCAAAGAATTTTTGTATAAATTAAAAATGGACACGTTTCTGGCAATAGTTGATATTTTATCAACTTTCACAATTGTCACAAGGAATAGATGACGTATTAGTGACGTGTTTGTACATCAAGGGATTAACCATTGAAATAGAATACAATAATTATATTTCTACATGACCAACTAAATGTTTCAATTAATAAATTCAGTATCAAATACAGCTGTTTAATTTCATGTATCCTGTTTCTTTTTAAGATGAAATAATTTTTAAAGTTTTCACTTGGCATCGTTATTTTATTTATCTAGGGTTAAGAACGAAGTAACGGTGATCGTCGTGAAACAAAAAGGCAGTGCAAGGGGTTAATCTATTTCGTACGACGGAATGTGCAACAAACGTTCAATTAAGTTGGCCAACTGCATCTCCCCCTCTCTCCTCTTAGTCCGCCAAAGGGGTTTCGGATCAAAGCGTTCCCTCTTCGGAACTATCATAGTTTTCTATTTGATATCGTTCTCGGGGCTGAATCACTGCCAACTTCGGCAGAATCCATCTACGAAATCGTGATTGGAAGGCCAACTATTCCGAAGCTTCCCCGATGTAAATTCGATCGCGTCTGCCGGTGCAAACTCCGTGCGCGGAATTCCCGCGTAACAATGTGTGCCGGCTATTCAGAAGCGGGCTTTCCTCGGGCCGCGGATTTACGGTCCTCTCGGAGCGAGAGAAACACGGGAAGCCGGGAGACGGGGCGCGGGTGCGTAACTTTTACTACTGTCACGGTTGATTATGCGAGTGAATGGAAAGCCGGTTCAGCGGATCGTAAACGTAGCAAAGTAATTAGCCGGCAGTGGCCGCGTGATAAGCGTCGCTCGCCTTCCGGGCTCGCGGGTAATGATCCTCGCGATGATGGATTGCAGCGCGTGGGTCCATTTTGACCCAACCCAGTTTCGAAATCACCGTGTAGAAATTTAATCTGTAGCAACAGAATCAAAATCCGTAGCTGTACAATTAGAAGCATGTAGAGTTCAAAAAACGCGATTAGAAAATTTTATTAAAAATCGTCCAGATTAACCTGAGCATTGCCAAATGAGAACTGAATAGAAACATGCCTTTTCGAACTATAGGCAAACTTTTTCTATTGAATTTGCACCTTCAGATCAGAAGTGACTGCTTCAACACATCTAGGCGCATTTTCGCGCAACCGAAATTTTTCTGTGTCACAATGTTGTAATTAAACAGTAACTACTCGTTCGCAACCCGGAGACATCGTAGAAAATTGTATAGTGACCCGTGGGAGCGAGTAGGTTTATGCAATCGACGTCGCTCGCGTTTATCGAAAAAGAAACCGCGTCGATGCAAAGTTTTACGAGGGCTCGTAACGCGGGCGAATAAAATCGAGGAAACACCAGGAAATATGGCGGAACAGTAGAATGGCTTTCATTCGATTCTTCATTAATAACCAGCGGTTCGGTAGCGAGGCATCGATAACTGCGTCTAAAGCGCGGCCGCGCCTCGTCCCGGTTCGGCCCGAAATGAGAAATTTCGTTTTGCAACGATCATTCGGGGCGTAGGGGCTCCGCGTAATTTACGCGGCCGATAAATCAAAACCGTTCGGAAATCTATGTAAATATTATCGTCGGTGATATGTGGCCTTGTTACCGAAACGATTCGGCATCTCCTCGTACCCTCCGCGGGGCGAAAGAAAAATCGCCAGCGCGGCGTTTATTGCTGAAATATCGTTTCAGCTATTACGCCTAATTATTGGTCGTACCAATAATAACGGTGATTTACAATCTGCTTGAAGCGTTATACTGTTTACGAGCCATTAGTTCGAGAGATTTACGGTGAACAGTTTTCGCTTCTCTCTCTCCCCCCACTACTTTCGACTCATGGCATCGTTTTAAATGAGTTCGCATCGATTCATCTTGATTAATTAAGGAAATATACGAGCCGGCTGACGTAACTCTCGAAACCTCGATATTACCACCTAAATCTCCTCGGCTAACGAGAGAGGCCGGCTTGTTGCGACTTGTGTCTTACAGCGTCCTTCGAGGAGCTCGTAACCTCCAAGACGATTTATCTTCGTGTCTGAAATTATCAGTGCCCGAGAAGAGGCATAATCAGGTTGATGGTGATGCATACGAACCTACTTCCGATGAAGAATGGCATAAACTTTGCTCCGCTGTGTTTAGTCATTTTTCTAAAGTACTCGGAGTAGTGCTAGAAACGCTGGGGTTGAAAGATCAGGTGCACGAAAAGAGGCGTAATGTTTCATAGTTTTTTATAGCGAAGCAGTGCTAAAAATTAGGGGTTGAGTGGGTCGAATGTCCAAGGGGAGGCGTAAACTTTATTAAGTATTTAATAGTTTTTATGGTCGCTGAAATAGTGTTAGGATGAATGATCAAGAATAAGCTTAAACTCGCCCCTTTAATATTTTTTGAAGGTCCTCGAAGTAGTATCAAAAATATAGTTAATAATTTTTTATGGAACTCAAGTCGAAAATTTGAGGGTTAAAAATATCGAATAAACTTCACTTCTTTGAACTTAATAATTGCGTATAGTTGTTGGAAAGGGGATTGAAAATATCGAAAGTGCAAGAAGAGCCATGAACTTAATTTTGCATTTGCTAATTTGTTTTTGCCCCCGGGGTAGTGCCAGAAATTCGGGGGTAAGGAAACCTGGAGCAATAGTGTCTTCAATTAGTCAATCAACTAAATTATAAGCAAACACATTCGCCAATTTTCAAGCATGGTCAAAACTTGTGTGTTTTAAATTATTTTTTAATAGCCACACGCATTTTCGGCGATTCGGGGTTGAAAAGTTCGAAGAGATTCCTTCGCTACACGATGAACAGGTTTCTGCACAAACATAACCGCCCAAACTTGATTCGTGTGTTCTAAATTATTGCTGTACATAGTTCGTTGCGGCTGTAGAAATTGGGGATGGAAAAGTTTGAAACCAGAGCTTCTTCCTAAAGGAATTTGCTCGATGAACAAAATTATTCGCAAATATGTGCAGCGGCTTCGAAGCAGGTTCATCAACAGAATTATTATTTCAGTAATTATTATTTTGGTGGATCTTCAAAAAATTTAAAACAAAATTTTCCTGCGTTCCTAATTTAATTAAATTCTTGATTACTGCATGATCTCGGAGCAGTAATAGTAAAGGGTGTGATTACAGATTTTGTTTTACGTTTACAACTCTACTAATTAATCCTGCTGCCGTCTTCAATTATTCCTTTTTTATACAGGCCACAGTATCGTGAAATACAGGAATTAAATTTTATTAATTCAGAAGGGTTCACGCAATTTTTACATTATTTTTCCATACTCATAAGAAAGCAAGAAATATTTATTTATCTGATTCTAAATTATTAAAGTACTTTTATTATTATTATTACACAACTAAAAATTGACCACAATACTCTTTAGAATATGGCTTCGCACTCCTATAATGTGATTCGACATTTTGAAATAGCCAGATTTAGAGGATAAAGAATTTTTTTAAATGGGCACTTGTCGAGAAACTGTCTTTTGAAGTTTTAATTAAATTTTAAATGGAACACGTAAAATGCAGAAAAAATATTGGAAACAAAATTGAAAAAAATTTAGATTGTAAAAGATGAAAGCTAAAAAATTGAAATATATTCGATAGGAGCTAAAAGAACCTCATACTTGCAATTTCATTTGGCAACACAGCCAGAAGACCATTGTGTAAAAAATTCGCCAGGGCCGCAAAGTCCTCGGATTAAAATTCCAGTTCGACACGCGTAGGGGTGAAAACAAAAGTTGACAGGAGAGGTGTTTCCTGGAAGAATCGGCGAGTCGGTGCGGAATAAGTCCTAATAGAGGCGTACCGTTCGTTATGAAAGTAATTATCCCTTGCTCCTGGTGCGGGTAAGATGACAAAAGGCTCTTTCGCACGGAAGAGTGGGAAAGCGGTCGCGGGTGTTAGCGTGCCGCGTAAAAATCCGCTTGGTGCTTCGTAAAAACGGAACGACTTGCTAGAGACAGAGAGAGGGAGGCTACAGGAGAGAATAGAAAGAGAGAGATGGAGAGAGAGAGAGAGGCGTTGAATGTTAATAGGTTTCCGCGAGAACGCTTGCGGAAATGAAGCTTTCCAGCTGACGTGTGGCGAACAAGAAGCCTCGGTGTTTGACGGTGGTCGCGAACCGATTTCGGGGATCGGCTCCCGCGCAAAAAAGCTCGCGAGCCGCGCGAAATTCACGGTCGCCTGAGCGAAAACAAAAATTGAAATCGAACGTGCCGGGCTCGCGCGTTACTGCGAAAGAATCGCCGCTTTAATTTTCGCAACTCGCCTACGCAATCGGCTCGGAATGAATAGGCTCTGAGCGACGGCGGCGGCGGCGGCGGCGGCGCGCGGAAATGAGATTTTTATTCCGCGTCCTCACCTTTGCCCGCCGGAGAACCCCCTGCACACCTGTAATTTCGCGGGCCGGCCAACTCGGAGCGCCGCATTAAACGCGAATTTCAATATCGTCCTCTTGCTCCTTTGCCACCGCTGATATTGCTCGTTTCCGCGTCCGACCGTTGTTGTTTATGCCACTCGCGCACCTCGGATTACGCCGGAAAAGTTATCGCGACGGAATTCCAACCTCCCCACGGGGGAAAAGTGTTTTTGATGTCGCGCAACGGATAAAGTTCGCGCAATAACCGCTTTTTCCCTCGCGTCGCAGTTAGCGAAACGCTCGCCGTTTAATCCTTTGATGGATGCTGTTTCTTATCTGCCCGAGTTCGACCCGCGTGTTCGCCCAATTGTTTATTCCTACGGAGACTGTTTTGGAAACTTCCGAGGTGCTGGCAACAATTGCCTCAATGGTACGTTTCATTTTTATCAATTCACTCGGTGCAACTTTATAATTCCTCAGCTAAAAAATTGCAGAGTTAAAGTATTAACCCTTAGCACCCTTAGAGAAAGTATATAGAAGGGCGATATTCTAGGTCGGAAGAAATGTTTCATTTTGGAGTTAAAGTAGCTTCGAGTGCGAAGGGTTAATTATCGCGAGCAATTTTCACGTTCAGGATCCACAGTAGAGTAAGGGACCCAATTACTGTGTCTATCTTAATTATACGTATTTTTAAAGCATAATGGATATTAAAAGAGAAATATAATATTTTTTTCATTACGGTGAGTTAATATGTATGCGATAGTACATCAAAGGAACAATTAACCTGCTAATATTTTAATATATGTAAAAGAAATACGATAAAGGTTATGTAAATTTATCGTACTCCTTTTAAAACTCATGTTGAATTAGATACGTATTGCGCATGCCTGTAGAATAAGATGGCGGACTGACACAGCTGATAAGAGTAGTTGAAACAGAGAAAAGCCGAGTGTATTACAAAATATAATTGATTAGGATTGTGGAATAATAGCTTTTAATGTCGTTTCTTGTGTTTACAGGTGGGAATGTAACGTAACGTAATGTAATGTAAATAATGTAGATAACTGTTTGCAAATAGCGAATAAAATTTTAATCTTGTGTTTACAGTGAAACTCAGTTTGATTATTATTTCCTCAAGATAAATTAAAGAACGAAAGGATAAACTTACTATATATATACGTACTATATGTTATATATCTTTTTTTTAAATATACATTATGCTTTATAAGTAAGTATAATTAATATAGACACAGTAGTTGACACCCCCGCAGAGATTGGGTCCCTTACCCTACAGCGATTAGAATGTTCAATAAAGCGTTTAAAAATTGTTGCGGCCCGTGTTGAGAGCGTGGACGAATTTCGGAGGTGAGCTGATTGCGAGTTCAGATGAACTTTGGAAAGGTGCGGACGAGGAGTCAGGTGCGCACGGGCGATAGCAGAGACGTACACGTCGCGATTGGACTGTCAGGTAGCCGTTCGATGAAAATCGCAACAGACAAGCGAATTAACAATTACACCGGAGTAGAGCGGTGAACGCGTCCGACGGTGTTAACCCGGCCGACGAGTTTTCAATCGATAGGGTTTCATCGAAGCCTCGATTCCGCTGCGAGGCTGAACCCGCGGCGCGGTTTCGAGTGCCTTCGGCTGAGTGCTTTCGAAAGTGACCACTCTAAATGAGGCTGGTGTTTGCAGTCGGCTTCAGCAAGGCTTGCCTCATATGTAAATGATAGAATAGAAAATCAAGTGGTCCATTCTTTCGGCCCGATTAATTTCGCGTTTTATCCATCGGGGAAGGGGGTTTGGGGCGAGAAGGGTGGGGGTTGGCTGACGTTTTTCATCCGGGATGTCACTCGCCAGATCGGCCACAAGTAGTCATCGACGGTAATCATCGAGGGATTTTAATAGTGGCTCTCTCGGCCGGGGCTCCATTAAATCCGGACAGGCCGCGACACCCGCGAAAATTCGATTTTGAACACCGGTGAAAGGCTTCGAATGTAATTTATGATCATCGAGTGGAAATTTACTAAATGTAACGCCAGAGGACATTATATCTCCTGGCCCGTAATTTTGAGACCGTAAATTTTCAATCTGGAGAAGCGTAGTTTTCGTTTCACGGCTGAAGTTAAAGGTGCAGTTGTCGAAAACATTTTTCGTACCTGAGCTTAATTTGTAAATAATAGTTTTATCAAGACGAATTCGAAATCACAAATGCTCTGTCATTTTTTAGAAACAATGTAACGGAACAGTGTAGACACACAAAACCAGTAATTAACTTTACACACTGTGGATCAGGAAAGGAGATCCCACCAAGCAACACGATTAATATTTTGAAGACATTATCGTACCTCTGTGATGGATCATTAACAATTCATATAGGATCAAATGATGCATTTATATTCTAGTAGTCTGTCCAGAGGTCTAGCGTCAGCTCTTTGTGCATATGAATCTTTTCAAGTGCACTTCTTCTTGGGTCAAAATAGACATATGTTGAATACAACCTTCCTGCGAACATCGATTGTGCTTGTACATATGTGAGACGCTGTTGAGGAAAGAAAAACAGTAACATAAATTTTCTTACATTTGTAAAAATATAAAACCATCGCGGATAAAAATAAGAAGGAGAAGAAATAACAATATAGAAAAATATAGAAATAACAGTAGACAAATCACTGTATACCGTGGTCCATTAAATATAAATAATAACGTAAAACATACTTTGCCAGTCGATTGCTTGCACATATTACTGCCACAAATGCGTCAAATCTGCAGTGTACTCGTCACTCGTACCGCTCCACAATTAAAAGAATTCCGGCCAGGTAATATTCGTTTCGACAATGAAACCATTGTCTATATATCGATTCGGTTCGTGCCGAAGCGGTATCCTAGCCAAGGAGCTGGCTCACCGTGGGCCGATTTAAACGAGCGATCGTGTCCGATCTCCGGCCGATTCGACCGATCTCCCCAACCGTGTCCCGGGGCGAAGGATCGACGGCGCTTGAGTAATCAGCGAAACACTTCGTATTCTTCCTGCTTCTAATATTCTCGGGACGTGCGCCGACTCCTCTCGCGGAGACCACCAGCCTCGCCACGGTACCGGTTCTCCGGTGTGGCGCGGCGGGTTATTACCGGGCAGCTTCCCGCTAACCGATCCTCGTGTACGGAACGTCGTCGGCACGGAATTCTTCCTCGCCGTGAACACGTATACCGGCCGCTTCTTAACTTGTTACGCGCCGGCCGGGCCGATTCGGGACCCGAAAAAAAAAAAACAGAAAAGAAAAAACGAACAGCAGGATTACACGCGGTTACATAATCAGAATGCGCTCTCGACCTTTCCGGACAGCCCCGGGCTCGAAAAAAGGAACGCTACGGCGGGGGCCGTTTAGCGAGATTTATGCCACTGTGGAGTCCTCGCGAATTCCTGTCTCGTTTTTCGATTGCGGAGATGATCTAGTTGCTCTCACAGTCGAGCATCTTTTAAAGTGGATTCGGTTGTTTGTAGCCGGACAATTTACGTTCAGCAAGATTTATGCAATTCTTTGCGAATTCCTTCTTCAATCTTGCAACTCTCCTTGCCTTCATCCATTATTAGGGGTACACTTAAGTAATCACTTACGGTAACGAGCAAAACTGAGTCTACATTATTTGAAGCAACATAACTTTTTCAAAATTAGATCAAATGACTCGAATGTTATTGAGAAATTAAAAGGATTAGACGAGGTGTAAAAATTTTTTGAAAAAAGTTTGAATTGGTCGGAATCGCAAAAGAAATAGTAAAAGTTTTTTTTTAGCTTTTTTATCTGAGCCTGCATTGAAAATTTAAAGAATGTATTTGATTCGAGAAGAGTTATAAACGCTTGAAAGTGGAAAAATTGCCATTTTTCACGATTTTCGACTTAAAATCGCACTTTTAATCGTTTATAACTCGTAAACGAATTAACCAATATCGATGACATTTTCAGCATGGATATAATTTATTCAAGCGAATCAGACACAATTTTTGGGTCCTAATAACAATGGGTCCTAATACTTTCTTCAAATTATAATCTATTCCTGTTGCTCGGATTGTCATTGTGTGAGAACATGTTTGAGTCGATTTCGCTGCTTGTAGTCAGGCATGTTCACAACATTTTGGTGTCCCAATTGTTTTCAGCATTAAGAAAAAATTATTATTTTAGTTCACGAGAAGGATATAGATAATTTTTCCTTGGATCACTTCTTAGGGACATTCTTCAAATTTTGCACCCACTCACGACAGCCCCATTCATAAAAAACGATTTGTGTTCTTTAAAAGACGGTCACTGGGAAGATGTCCGTAATAAATCAAACGAAGTTTCTCTGGCCACTGAAGAATTTATGATTCGAGTTAGAAAGTTGCTAGAACCGGATATTTTTGTAAGATTTGAGGAGAATGGTGTGCACCTTGTGAACAAGTGAGCGTCTTCACCGAGATTACCCGCACTTCAACAAGGCAGTTCAACGAAAAAATCAATAGCACACTAAAATTGAACAAACATTCACACATTGGAAAAACAAGACCTCGAAAGCATTCCAATAAGTTATCGTGGGAAGTGTCCCGATTTATTCCTCTGCTAAATTGATAAAGAAATTCTTCAAGACGAATTCGAGCATGAACGAGGACTGTCACTCTCATCCGAATATCGCAGTCAGCTTTCTATTTGCAGAGCGGCTCAGAAAAGAGGTCCAGATGCCCGCGACTCGTTCCGAACCGGAAGCCACTCGTTTACCGGCCCACTGTTCTACAAATTAAACTAACCGGCGCAGATTCCCTGTCGGTAATCATAAAATCGAGACGACGCGACGGGTCGCCCACGGAACCGACGATTGCTTTCAGAGAAAATTCCGCTCGCGGCTATTAAACCGGCGCGGCGGCGAGGAGAATACGAAACGAAAAGAACAATCGTCTGTTTGAATAGGAAATATTTACGTTAGCGTTGCGGCGAGAGAGCCATAAACGGGCCGCGCCGGGCCCTCTCGTCGAAGCGACTTAATTCCCGTTTGCAAAATCCCGCACGCAGCCACTGCTCGGCGCGGCGTGTCAAAGCGCGCTGAAGAGGCGAACGAGCAAATAGAAATCCGTCGGAAATCGAATGTTCGCGATTCGATGACCAACGCGCATCGAGTGGACGTTTACACGGAAACACGGATCGGGCGATCTGCGAAACGATGTTAAGGATCCGCGTCGATTTAACAAGCTCGCTGTTCGCTGTTTGCTATTACACTTTTTTTTGTTGTTGCAGCTTCGACGGACGGCCGGAGATTGCAGTTCGCGCGCCGCTGATCCGCGAAATCCGATTTTTCGCAACATATTAGCTATACCAATAACATCGCGGAATTATTCCCCTGAAAATGAACAGCCTCGAGTCTCTTTCCTGCTCTGCATGATGGCCGACTTAATTAAGCTAGCATAGTCCAATATTTCCTAATAAAAACAAAAATTTGCAAAATTTCCGATAAAATATAAAAGATATTGATCTCATCTGACACTGATGCGCAAATGACCAGCTTCAAATTTTTGTTATTTTGCAAGAATTGCGCAAACAGTTGCGTAAAATCTAAATAAATTCAAGCTTCACAGCACGCACCAATCACCTCGTAATGCTCGGTGGTTTTAATATTAAAATCGAGTCGCTGTTCTGTCAAGAGAAATAGCAAGCAACTAGCATCCGGGGATCGGTGAATTTTGCGAGCGCAGAGATTTTTCATTGTACTTATTATCCGCGAGCGGAGTGAATTTCGCGTGTTACTTAGGTAACCGTGCTCACATTCTTTTTTTAATTAAACGCGTGCACGTGACACGAATGCGGCGGCTCGAGATCGACGAACCGGCGCGCTACATTATGAATAGGAAACGTGTTACATCCGATGCAAATTACATGAGAACTCATCGAGGATGCAAATATACGCGGAGCGGCCCGAAAACGAAGCGAGTTTATCGTCCCGGTTGGTTGCGCCACGGCAATTTGCTTGATGAAAGCCTGCTTGACGTTTCATTTGCACGGGGATACTCGTGCCCGAGGTAAAAGTAAGACCCTTTGGTACCGATTCCTTGTCTAATTGTGTGCACCGAGCCGAATGGAACCGGCGCGTTTGGTCTTGTTATGCGAAAATTCTGCAGCATTCGGTCTCGCTTCTGAAATAATTCGGGGGAGCTTCTTTGAACGCATTGATACCGGTTCGTGATACGACGAGCGTCGTTGTTGTCGATTTTAGATGATACGCTCTGGAAACGTCGATTAAGAGCCAACGGTAGTCACGTGACTTTTGTAGAGTCAGCAAGTCGGTAACTGCTGTATAATTTCCGTTCACAGCCTTCAGCCACTGACTTTAGATCCGTCTTGGTTTTGATCCGACGTGTCTTAAGTCTGTGACTAAACTTGTCACATTTTTTGCTTTGTATTATCGATATTATGGATTCTGAAACGTACTTCAAGTTTTTGGCTTTATTTCGCAGAGAATCAAGACAAAATATCAAGACAAAAATTCGTAGCTGGAGATATTTTCTAGCACGCGCTACTCTCGATTTCATCTAGAAAACTCATCCAATGGCATAAAAATGCTTGGATTCTGTGGCATGCGCATCGTCAATTTTTGGCCTACTTCTAACGCTTATGTTACTTGAATGAGTCCTTTCCCAGGGAAAAATATTCTCACATAGGGACGAAAGGTTGAGGCACGTAAAACCATTTTTCGCCGATTTTTGTCGGTAACGTGGTCACTCTACCTTATCGCAAATCTATGGAGTCTTGGCTCTTTTAATTTTTCTAAGTTGCGGGACTACTTCGATTAAAATATTCATAAAGTAGTATACAGGGTGTTTCGTGAATGGTGGGCAAAACTTTAGGAATGAACTTCTAATGCTTAGAGAAGAGAAAATAATTAGTTTCTGGGTTATTAAAGTTTTTGTGCCACTATTCTCGTCGCATCGTCTTAGAGGAAATGTTCAATGTTTCCACCTCCTGTCTGAATACAAGCTTCAGCTCGTCGTCTCATTGAGCTCCAAACACGTTCCCAAATAAAGTATAAATTGTAAACAAGGATAATACACCTCGATAACGTAAACATAGACCGGCGATTACTTCACAAACATTGTTGATGCCTTTAAACGGGCCTTTAAGACGGTGTGACGAGAATTGTGGCACGAAAACTTTAATAACTCGGAAACCAATCTTTTCCGGACCTGTGTTGATATAAGTTTTTTTCCTGGTCACCCTGGTTCGCCCTGTATATAGGGGAGGGGGTTGAGACGCATAGCAACCTCTTTTCTTCTATATAAATGGGACCAACCCCTTCGCTCTCTGCTCTAGATAGGAGAGAGTCATCCCTCGTATTCTAGGTAGAATATAGATCAACCATAGATAGAGGAGAGCAACCCCCCTCTCTCTCTCTCTCTCGCTCACGCTCTTCTATATAAAAGAGAGCAACCCCTTCTCGCTCTGCTCTAGATAGGAGAGAGCAATCCCTTCTCCTTCTACTGTAAGTAGCAAAGTTCAATCCCTTCTCTTTCCTAGATAGATGAGAACAATCCCACCACCTATAGCTAGAGAAGTACAGGAACCTCTTCTCTTGTATCTAGAAGAGAGCAACCTTTTCTCTCTCTTTTCTCGAATAAAGAGAAAGCCTCCCCTCCTCTTCTAGGTAGAACCTAGGTACAACCCCATCTCGTGTAGCTAGAGAAGGGAAGGAACTCTTCCCTTCTAGATACAATAAAGCCCACCCTCCTCAAATCAACTCCCTCCCCCCATACTACCACCTTGATTTACAGCAATATTATTATTTGCAAATGTTTGCATGAAGATTAAATTAAATTATCTCCTAAACTAATCGTTTTCAATGGATTAGTACCTTTTTTTAATGGAGAATCAAAAGCTCCATCTATCGGTGCATAAAAATTATAATCAAAGCTGACCTTCATAACTCCTTGACGTGTTCACCTACAGAGAAATGAATAACATCAGTACATGCATCTCTTGAAACCACTTAATCTCGAAACATAGCTCGCTGTGAATAAATCAAAGTGGTAATATCGGGTGAAACTGTTGGGACCATTTTTTCTGTTGTATTTCTAGATGGGTTCGATGAATTCCCCGCATAAAACAAAAGCGCTTATCCTATAATTTAAGGAACAGTGTTCAGTGAAATTTGGTTAATTCGAGAATAATCATTTTCCCATTGTTATAACGGCGGCATTCGTCCGCGAAGGGTTACCAACGCGATCCGTAAACACAGGGCAGTCACACAGGCATTTTTCGCCTCAGAAAAAATGTTCAAAAACTATTCCCCACCCTAAGCATCACCAGGAGTAAAGCAGGAAACGGTACTTCTAGAACTCACCCAGAAGTAGTTTTAATCGCTTTTATCTCGAGATCGGTGGAAAGCGAGGCAAGTAGAGACGCTAATTTATTAACTTCTCCAATTCGGATCGTCGAAACGAACCAACCCCGAGGGTTGCCGTTCGCCGATACCTGGGTGTAACTTTATTAGCAAGTACCTTTGAACCAGCCATTCACCGGGAACAGCCCGGTGTTCCCCGTGGCAGCGCGAAAAGTAAGAGCGCGATAAGATAGCTGGTGCATGGAGAGGCTGCGACCCTCGGATCGTTGTTTTCCCAGCGAAACTGCCCTTTGGGCAGCATCTGCGCTCTGTGCCCACGGTGTGCCAACACCCACGAACTGCTCGTCCTCCGAAGAAACGACGAGATAAGCGCCGAAACTCGACCGGCCTGTAACGCCGTGCGCGGGAAACAGGAGAGCGGAGCAGTAAAACGCGCGGCGGTGTAATCGTCGAATCGGCGCAATTACGATCGAAACTCGAGTCACCGCGGCCCGAAACGTCTTCTGATATGGGCCGGGCCGATCTGTCGTACTTGGTCTTTTTTTCTCACGGGCATGCGTTCTCTTTTGGTTCTTCTCCGTCCTCTTCCTCTCCTTTCTCCTCGAAGAGAACGGGTTTACGAGATCTTCGGGAAGCAACAGGGCCCTCGTTGGCCCGATAGCATCGCGATGCTTAATCGACCGGTCGATAAGGCTCACGAGAGAAGCCCGTTGCCTGTCGGCAACCTGTTTATTCTAATTAGCGGCCGTCGCGTCAGTGGGAAGGGGGGCTCCTCTCTCCGCATTGTGTCGGGCACAGAGCGCAATCCCGAACTACACGAAATGTCCGCGTTATCGGTACACCGGCGTGGAATTTTAAGAGGCAACGATGTTCGACAGTATCCACCGCCTCTCCTCTCCGACCCCCTCCGCAAAAGCGTAATTGCCCCCCACTTCGGGAGCCGGGACAATGATGTTTAATTCGGATTGCCCGAGCGTTTTCCTGCTTCCGAGCCCTACGATTGCTCGCGTAATTGCCGCTTTAGCCCCGTCGAGGAGAAAATGGCCATAGGATCGCTCTCTAACGAGTCGTTTAACGAATTGAATCGGATCTTCTTCTCTCGGGCCGATGCTCTTCGAGGACGTTCGAACCATCGCATCGCGTCGTGCCAGGAATGCTGAGGTATCTCGGCGCTCCTCGCCCTTTAACGCTTTGAACGCCACGTCGTGTGTGACCGGGAAGATTATTTTCACCAAGCTTGGACATCAATTGTTCGGCCGCCCAATTAGAAAGACATATTTTGATTGGTGCTCACTCAACCGTAACAATGAGTGAACGCACTATATAAGTCGAACGCAAAGCGTTCGTGATACTTCAGTATCAGTGTGTCTCCAGACTCCCTCATGAAGTTAGCTGTAATGCTGACGAAACGTTGGGAAATCTCTTCCTTCAGGACACGGCTTACACCCGAAAGCCTCAACAAACACAACTGTATCAATCTTTAGTCCATGAAATTTTATTAGGATTTACGAAGTGTGAAATTATTTCAACAATCATAATTAAACTTTGTCTTTTCTATTCTCGTATTAGCACAAACCAGCTTCTCCATCTTGTGAGATTTTTATGGGCGTTAGCGTGGCACTCAACACATTAACTAACCGGATTTCTATTATGAAGACTTACGATAACTGGCAAAGGAATTCGAGATGGCAAAAATATGTGATTCTTGGAGTGATTTCGCGTAACTTTTTCCTTTGCGAAAATGTTCTCTGCAGCTTCGTTAAAGAGTTATTAACGAAAAATACGGACCAATCATAGCGCGGCTACAGCAGACGGATACCAGCTCTGCCAAGCGCATCGGGACCCGTCGCCAATTCGGAATCTGCCAGCTAAAGCGGCGCTCTAATTGGTCCAGGATTCTCGTTAATAACTCCTAAACGAAGCCACGGAGAAGATTGTCACGAAGGAAAAAGTTGCTTCTAATGTCCTCAAGAATCAGCTTTTTCAACGAAGTACATGTTTGGGGGAGTCTGTATATTTATTTATTACTTTCCAAAGGAGGAAAAAGGAAAAACGAGGAGTATCAATGTTGTCCTGTTACGGTTAGACACACTCACGTTTGAATTATATATAATAATATAAACGCGTTGACGTTTTTCTGTTGTCGTTCGGCGCAGTTAAGTGAGCGACAGCCTTTACCAAGCGCGGACATAAGTATTTCGATCTCCATTGTCGTCGACTATTTCGCAAGACGACTATCAACTTCCTAGAGGTTCGGTACAGTTCTCCGGTGGCTGACAAAAGAACGCTTCGCATCTTTAACGAGGTTCCCAGCCGTCGAGTTACCGGGGACTCTTTTAGCCGCAATTTCCCCACGGAAAACGGGCTTTAATACTGTAGGCGCATGCCGGAAGGAGCGTTCGACCGAAAAATTATTTACAGTGGGAAGCAGCGAGCGTTTCCCGCATCGTGTGTCGGCCTGGGCTCTGGTTGCAACGCAACGCGCTGCACAACCGCGTCTCTCTTCGCTCTTCTCTGCCGTGTTGTGTGCGGACTGTTGACACACGTCCTGGGTCCCGGTTCCCGGCGTTCAATTTTCAACAGATTTCTATTTGCCCCTCGTGTGTACCGTTCGGTCAGTCGAGCAGCCGCGGCACCATTGTCCGCGGCCGGGTCTCTTTTCATCCAGACGTGAGCGTCTGGCCGCCATAAATCGCGGACGACGAGCGGCCAGGAATCCGCCGCGACACCGGCCGGCGTCGTCGGCTCGCCACGGGAGAGAAAATCGCCTTTTGTCCACGGGGACGTTAATAATTACTCATGCAAACGAGCCGTACGAAGACGGCTCCCCCCTCACGCCCTTCCCTCCTCCCCGCTCCATCCGCACCGCGACAGTATTCACTGGGTGCACCGGAAGTGTCTGCACACCCCGCGCCCGTCTGCGTCGTCTACCCACCCCCGACGGGACCACTGGACGAACCTTTTTCGCGAAATTTACGGTCGGAAATATCTTCGGGGACATCAATATTTCAGCCCCTCTCCCGGTTCCAGCCGTGGGATGTGTCCGCGCGCGGAACGACTACGCTCGACGTGCCCGTTTTAACCGACTGGATTAGTCATCGCGATACGTTTGCGCATCCGGGGAATCTTATATGTTTGGTGTTGGGTGTCATCCCGGGTCCTCGAGACACCCTACGATATCGTGGCTCTTGGTCGCTGACGAGAAATCGATCTTAATGCTTAAATATAGAATTTGAGAAATAGGGGAGTGGTTGGGATCGGTACAGTAATGATTAGGCTGCGGATTTTCAGGCAGAATTATTGGAACTCTTGCATCGATAACTCTGCAACCGTTGGATAGATTAAAACGGCGTAATTTAAATTTTTTCTTTCACAGTTATCGAAACTGTTAGGGTGGCCCATAGGTAATCAATTACTTAGAAATTTAAAACAAACTTCGTAGTAAAATCAAGTTTTTATTTCTTGATTCATTATATAACGCCCATCATTATCAAGGACAGTTTGCCATCTTTCCTGCAAATTTTCAATCTCCCCCTTATAGAAATCCAGGGTTCGTAAAGCAAAATATGACTCAACGTGCCTCCTTACATCTTCTACAAAAGTGAATGTTTTACTTCTTAAATAATGAGATCTAAAAATATGGTACTCAGAGGGAGTATCCGGTGAGTACGGGGGGTGCGGTAAACCTTCCTATTGCAATTCTTTGATTTTTTTCCTGAGTGAGTTTCGCTGTATGTGGCCGGGCATTGTCAATTTGTAATATTACACCTTTTCTGTGGACCGAAGATGCCCTCTTTTTCAGTAGTTCAATACAACTCAGCAGTAACTGTTTCTCCTGGTTTCAACAACTCAAAGTGAATTATATCTAGTGATAAGCTAGGTTTCGGGGTTGGTATTGCGATTTGATTTACAGAAAGTCATTGCTTCGAACGCTTTTGCATTTTTGAACTCCGGTAACGATTCTGCTAAGAAATGAATCTCTACGAAATTTTAATAGCAATGAAGTGCAAATTGATCGACGAATATTCTTGTTGGTCTCAGATAATTAATGCGGTACCCATATTCCTTACCTACATGCCTTCCCATTTCGTGTAGGCGCCTTTGTATAATTGACCATGTGAACCCAAGGCTTCTCGATAATTCTTGCATACTTAATTTTGGATCAGGTTCCACTAGAGATTTTAGGGTATCATCATCAAATTCAACTAGTCGTCCACTTCGAGACCTGTCAGAGAGATCATAATCACCAGCAGCAAACCTTCTGAACCAACCTTGACACTTGTTGACCTTCGTTACACCTCCATAAATATCGCAAATTTTCTTTGTTGTTACCGTTGCAAAATCCCGCATGAAAATGGAAAAGTATGCAATGACGAATATGATCCTCGGATGGTACAGACGCCGCCATTTTATTACATGGTGGTAAAAAAAATGATGCTTTTTAGAATATTTTGAGCACTGGCTACTTTACCGAAAACTATAAAAGAATACGTGTTTCAACGATCGGTACAAAACTAAAGGCAAAACAAATGTGTTTGCAAATAAGTGATTACTTATGGGCACCCCTAAAATATTATATCACTGTTTAGGGCTCGATAGTTCTAGTGCTGTACTATCATGGAGACCATTCCAAAAATTTCTGTACTGTTCGTCACAGCATATTCGACGGTGTACAAGACAATTTTTCAGATAAGAAGCGATTTTGTGCGCCAGTAAGGGGGGACAGAAAATATTATCACCGACACTACTGAATATTTGCAAACGGCAGAGGAACGATATTCGACCGGTTACCAAATCGAGCCGGGTTCCCACGGCAAACCCGCGTCGTCACGCGAATTGTCAGAGTTCCGCAGCGTTTTGCAGCGGGTCAGCCGAAAGTTTACGCGCGACGGCTCGCCTCTGACCGTCGAGAACAATAAAACCCGGGTTATTATTATTCGCCAGTTTCATTGCAACCCTTATCGCTTGTATAATACACGCGTAAGTTACCGCGGAGAGGCGTCTCCGCGCGGCCGGCTCGTCGGTGCAGATAAAAATCTGGCGTCGCGTCCGAAAAATATTTCGACGGGCAGTATTTAAGGATAACCGAGGGAAACGCGTTTTCGCGATCGGGTCCGCTCGATCGATCAGCGAATTTATCGACCTCTATATAATCATTTGTCGTCGCCTCGATAATCTGACCGGGGGACCGGTGATAATTCACGCGGAATCATCGCAGAGTGAGAGTGAGAGAGAGAGAGAGAGAGAGAGAGAGAGAAAGAGAGAAAGAGAGAAAAAGAGAGGGGAGCAGAACCAGTTTTTACGAGGGAATCCTCGCGGGTCGTTCCTGGAGGAATGATATATCCGTAGTCATTGAATATTAAAATCGGGATTACAATTTGCTTCTCCGGGCCGGGAGAAGGACTCGGTTTTCCAAACAAGTTGCTTCTCGTGTTAAATCGCGTTGATTTATTCAAATCCGAGGGAACCGGCGTCGAAAGCGGACGGCAGCTTTCGAATGTTATGCAGATGATAGAAATCGACGAGGAATCGTTTGGAACGCGGGGCGTCCCGAGGATCATTAACATCCGGACGGTCTTGAACGTCCGATAATTTCTATTCGTTCCCGTTCGATCATATTTCTCTGATGGCCTACGAGTTTCCCAACCGGGCAAATGATATTTCATCGGCCGTAAAAATTAGAAATTCAATGAGCCGGGGGAAACACGGTGTAATAAACGAAGGAGGTTAACGATACACGCGGCTTGAAAGAAGGAAACTCGAGACAGGGAAAGCAGAAATGGTTGAACAGGGAGAGAGAGAGAGAGAGAGAGATAGGGGGAGAGAAAGGGAGGGAGATTATCGTTCGCAATCACAACTCTTGTTGTTCGACGTAGTCCGCCGTCCGGATTACGTCTGATACGTCCGTCAATGGACGACCAATTAACTTTCCTTTTTTTCCCCTCGTTCTCTCGCCGGCCTCTGGACACGATGTATCCAATCCAGAAAGATTGAAAGGGTAGCTACGCAGCTGCCCGCCGCCGTTGAAAAGGGTAGCGCCCCGTGCCACTCGCTGGATATTAGGCGGTGGATTAACTGTCGAACCCGACAAACCGCACGACTTTTCCTCTTGCGAACACGCCTAGCGAGCAGATTGCGCCTCGAACATGCTCGCCTATAATTAAATATCCTTATCGCACCTTCCGTGACGAGATAACGCCCGCGGACGCTGCTAAGCCGATCGACAATGGAATTATCAAGTGTAAAGGATTAATATCGCTCGTGTTTGCGCTTCCGACAACTAAAAGGCGAGCCGGATTTTATCCCCGGTTTGCCGATTTTCTTAAACCTTTTGCTGCCTACATTCAATCTGTTCCTAAAATCTTGCACGTTTCGAGCAGATGGTGAAATCTTTACAGATTTCTAAACACTAAATACGCTAAAATCAGGAGGATTAATACGTTTGTTCAATGTTCTAGGGCAGATCTGTGCAACTGGTGGCTCACGAGCCACAAACGAGGCCACTTCCCACTCCTGAGGTCATCCACCATGCTCCTATGAGAGTGTGGGAGAAGGGGTCGTGGGGCTAGGGACCTATATAAGAGGTTACCTTTTGGAGAAATAGGAAGGGGTATTGAGAAATTAGGAGAGGGAAACCTGCATACTGGTGGTGGGGGTCGTAAAGCGAAGAAGTTGCCCAGGCCTATTCTAGAGAAAAATTATATGCATTTAAAGTAACTTCAAGTTCACAAGATTGTTATCAATTGTTTTAAAATTGCCGCATATCTGACAATTTTAGTAAAAGTGTTTTCACGATTGGAAATTCTGCAAAGATTTCTTGGTTCGTCTGTAAATATTGTCCAATTTTTTCCAATTCTATCGTAATATCGTTGCATTAACAACAAACATGAAAATACTTCTTATATGACTTAGAATAGCTTCAATGAATTTTTGTATTAACCAATTTGTCTCGCAGTAACAACAAACCCCAGTTAGTTTTTTAAAAGTCAATTTAAACCAATTCAGGATTTGGTTTTAATTTTTCATATTGCTCCATGATTCTGTACTACACAATATTCTAATAAAACTAATAATAATTAATAATTTAGTACAACTTAGGATCCACTCACTTTTAAGCTTTAATACTCTTTCACAATTTTTTACCACACAATGAGCTGCAGGTATTTTGATACATGATTTAATGCACCTTAGGATCCACACTTTTAATTTTTCATACCCCTCCTAAATTTTTTACCACACAATAAGCTGCATGTATTTTGATACATGATTTAATACAACTTAGGATCCACAAACTTTCAAATTTTCATACGCCTCCACAATTTTTTACCACACAATGAACCTACAATTATTTTGATACATGATTTAATACGCCTTAGGATCCACACTTTTAATTTTTCATACTCCTCCACAATCTTTTACCACACAATGAGCGGCAGGTATTTTAATACATGATTTAACGCACCTTAGGACCCGCACATTCTAAATTCGTACTCCACCAGGATCTTTTTATCTTACAATAAGCCCGAAGCTATTTTAATACATGACGCACAGAATGAAATTTTGTTGCAACAAACGAGGTATTTCCACGGGTTAATCATTGTAGTTGCGTTTCAAGAATAGTGGAGCGAATCGGGAAAGTGTCTCGTCGAGTAGAATAATTTACACGCAGCCCCGCGCGCGGAAGAATAAGTTGTCCGAGAAAATGGAACAGCCCGCCCCAGAGAAAACAAGAAATCAGAGGCGCTGCCGTGCGGAAGTCACAGGTTTCTTTCACCGGAAAGAATGAAGATTGCGAATGTGTGCATCGCGGCGCAGCCAAGATTCCTTCTTTCACCGGTCGCGTGCATAGGAGGCGCCCGTGGCATTCCGCTTTTATCGGGTCGAATCGGAAATACATAGGAAGAAGCCAGTGCATTTTCCCACGTAGTGCATTTCATACTTCAGCTTCCGAGGGAGAGCATCCCGGTGCCGTCCTTTCATTCGTTCCTTGTTGTACTCCATCAAAACTTTTTTTTTTGCTACATTATAATTTGCTGTAGAAGATCACCAGTGAAAAATTAATGTCCTTTCAATGAACGTGCTTATAAAACACTCTAGAGTATACACTGCAATGATTTACCAGGAAGAGTGTAACAACAACTATAAAAATGGTATAAAATTAATTTCTCAACTTAAGGCCAATTATTTTTCCTTCTCTAAGCATTAGGAGTCCATCCCTAAAGTTTTTCCCACCATTTACGAAACACCCTGTATACTACATTAAAAATATTTGAGTCTCGCAACTCATAAAAATTAAAAGAACCTTAAGGGGGCCGGCAGGCATTTGGCCTTGACTGTCACGCTATGCTACGCTGTGCCTTTTTTTCTAGACATTTTACGTCTTAAATAAGTAAGTAATCAATTGAAAATGCACACCACCGTGTTTGTACATGTCTTTGCTACGTCTACATAGAGCCTTTCTTTCGATACGAACACTAAATCTCTCGAAATTAAGAGAATCTCTCAGTCACGCAGCCATCTTGTGACGAATATTACAAATTACTCCACGATGAGATAGAAATTCGCAATTTGGGCTCTATACAGACGTAGATTGGACTTTTAGGAAACACAATTGACCACTTCTAAACTGCTCATTTCAATATTGAAGCGGCAGTTTGTCTAGATTTTGACCCTTGCATATATGGATTTCAAACCATGCCGGCCCCCTTAAGAGCCAAGATTCCATAGATTCGCGATATGGTAGAGTGACCACGTCACCGACAAATATCGGCGAAAAATGGTTTTATGTGCCTCAACCTTTCGTCCCTATGTGAGAATATTTTTCCCTGGGAAAGGACTCATTCAAAAGAGGAAGGTTCAATCTAGCGCGCGCTGGTCACGAACTGAGGAGATTATGCAGGTAACATAAGCGTTAGAAGTAGGCCAAAAATTGACGATGCGCATGCCGCGGAATCCAAGCATTTTTATGCCATTGGATGAGTTTTCTGGATGAAATCGAGAGTAACGTGCATTAGAAAATATCTCAGGTATATTTTGTTTCGATTCTCTGCGAAATAAAGCCAAAAGCTTGAAGCACATTTCTGACGTCAGAATTCATGATATCGATAATACAGAGCAAAAAATGTGACAAGTTTAGTCACAGACTTAAGACCCGTCGGATCAAGGCCAAGGCGGATCTTAAGCCAGTGGCTGAGGGCTGTGAACGGAAATTATGCAGAAGTTACCGACCTGCTGACTCTGCAACAGTCACGTGACTACCCTTGGCTCTTAACGTGACTTAGTCTCTGAAACAAAATTATGATTAATCAGAAAGAACGCAAAAAACCATTGGAACTGTGACTAAAAAGGTAGAACAAAATGAATGTCTTACATTTATGCGAGGAGCGGGAATTTTAAACGATCGTGTCAGAAGTTGGTTCGTGGGCGCAGCAGACGGAAAAACAGTGTCGGATGCATAATTCATGGGATCGCGAAGAAACTTAGGATCTATCCTCAGCTATCTGGGACCGGGCACCGGTCACTGTTAACGATGTAATAGACACATCGTGTCGGATCAGGTCGGATTAGCCGGTTACACGGTCACGACGGGGAAACAGGGCTCCTTCAATCTGCCCAACGAACCGACGCGAAATCAGTTTGTAGCGTTTCAGACGCCGGCTGAATTCTATCTGCGATCTGTTGTGACAGTTGAGCGATAGCGTAATAAGTTTTATCGGATCGGGGCCGGTCTCGTTTCGCGCGTACGCGCGTTTCATCTCGGCCAAGCCACCACCGGTAGCCGACGCGACAGAAGGTTCAACCCAGAAAGGGGCAGAAGAAGAGAAGAAGAAGAAGTAGGAGGTGGAGAAGAGGAGGAGGGATCAAATTATACACCTGGCCGTCCGGCTCATTTGCATACGATTTGAAGAAAGATTTTTCTACCGACGACGAGGTGTATACCCTTCCGTCCTCGTCATACAGTTGCTGGCAAAAGTATCAGGGCTTAACGAGCCGCTTTTTATTGTATTCTATTATCGCTCCGACGAGCTGCTCGGCTATTTGACACGCCCACTGTACATCTCCGTGGCCAAAACGGAACCTAGTATCTTTTAGGCTGGGCTCGGAGACGATTTTTAACCGTGTAAGTAGTTCTCTGATGAGATACGTGTTGCACGCTCTTCTGACAGCGTTTTAGAATTTTTTTAGATGGTGGTTTACATGGTTCAGAATGCGTGGGTGTAATTTCTTTGGTGCATTCAGCACACTAAAGTAAGATTCATAAGATTTATAGAAATGCAATATTTGATGGAGAATTGTTTTTGAGAGACTGCTGAAGTCTTCTAATAATTCTTTTGATAAATTGGACTATTTAGTTTCACGTTTAATGGTTTACGAACAATATTTGATACTTGATCTTACAGGCACTGAATTTTTCAGAGAAGTAAAACAACCGGACAATTGTGTTCTTCGTTTAACTTTTATAACTGTTTATAAAGTTTGACATGTATTACGCTGTCTTGACACAATTTGTATAATTATTCTTGTATTATAATAGAAACGCTAGACTGACTAAAATAAATGTGCACAACATATTGGAAATATAGTTCGACGAATCCTTTCAAGTTTGTCTAAATTTTTCACGGTGCACTTAGCAAATGCAGTCGGTGCAGACAAACAAAGCAGTCGCGTGCTGAGCATGTCGTGCATACCTAAATACCGATCCTGGCCCTGTATACTGGATGCCTAACCCACATACCAATCCTGTACACATGCATAGTCTCTTCGAAATGCTTGTCGCGTGCATTTGTTTGCATTCACAGTCCGGATTCCTTAAAAACAGGGTAAATTATTGCGTCGATCGTTTCTAGAGAATGCTAAAATTGTTCCTTATTAATTAAATATCGAAAATTTCAACGCTTACAAAACTATGCACCTATAGACCCTAGTATAACAGCGCCAAGTGAGTCTGTGCACAGGTAATAATATGCGTCTTGGAGCTGCCAAAAATCAGATATTTTACGAAATTACGAACAATAACTACAACTGCATCCAGCTGTCGCCCGCGCGGGCAGAGAATTTGGTTTCCCGCGCATAAGCGACTCGGCGGGCAACGAGCCACGCCTCCTTTCGATGGTTCAGCCAATGAAAATATTTTTCCCTCTGACGTCAGATTGCCCTCTGCCATGCCCGCGGGCACCGTCGGGCGCCCTTGCCTGCCGCAAACCGAACGCGAGTCTTTATTTACCGACAGTTATATGAACCCAAACCTAGACTAGGAGTTTCAGCATTTATGACAAAAGATGAGGAACCTTTCAGATGACATAAACTAACCTAATAGACTTCGAGCCTCTGTCACGCACGAATCGCGAACGATCTCGTCTATCTCGGTGAGATAAACGAAGTTCTGCCGTACAAATGCAAATATTCGCGAGGAAGACAATGGATCGTTTAAGTGACGTGTACCAGCCGATAGATTCCGTCGATGAGTCAGGCGCGAGAATACTTTTGTTCCCAACTGTATGGGCCCGATAGAAACGTACGGCATTTTTATGCAAATCCCCGCATCTTCGTCGGAGCCTGTCGAGCAAGAGAGCCAGCCCGTCCGACCGGTCGAAGTTCGGGCCGAACGGACAGGTGGGGATCGGCTTTTGTTTTACGAGCCTTGGGGCCCCGCTAATATTTGTCGCGGCGCGGTGTCCCGCGGCATTAAACCGGCCACGGTTGACCGGGCCGGTTTTATGGTCGGCGTTTAAATATCGCGGAAAAGACGTCGTCGTTACCGTGACATTCCCAGCGCGAACCGTCTCGTTAAGAACCAATGACCCGATTCCGCCGCGTTTTTCGAGCGGCCGGCGCGACGTGAACGCCGGCGTAAACAATGAGGCGGCAGTAAATTTCATTCCGGTCCGCGGGTATAAACAATAAGCCGGCCGTAAATTAGCTTTCCGCGCGAGCGTAAATAATATCGCCCGACCGGGCCGCGCTCTTCGCCGCGTTCTTTTCCGTCGAGGGGAAAACTTCGTTTGCGAACGGGGCGAACGGCTTACGCGAAAGTAGACAAATTCGCCCGGGCACAATGCTGTCCACGGACGGGACATAATAAGCTGTCGAGATCAGGGAGTTTGCCGCTTTCCCCCCTCCCCTCCGAAACCCCTCTATCGTCACTGCTTTCTCGCTACATTGGCCCGCGGTGGGGGCGATGATAAAGAGGAGCGGGGCCGTATTCTGAAACTTCGCGGCGCCGTGCATAGCGTAGCATGTTTCGCAACTGCTCGGCGTGTAAGCTGTAACGGCTCTTCTTTTGAGTAAATGTTTGTTTAACAAACAGTGTGCATCGTTAAGCGGGGAAAGACAGTGCGAAAACATGATAGAATCTTCTAAGGAAATAGACGTTCAGCGCAAAATTGGAAGCGAACTATGGACTCGTTTAGTATATCACAAGTAGATAGAGATAGTAAAACGACATAGATATATATAAAATAGATAAACACAATTCATATGGCAATAACAGACGCATTCGAGTTACGCGAATTGCGTGTATGTTCTTGTTGTACATATTGTGAAGCCAATAGTTTGAAAATAATAGTCCTAGAGTAGGCAATATTCCGTTATCTAACTATACTTCTCGTTCTGCGAAGTAAAAGTCATTTCCATTTAGCAATCTAACAAGAATCATCAAACATTGACACCTCAAAAAAGAAAAAAGATTGAATGCATAGAAAGTTATACCCAATCGTTTACTTACAAGGAAACACCATTAGCAGCGTCGTCTTTGCAACTTCAAGTTTTAATTTTGTTTAGCTAGTATGCAGTCTTTACGCACACTGTGCAATTAAAATTATTATCAGACTACTCCGTTTGTGGCATTAAACTTAGATCGTCCAATCCATTTAATACAATAAGATCATTATATCAAAAATTACTAAGTAAAGATTTACATGGACCATCGCCAATCGCGCAGTAATTAATTTATTTGATCTTCAGAGGATAGCTGTTTTTAATTACTCGTGAGTCGTAGCTTGTCTTAAATTCGCTAAAAATCCACTGATACTGAAGTAGCACAGTTGAGCCCCCGATTGTTTGAACATACGTCAGTAGAGTTTGACAGGATCCACAAACGAAAGAAGTCGTAATCCCCCACAGAGTGCCAGCCGAGTCTCGAAAACATTGAAAGAAGCATTTCTTCTCTCAGTGAATCGAACACATGTCTTCAATGAGACTCTTCCCGTTCAAAGAAGTCTGTTGAATCGGCCCGGTGGAAATCCACAGGCAAGCATTCATGTCAGCGAGCGGAACCGGTGGACATTTTTAGCGCGTGCATGCGGAAATCCATTAACTGCTCCCCGGGGCGATGAGTTCTTCTTATATTAGGTCGGCGCGAAAATAATTGCGGTTCTCATCGCTTTAACCTTCGCCGACTATTTTAACCCTCGCGACGCTGACGGGCCCGCAAAAAACCATCCAAAATAATCTGCGCACCGTACACTAACATTTTCTTCTTTGATCTGAACTGAACCAGCATACATTTAATATATGTAGCAATATTTTCATCGTACACGGTGCTGGGTCTGTTATGATATAGAATAAACGATAATTCATATAGTGCCGTGGCTCTAATAATTTAATTATTCACTGTAAGTATACATTTTTTTGACATCTACAACTAGAATTAATACTAAATCCACCGGTTTCATTTTCAAATTGTCGATACTATTAAGAGTCTTTTCTAGAAAATTATTGAATAAATTCTTTAACACGTTCGCGGACGTGAATGCTATAGCATTCATTTTCATAGTGATGCAAAATGACATGAATGCTATAGCATTCAAATTTTGAAGCCAATTTTTATTCATTTAATTTTATACAACCATAAGTTTTTGTAATTAATATACATTTCAGAGTAATGACCAACTGTCATTGCTAATAACAGTTAACTTATTATTATTGTTTATGTCTAATCAGATTTCGGATAATACAACTAGTTTCTAGAAAAATTGGCTGTCTATTTTTGGCTGTCCGTGAACGTGTTAAGCCATGTTGCAATGAAAATTGGAGGAAAATCTAGATAAATTCAACCTTGTCATTCTCCTAAAGCAATACAGGCCAGTCACTTTCAGAGAAATTAGTGTAAAATACGAAATTCATTTTCAATAAATTCAGTATAAAGTATTTTGTATATCACCCTTATATCTACCGTTGTATATTTACCCTTAGATGGATGACCCTGTGCACAGTGCTGGAATAAAATAATATTGTGGGGAAGTTGATAGCTCGAAACCGTAATTATTTTTGCACAAACCCGCCGCACAGTGTTCCGGATCGGAAAAATAAGTGACATTTAGCCCAAAAACGAACTTTCTCGTATCGATATATAATCAACGAACACTATTTCTTAAATGTCCATGGACCTCGAAAATGAAAAAATTAGTACATTTTAATCAATATTACGGTTGTAATAAACACTGAAACTTGAACGTTTTAAGAACAGCATTTTTCGCCCCAAAGTTGTTTCTCTTTAATGAGATATCCTGACGCTCGTATTTAATATTTTCTGTCGATTTTTGTTTTTAAATTCAAGAGCAGACTTTTGCGATGAAAAATCTTGTTTTTTAATAGCAATTCATGCACTTATTCTATTAAAGAAATAATGTTGAATATAGTAGGAAAAATTTGCGAAATTTTCTACATTAATAGAGCATATTTTTTTAATTCCACAGAATTCCTCTTTAAAATCAATTACAATATTTACAGTACATCTTCTTTTATAAAATCACACAAGAATTAGTTCCCCCCTTGTCCCACTTCACAAATTATTGATATGTAATGTTGTCAATGTTCAGTCCGTCCATATGGTTTATGTATACTCCTGTGGTTCGAATGCATCGCCCTACTCTGCAATACTTTGTATGCAATGTTTATGTTACGCTACACATTCGACTGTCACAATATATTCGACGTGTTTTTAGCATTCAGTTGAAAGAGAATCGTCTAGGCGTGCATAGTGAGATATCAGAAGCAATTTTTTTGTATTACAGTTATTTTTATGTTATAATACAAAGAGCACTATTACCAATTGGGCAGCTTTCTGAGGAAGCTCAAGAAGTCCGATATAAAGATTTTAAAGCAATTAGATATAAAAATACCAGAAAATGTTCTCGAACTTTAGCAAATGAAGATACACTGCTTAGACTATTCCTAAGGTCCGATCCTTATACAGGGTGGTTGGTAACTGGCGGTACAAGCGGAAAAGGGGTGATTCTACGCGAAAAAACAAGTCGAAAATATAGAATAAAAATTTTTCGTTTGAGGCTTTATTTTCGAGAAAATCGACTTTGAATTGTCGCAAAGTACGCGTGCACTTGATCACGTCTCGTTATAACGGATCTCACTGTAGATCGTTGTCTCGATTGACGTTATGTTGATAAACACTTCTGTGACCGAAGTGTTTTCCTATTGTATCCCTAATTTTCCGTTACGGCAAAAACAAACTTAAACTGCGATAATATCCATCGGGGCAACGATCTACAGTGAGATCCGTTATAACGAGACGCGATAAAGTGCACGCGTACCGAGCGAAAATTCAAAGTCGATTTTCTCGAAAACAAAGCCTCAAACGAAAAGTTTTTATTCTACATTTTCGACTTCTTTTTCCGCGTCGAGTCACCCCCATTCCGCTTATACCACCAGTTACCAATTACCCTGATATCTAATATACGGATAAAATCACGTACAAAGAAAATTAGAAATTTAGATCAAGGCGCTAAAGAATTAATAATTACGCGACATAAAGTATGTAATAACAAATACAAAGTAAATATTACTAAAATAATTTTTTGATTTTTTTTTCACCCATTTCTAACATAATGATAATATCTTATTGAGCCCAAATTTCGTGTCGATAGCTCGTACGGTTCAGAAGTTATATTCAAATGTCACTAAATTTTCTGTTCGAGACCATTGTGCGCCGGTAGTCGTCCGGAACGGCGAAAGGGACTTTCGACGGCGGGTTTGCCGGGTTCGTGACGGGTTCTGGGAAAAGTTGGTCGACCGGGGTGCGTGGTTCCGCCACCGTCTGCCGGCTTTGCTAAGTAGTTTTGTCTACGCGAGGCAGACGCGCCTGACCCAGAGAGTCGAGTCCGCGTGGCGTGGCGCGCGTCGCCGAATCGTGGCGAAATAAATTCCGGAAAAGACGAATGCGTCCGACAGGACGGAATGAAACGAAGTGTCAGCCGGGGCTAGAGTCGTGTTCCGTACGTGCGGCAATAAATCGCCGTGTCGCGCGCACTGTCGGACGTGTTCCTGATTCCATTCCGACCACGGCCGTCCGCTGGAAGGTAGGCAGAGAGGCACAGAGGCAGATAGATAGAGAGAGGGAGAGGGAGAGAGATAAAGAGCGGCAGGCAGGTAGGGCGAGAAAATAAATTAAAGTCTTGCCTTTTAAAATAGCCCCGGCCCCGACAGTTGCCTCCCCTCTTTATCCGCCTCTCTTTCCACCCCTCCGATCCGCGCAGGAATATGCAAATGTATGTTGATTCGAAAGATTTTTAGGCGCATGACATAATGATGATGACGACCGATCCACCGGCCACGGAGATAGAATATTAAGGGATCCCCCTCCCCTCCTCCTCCCCCCTTCGGAATACGGCTGCCCTATAATTTCCGAAGAGAACGCCAAGACCCTTTTGAAACATGCTCATTCTCACGAGAGTCTCCGTCTCACGGACCGTCACGTCGTTTAAACCGTGGTTTCGTTTCATAGACGATGCTAACGCGGCCTAATCGCGCGTCCTCTTACCACGAACCACGGCTCTTTTTCCTCCGGTGAATTGATGCGCCTCTCTATTAGCTGAATCCTACGGACAGCTAAATTGGAAATTTCGGTGTTGGAAATGTGAATTTATCCGCCGAGAAAATGGACCCTATTTTAGAGCCACACACACACACGGGGATATTATGGTGGACGGGGAACGGGGAGGGGCGTTTCGTTATGGGGCACGTAAGTAGACTCATCTGCGCCGGCTAGAGCCTGCGTTGGACGCCGAGGTGTTTAACGATCTTAATCTTTTTCTCAATAACGGGATTCTTGTACCGCGCGCGCAAGAGGTTTCGGCTCTCACGTGAAAATGTTGTCGGGCAATTTTGTCCCGCAAATGCGAGTCGATTGTCCGAAGAATGGGAAGTTGCATGTTCAATGTGTTTGAAAGAATGATGTATGCTTTTGTTATTTCTCGACGGGGATGTAAACAAAATATTTCTAAATGAATTTATGAGAATACTTGGATAACCAATTATTCATTGAGGTTAACGAATGCGTTTAGTGAAATTAATATACACTTTTATTGTACGAACAAAGAACGAATAACTTCCTTAGAGAATAACCAGATTTTATTCCAGATTTGGGTGTTTTTTAATTCCATTCTAGTCACACAAGAATAGAAAATAAGGTGACAAAATAAAATTACACTGTGATGTAATAGAAAAGATGTCAACTGATCCATTGGCTGGCTTATAAATGTTCACTTAGATAAAAAATGAATGTATGAAATATGAAATAGTGAAACATCAAAATGACAGGTTCTAGACTTCGTAATTCGCAATTATCGAAATTGTAAAGGTGCATGAACGAGAAATTAATCAACAGATTTATTTCTCTGGGTATATATTGTAAAAGAAATAGTTAAACATTTGGAGAAATACATTTACGTTATTTTCATAACGTAATGTAGAATAGGCATTGTTGGTTCCCCGTGAACCTAGTATTAAACATGTTGTTATACTCCCTTGAACTTATAAAGATCATATCCCCAGTCGTTGATCTCGATCATTAATTTGTGAAGGCCGAGAATAGCCAGAGAGAAAGAGAGAAAGAGAAAAGGAGAGACCGCGTTCCGTCATCGATATTTTGGAGCCCACTCGATCTCAAGAATCCGACAATTAAAAGTCTCGAGATCCCTGTGTCGAGAAGTGCAACGGGGAGCAGGTCTCGTAGATGCATCGTTAAATCCTCATATGATGCATCAGCGGGCCGCAAATAAATTTCCCCGCGTCCGGATTAGACAATTCGGAGAGATAAATCGGCCCGGGCGCAGAATAGTTAAGCACGGGCGAGGCCCGCGCGGCACCGCGATCGCCATAAATCGCAATCGTCGGTTGCAAGGGCGTAACACGAACGTTAATTATCGCGCGGACGATTGAATTGACACGATAAAAACTAGCTGCCCGGCCCAGCCCGCAGGGGTTGGGATCGAACGGCGCGGCCAGCCGCTGCGGTTGTCGTAAAATATGTATTTCCTGATGTCCGAGCAACGTTTCTCGACGAACCATTATTAGACATTATTGCCGGCGACTTCCGTGTTCCACGCATTACGCTAACCAGCTTTATTCAACTCATTTTGTTAGGCCAGCGATCGCTTAAGCGGGTGCCCGCTTCAGAACGTTAACAACGCGGTGAGATTTGCCATTTTTTTTTTCAGGAACTGTTGGACCGTTCTTTTTTCAACTTTCTGGAAAATTTGTGTCGTAATTGAGGAACGTCTACTGATTTTTTCGTTGAGATATATGCGGCAGAAGCGAATATACACAAACATTTGCGCAGGCTGTACGCGAAACCTTGTCATCGAAGCGGAACATGAAGAAGGATAATGTTATTTTACAATTTTATCTTATGATAAAAGCATGAAAGTACAGTTAAGATGATGTTGAACATTTCCTGTGAATGGTTTGGTTTTTCACAAACCTCTTTCTGTACCATGCCCACCAATTTCAAGTAGTTTTGATAAAAATGTGTTTCTGCGTAATGAGTTACGAGATGCCCGAACAAATTGAACAAAACAAATCAATCTATTAACGTCGGCAAACCTGTCGATCCCCTTAACGTGAATGTTATTTCACTGCTGCGACAGGGAAAAGATTAAACCGCGCGTCATCCAGTCGAACCATTAGCTCGCAGATACCATTTCGCATGGTAAAATGTCAAACACAATTATTAGAAGCAACATCCGTTCCTGAAGCGTCGTCACAGGATGTAACCAGGCCACGCATAATGACTCCGGAATGAAATAATTATGGTAATGCTCGCTACATTATTACAAAGTTAATTCCCCGAGCCGAAACGAGGAAGATGGAAGCTCGCCGTTGAAACCGGTGGTTATCTTTGATCGGCGGCGTGTCTAAGCATCGACCGACCGCCATTAGCCGAATACGTAATTCCTGTCAATCGTGGGAATTATCGTGGCGACGTAATAACACGTCGGCGATAGGGACGGTGCGGTGGCGCGGTGCTCGCTGGGAAATCGGCTCGGGCGAAAATCCAGCGAGTGGTGCGTCGAGGATGGAACTTTATGCGCTTTATGTCATCCAGTAAATTCCGGTCTATGGCATATTGAATTTCGATTTTTATACGCATCCTTAAACGCTTCCATTACTTTGGCCAATAGCGCATCGCGCCCGGTAGTCGCCGGTATGCGGTGCTCGCGAGGTTTATGCATATTCGAACGGTGCACTCTGCATATAAATGCGGTCTCCGGCCGCCCGAAAGACGGCGTTTAGGGGAGAGGAGAGGATGAGGATCGCGTCACGTTCATCGAGACATTTTTCGCGGTGGATACCCGGCCCACCGACACTTCGAGCAGCTACTGGGTGGCACTTAGAAAGTGCCACTCGAATCCTAGATCCGATCTTCGACCGTAATAATATCAATCCGCGAAATTCGCCACCGTTAAAATGACCATTCGCTCGATTAAATTCAACCCTACTACTTTCCGGTCGTCTAACCTTCGTAAAGTATTTCTACGTTCTCTTATTAACCCATGCTCCTAGTTTAATCATCCTCACATTATCTTTAAACAATTCTGTCAAAAACCATTATTAAAAGAAAACACCCTTATCCTGTTAACTGGCAGACTTGTTCAATTTTTTTTTCTTTTTGTTAATTCAACCATCTTTCATCTTTCATCCTTATACAAAACTTTGTGCTACCTACGTTGGTCGCGACAAAATGTTCCATTCATTACATTTCTCTTGTGTTAAGCCTTCATAAGAGTTCAGCAGTGAGAAATTTTCAGTGAGATGATGTCACACTGTATCTTCAGTGGTGTATTTTTCGGGTGATGTTTCTTTACAGGCCTAACAATAATTAGTACTTTCCAAACTTCCTCTCCAAACTTCATAACGAATATGACATTTACGGCCTGGAATTTCATGTTATTTCTAGAGCCCAATTTAAAGCGCGTAATGACATACATTAGAAAAAGAAAAATTGTTCGAGGCAATAAATGGCAATAACCGCGGCGGCCCTCTGCCGCAGTAACGGCGAATAAACGCAATCTCCCCGGTAGCATAATCGGAATCCCGCTAGATAAGTGGCGGGGTGAGCCACAATTATTTTTTGTCGCAATTAGCTAATATATATAATCCATTTAAAATTACAAAGTGCAGAGGTAACGGGCGGTGCAATTACGTGGCTATTTGCAATTCTTATAGCCGGGAGCACCAGCTTCTAATTACCCCCGATCGCTTCGCGCGAGCCACCCTGTATGCACGTATTTATGTACACAGAGAGCGTGCTCCTCGTATTTATACGTGGAGCGACTCTCGCCCCGACGGAACGGTTCCAAGGATTATAAAGCTCGCGAAATATTTTCGGGCCAGGGCCGTCATAACTCAGCCCCGGCCGCGTTCGTTTTATTCCCTCGGTCCCCCGTGCTCTCTTCTTCTTCTTCTTCTTCTTTCTCCTCCTCCGCCTCTGCTTCTTCTTCTCTTGCACGTTGCATTTCTCTTTTTCCACAGACGGAGCAGAACCACCGGCTTCCGTTCGCACAATGGACCGTTCGCGAAATATGGATGCACATTTGTCGCGCGTTATGCTTATGCGCCCGGTGGACGTGTCTATTAGCGGACGGTGTCGCGAACAAGGCGCTCGAGTCGAACGGTACGGCCACCGTAATCCGATTTCATGCACGGGACGACTGCAGTATGCGAAATGCACCGCCGCTGCACGCCACGCCGGCGAAAAGCTTGCTAAATCCCCCGTTAAAAGATCGCGGGAATTGAATCGCCGACCACCGCTAGACAATCTCTCTCCTGACCACGAATCTGTTGGGGGCTGCTGCAATTAATGCCATTTTCCATTTATTTTACATTTATTATTGATTCCGTGAACGTTACAGAACCTACGAAAAAATTATAGTGCTCTTAAACATAATGTAAAATTTCTGGAAAAATTGTAGAAGCTGTTTAAAAGTTCCAGGGCCTGTGAAATCAAATGTAGGGGTTCCAGAAAAGGTCTAGTGCCGCTCTAAGACCTACGAAAAATTGTAATGCTCTTGAAAACATAGCAGAACCTTTGGATAAAGTGTAGAGCTTACCAAAAAGCTCCTGAACCTATGGAACAAAGTAGGGCTTCCAAAAATGTCCTAAGGTCTACTAAAAATGTGGTGGTTCCTTTAGAAACGTTGTAGGACCTATGAGTGAATTGTGATTCTCTCGAAGATATTGTAGAACTTCTGGAAAAATTATAGAACTCACGAAGAAGTCCTGGGGCCCATGGAATAAAGTATAGGGCTTCCAGAAAAGGCGTGGGACCTGTGAAAAATTGTAATGTTTCCAGAAATGTTCGAGGGCCTTCGAAGAAATTGTAATGACCTCAAAAATAATGTAGAACCTCTGGAAAAATTGTGGAACCCATCAAGAAGTTCTGGGGCCTATAAAATAAAATCTAGTGCTTTCAGAAAAAGTCTAGGATCTACGACAAATTGGTAATGACTCTAGTAACGCCCAGGACCTACGAAAAAATTGTAATGCTCTTGAGAATATAGTAGAACCTTCGGAAAAATTGTGGAACTTATGAAGAAGCTCCTGAAACAAATATATTAGTTCCAAAAATGTCCGAAGATCTACGAAAATTGTTGTGGTTCCTTTGGAAACGTTGTAGGACCTATGAGTAAATTGTAATTCTCTCGAAAATATTGTAGAACTCACGAAGAAGTCCTGGGGCCCATGGAATGAAATATAGGGCTTCCAGAAAATGCGTGGGACCTATGGAAAAAATAGTAGTGTTTCTGGAAACGTTCTAGGACCCTCGAAAAAATTGTAATGGTCTCAAAAATATTGTAGAACCTCTGAAAAAATTATAGAATCAATTTAGGGTCTATGAAATAAAATGTAGGGCTTCCGAAAGAGGCCTGCGACCTACGACATACATTCTAGTGCTACTGGTAGTATAAATATTAATGTTCCCGTTCCTTTGTGACGGGATTAAAGACGAAGTAGTTCTAATTATTGCAGCTGCGAAAAAAATTGTCCACTACTGTAACCCAAACCCCGAGAGTTACGACAGGCCCTACAAAGCGTTCACACGAATGCTAATCGAAGCAGGTGATTAAAGGAGATGGGGTGAAAGCGTAATGGCCCGCGAATCATCGTTCGTGGAAGGGTGGAATATTCATGTCTGGGCATGATTCCCTGTTTCTTTTTCGCCGATCGAAAAACCGACGAGAGGCCGAAGGGACGATATATCTTCGTAAAGGCACCGGAACGGATACTTGGTTGTCACCAAACAGAAATAGTTTCACGTACGGCGAGGCTTTTATGACATTTACGAGCGGAAAGGGGGAAGGGTTGTGTCAGAGGTAGGAGAGAAGGTAAAAAGAGACGACGACGACGACGACGACGATGAACAGAGACGACACTGCGTCTCTTCGAGGAGACTGTTGGCTCTCTCTTCCTCTCACGCCGGCCCATCCTTTTGCTATTCACCGTGCTTCGATCTTTATCTGGAATATTATCGACGGTTCAGGCCTATACTTTAATCTAATTAATCACGCCGCAAGCTGCAATTGTTCGCGCTCGCCGCCATTAAACACCCATACAGGCCGGGGCCGGGATTAAAATTACCTTGTCGCTTAGGCCCCGCCGAATTACAGGCATTTACTTAATTCCTCGACGACCCGGCCCGGCACCGTTGTGTTCCTCGCTTTTTAACGTCCACTTATGTAATCGAAGGGGGGAGAGCCGGGAGTTACGAGCTATCGTTTGTCCCTCGTTCATTTCGCGTTATTATACTTAACACTTCCGTTTAATATTCATGCCTTGAACCTGGCCGCCGAAGAAACCTCGGCTGGGAGACGTTCGAATTGCATGGTTTTACTGCGACTTGTTGTCCTCGTCCAATCGCGATATTTGGCGAGTAACGCTCTTAAATATATCGTAGCACCTCTGGAAAAATTATAGATCCTGTCAAGAAATTCTAGGGTTTATCACGTAAAATGTAGGGTTTTCAAAAAAGGCCCGAGATCTACGAAAAATATTGTAGTTCTCTTGGAAACGTTCTAGGACCTTTGCAACAATTTTAATTCTCTCAATAATATCGTGGAATCGCTGGAAAAATTGTAGACTATATGAAACAGTTCTAGGGCCCGTGAAAAAAAAAATGTAGGACTTCAAGAAGAGGCCCGAGGCCTACGATAAAAATTCTGAAACCTCTAGCATTGTTCTAGGAACCACGTGAAAATTGTATTGCTCTTAAAAGTATTCTAGTCGTCTGAAAAAAGTGTACTCTATCAAGCAGTTCTAGGGTCCATGAAAAAAATGTAGGGCCTCCAGAAAGGGTCTGAGGCCTGCGGAAAAAATTGTAGTGCTTCAGAAAACATTCTATAACCTACAAAAAATGGTACTGCTATTTAAAAAATTATATCTTTCGAAATAAAACTATAAATTTTCCTCTTCCATTAGGACACGGTTAGAGACGGAGAAGTTCTGATAATTTCAGCCGTGAATAAAAATTGTTCCTGAAGGGGTTAACCTCCATTCCCTCCATGAATCTCCGGAGTATTAGCCAGTCCAATGCAGACACCAGGACCTCTATACGGATTATAACGCAGGAATTCCTCTCGCCGGTGCTGGAAGATTGACACGTAACCGCGGCATCGCCCGCGGCGCGTCTCGGCGTCGTAAACCAAGAGGAGGCACCGAAAATGTTTACGATACGATGGCTCCGTAGGATCCGGCCTTTCAGAAGTCCCGGGCCGGTCGCGTATTTCGCGGTCGCGGCTGCGTTTCATTGACAGTAATAGACTGTCGGTCGGCCGGTGGTGCGCAGCACGGGCCGAACGGCGACAGTAAATCACCGCGGATTATATTTTCCCGGTGGGCGAGGTAGTCTTTCTCGGGCCGCGGGCCGATCCGGTGCTCGAGGATCCCGAGTCAGAGCTGAAGAACGTCAAAATACGTCGTAAGGATTTAGCATCGCGCGACATTACGGGGGCGCGCGGAATCGGCGCCGCGCGCTTCGGCATTCATGTATTCCCGTCGTAAACGACAATGACATCCTTCCACCGTTATATCCATTCTTCCCGAATTAGAAGCCGGGCTTTACTGCCGCCGCGGCATCCCGTTTCCCCGGGTATAATTCATGGGTAAAGCGTTTCCTTCGTCCCGCTGTCAGTCGGTATGGCGCGGCTCCAATTTGATTATTAATTTCGATTTCTCAGCGGCGCGCGACCCGCCACTCTGGGGAAATACTTTCCCCAACGCTCCCCTCCTCCCGCCCCCTCGTTCTAGGGAAATAAACTGTCGGGCTTGTTCCGCCGGCGAATATTTCCGCGGGACCATTGCGTCGCCGCCTGCTCTTCGTCTTTCGGACAGTAAGTGCGCTCTCCCCGGGAGCGTTTTCATTTTCAGCTGTTGAAACTTGCACGATTCTGTTCCGGGACGATTCCGCGCGAAACGGGAATGGGAAAAGAAAGATGTGCTGCTCTGTGTTTTTGCTACCGCACTTGTCATTTCTGCTGCGGTTGATGGGGGTTGTTACCGATTTTACAGCTTCTTATTGGTCGGAGCTGCCCAGGTTTGTTTTAGGAAGTAGAAAATTATGTGCTGGCCAGTAAACTCGTTAATAGACTGAGGATTTTATACATTTAGTGGGAATGTTGTAAAAGAAATACGATAAAGGTTATGTAAATTTATCGTACTCCTTTTAAAACTCATTTTGAATTAGATACGTATTGCGCATGTCTGTAGAACAAGATGGCGGACTGACACAGCTGATAAGAGTAATTGGAAGAGAGAAAAGTCACGTGTATTACAAAATATAATTGATTAGGATTGTGGAACAATAGCTTTTAATGTCGTTATTTGTGTTTACAGGTAGGAATGTAATGTAACGTAATGTAATGTAAATAATGTAGATAACTGTTGTAAATAGCGAATACAATTTTAATCTTGTGTTTACAGTGAAACTCAGTTTGGTTATTATTTCCTCAAGATAAATTAAAGAACGAAAGGATAAACTTATTATAAAACGAAATTATAACGTGTAACACCTTTATCGTATTTCTTTTACGTGTTATAAGAGTTTGAGACTATTACTCCATCATCTTCGACCTGTAAGTAGACTGCGGATTTCATGCATTTATGACAAAAATGAGTGCACACAACACGGAACTCTGAAAACATTACAAGAACTCGAGAATGGTATTCTGATATTTTCTACTTGTTAAGATAATCGAAGGAAGAAATACATTGTTATTTATCCTATGTTCCTTACAACTTAGCAAATTAATCCCGAACATACCAAGCACAAAACATACAAAAGTGAAACGTCTTGTTGAAGGTAGAAGATCGAATTTACTTAAACTTTGAACGATTTTTATTATAACATGTACTTAAATGAAGAAGTAAATTCAGTAATTTCCTATGAAAACGTTCATAAGAACCTAGATTATAAAATTTCAATAATATTGTGAAATAAAGAACCGGTGATTTTGAGCTCGATAGGTTTAGTGTTAACTCGTGGGCAGATTTTGCCTTGAAAATCGATGCAATTGTGGAGTAATCGTAGAGCAGGAAAGCAGAGTTCATTCGATAAATATGAGGATGCGTTGCCACGAGTAGAATAAACACGAAGAAAGGACACGATCGAAGAAAATCGATTGATCTAGAAACAGTGCACGGAGCCAATCGAAACGCCTCGATGACGTAAAATTCAAGAGGACGGAAGTTATGGATGAAATCAGATTGATACGACGAGTCTTTTTATCCACTCGCAGGGGCAAAATTGACCAACCGATCGGCGCCAAGGCGTTGCCCAGTGTTCATCCACGAGCGTAAAATAGAAGCTTCGGTCTCGTCGCGCGAGAGGGCCATCGGAGAGAGCGTATTTCACAGGGGAAGGCCACTTTCCAGATGGGGGAAAGCATAACATTACAGTCTGAACCGTGTCAATACCATTATTCCGTACGACGTTGCATCGTCTTCCTCGACTTGGACGTTGTTCCAGCGTCGGCGTCGTAACTGCATACGAGCTGGAATTCCCCGAATGTCCAAGTAGACAACGACGACGACGTCGACGACGACGAAACGGCATACGGTACCTCGCGTATCGATCGAGTTGATACGCTCGTAAAGACTCTCCTCCCGGTGGCATTACTTTCCCCGAGGAAAGCATAACGCGCGTAACCAGCGCGCAGCATCGCGACGGCTCCGGGCCGCGTATTAATGCCGCTGTCTAATTAAAAGAAATATCGCGTGCTCTCGCCGCCGAGCCGAGCCGCGCCGGAGCGAAATTGATTGCCGGCCGTTGCATTCCGCGACGTTGAACGCCGGCCCCTGTCAAAAGGGCAACGTTAAACGTATGCAGCGCCGATTAATAAAACAAATGTCGCAATTAATGGCCGATATTATGAGCGCGTTTACCCGTGCACCGTTACCCGTTAAGTGGCGCACAGACGGACCGATATTAATCGTCTCGATCCTCTGCCCGGGCTTTGCAATCCATTTTCTACGAACGATGATTCATTTCTCCTGGTCGGATGATTCGCAAAAAAAAAAAGAAAAAGAAAAGAGGAGTCGATTAATGCCCCACCGTTTCCGAACGGAGAATCGCGAGTCGATCGATGAATAGGTTTCCACGTGTGACGGTTCCAGATAGCGAACACTACGGAGACTCTGGAAACTCGGCAGCGGAGAGGAGAGCCTCTCAATTTTATCCGGCATTATCTCCTCCCATGATTATTCTTCTTCTCGAGGATTTCTATTGAAACTTTGATTGGAGGATGATCGGAGTGCTAAGCGCGCCTGCAGTCTCCGAGGCTTCAATTACGCGACGCCTCGCGTTCCTACGATGGAAGATGTTTGCTGATCAGAAACTTTTTTGGATGCTCATTCAAAGCTCACTGGAACGAACAAAAATGATCGTAGAGCAAGCTTTGGAGTTCGCTGTGAAGAGGAGGGTTCGAAATTGTCGTACAGTCACGAAACAAATTTTCTAATGTTTGGAAAAAATTGTTGAACGTTGGATACCTCAGTCTGCACTTTTGGGAACAAACGAGTTCCAGATTGCCAGTATTGTGCAGAGAAAATGGTGGAAAGGCTACGATAATAGAGGATTCCAGCTTTATAATCAGTCCAGGTTCATCGTTGTACGATTCGTTATTACGGATTATATATTATATATATTTACCCCTTGTTCTATTTGCTAACTCCCGATTGTTAGGGCCACAATAAACAGAAGGTCGGTCACGCATCCAGCCATTTAGTTGTTTAGCCGTGTGCTCGAACTTGTGTGCGAAATGTATGCGTCTTATGACAAGTATATTTCGGCGCAATGGCAGTAAAAAAATATCGAGAACAAGTGGACCTCGGGGTCTGACTCTCGTGTTGTTTACGTTTAGTCTGAACAGGGTACCACGGGTCAGGCTTTTGCGTGCTTACTGTTTTTGTCCCAAATTTCTTACCACGAGTCTCACTCGCTGTGGGACAAGGGATTGACACTAGGTTTACTGAGCATTAAAAGTGAGCATTTTATATTACTTCATAAAAATAAGAAGAATGTGTCTATCCAAGTTTTCTTCCATTTTTTAAATAATATATACCCAAGGAAATAAGTTTGTTGAGTAAATCCACATAGATGGATCTTCACAATCTCAATAATCGTCAATTAAAAATATTAGAACCCACCATTTTGACGGGTCCCGTAAACCTAGTGTTAATAACAATTTAACCGTGGACAACTAAGAGTTCGTTAGAAATAGCGACGTCGTGATCACAAGATCCACATGTTTGCGAAGAAATTGTCCCTTAATTTTGCGAAAATCCCGAGTTTAGCGTTCCGAAAGACTTTTCGCCACCGTATTCCGCCCGGAGTTCGCTAAGAGGTGTCTCTAGGGACTAGCTGCGATTATAGTCATCGCCATGGACACTTTACAAGCGGGCGAGCGTTGTTTTCTCTCGTTGTGTTCGTCGGGGAGCAAACTCGGCTCTTCCTGCCGCGGACGGGCCGATATTTTTTAATACGGCCGGCATGGGTAGAGCGGTCTGTTGCCGTTTCGGCGCGGTCCCTCGGCCCCGCGTCGCGTAATCACGTAATTACGCGCATTAAAAGAAGCCTGCTCGTAGGTACCAATTTAATTTCCGAATTTCCAACGGCGAATTACCTCGACTGCCGCGGAGGCAGGAGGGCGAGCAGCGAACGGCCGTCGCAATTCAGGACCATTAGCGAAATTACTCGCCGGGGAACGCGGCGTCTGCCGCGGACCCGCCGCGAACCCGACCCGACCCGGCCCGGCCCGGCTCGACCCGCTCACCCCGACCCCTGCGACTTTTTTCTTCGGTCGATCGGCCGAAAAACGCGGCAAAACCGGCCTCGATGGACCCGCGAAACACTCGTTCCCGTGGAACCGCCTCGGATAATCTTCGATGAAACATGAGCTACGCGTCCGATCGGTTAGGTTAACCGGCCGAGCGCCGGGTACAAACATACCGTCCCGGAGAGTTTCGAGAATTTATAAGGGACCGAAACTCCTCTCGCGCAGGCCTGTGTTCAGTCAAATTACACGGCTACGAGTCCCCGGTGCATCGACGGGTCGCTAACAAACGCGAAACGCGATAGTTAGACCGCGGCCCCGATTACGGATACTTAACGGGAGGATTTACGTCGACCTCGTGATTCCGTGCTTGCGTTATGAAGACCGGCCCCGGGAAGAAGGAAGCAAGTGATAACTGTGATTAATGACCGGCTGGGAAGACCGGGATCAGCGTTTTCGTGCGTCCGGAGCTTGTTTTCTCGGACATCGACGGCCGTTTGTGCATTCGGCGCGATTGGGATTGCGGGAACTCAGCGCCTATTGGATAGTGTGCATTGACGGAGACTGTTCCTGAGGTGGAAAGGTCGGGATTTGTTGGGATGGGCAATTGAGATTCTGCTTCTAGGACTTCCAGATTTATGAGACAGTGGAAAGTAGTGAGAAAGTAGAACCTGTGAAACATTTTTATAGTCTGTGAAACAATTGTAGAATCTGGAAAACTGTAAGCAGCCCTCGCCAAAGCTCGAGATGCTCAAGCCTGATCATAAAATCCACAGAAGGACGACAGGGCCCACAGAAACATTGAGGTGTCCCCGAATAACGTGTAAAGCTTCCAAAACAAAATTGCACATGCAACGAAAAAAATTGTAAAGCCCCGCGAAAAATGACGTGGTCCAGAAAAATCCGGTTTGACTCCCAAACCCTGCATTACCAACAAAAGAAACCGACCAGGAGACAGTCGCACGGTTGCATCGAGGGCGGGCGTTCGCAATTCGCGCCCGGGACAATGTGTCCGAGCGAAACCGGACACCGGCTGGCAAAAAGAGGATCCCGCTTCACGGCTCTATTGCTCTTTCACTGGAAACAAAGTCCAATCCGAAGTAGATCGGTTACATCGCCGGTCGGGCGGGCGGTGCACAATAAACCTCGGGTGCGCAGACACCGTGGTCTCTATTTCACGATCGACCATGCGGTGCACGGGAGTGCGTGAAAAGACCTTCGCGCCCGTTGTTGGCTGGCTGGAAAGAAGAGAGAGCGAGAGGGAGAGAGAGAGAGAGAGAGGGAGTCGGCAGTGGTAGTGAAGTGCGTGCCAGCGAAGCGGCCAGTTAATTTAAATTTATTTTACACGCGTCATTCGAGCCCGGGGGTGGGCGGGGGTGTTGTACAGCTGCGATTCGTGGAGTTCGAAAAAAGAGCGGGCGCGGGCATTGTTGGCCGTGAGATTGCAGCGTCACGGCTCTTGAAACAGCTCGTAAAATTGCGAATGGCCCGAGAGAGGCTGCGAGAGAAAGAGAGAGGGAGAGAGAGAGAGGGAGAGAACCTCGACGTATTTATCGGATAGGCAAGATCGATGCCGGTCCTGGCACGACACTCCTCGCTGTCTCGTGGATGCACGTACGTAAGCGCCTCCCACGCGGCCCGATAATGGCACATCCGCGTATCTTGCACCGTCTAGGGTCCCCAGAGCGGCCACGAATCTGCACAAACGATTTTCTGGCCCCGAGACGCACCCGGACACGGGGTTTGCGTGGCCGGCGCGCAGCGCGCACCGGAGCGCGGGTGTATTTGTCTTTATTAGCCTCGTAAGGAAACGAGCGACGCCGGGGTACCACCACCGCCAGATATGGAAATTTATTTCCGTCGTTACACGTGAAATACAACCGCTACCGCTTCCACGAGCGGGACACACCGCTCCGACGAGCTTACGCAACCGAACCGTCGATCGCGCTTTCCGCGGGCACGCCGCTTTCGCCGATTCCCCAGGCCGATTGTCCGGCTTATCTACCGAAAGGAATCGCTAATGTTCCAGTCAATGATTCTATCTTTCCGATTTGCGACTCTACAAGCCGCTGCTCTGACAACGGATTAGTCCGCTGATTCATTAGCTCTGAGCCATTAGGTTGCGCGCTCTGGCAAATGAACGCTAATGGAACGTTGGGCTTCGCATAGACATGGATTTCATGTTCTTCTTTGTTTGATGGAAATAGATTCGTTGAATTGTGGGCATATTTTATCTTTATATTAGGTGTACCCATATCAATCAATCAATCAATTACTTGCAATCATTACTTGTAATCAATTACTTGCAAGGAATTTGTTTTGCCCTTAGTTCTGCACCGACCGTTGAACAGGAAACGCGTATTTTTTTACAGTTTTCGGTAAAGCAGCCAGTGTTTAAAATATTCTAAAAAGTATCATTTTTTTACAACCATGTAATAAAATGGCGGCGTCCGTACCTTCCGAAGATCATATTTGTAATTGCATATTTTTTAATTTTCATGCGGGATTTAATGCAATGGGTAACGACAAAGAAAATTTGCGATGTTTATGGAGATGTATTAAAGGTCAACAAGTGTCACGGTTGGTTCAGAAGGTTTGCTGCTGGTGATTATGATCTCTCTGACAGGCCTCGAAGTGGACGACCAGTTGAATTTGATAATGACACCCTAAAATCTCTAGCTGATCCAAAATTAAATATGCAAGAATTATCGAGAAGCCTTGGGTTCACATGGTCAATTATACAAAGGCACCTACACGAAATGGGAAAGGCATGTAGGCAAGGGATATGGGAACCGCATTAATTATCTGAGACCAACAAGAATATTCGTCGATCAATTTGCACTTTATTGCTATTAAAATTTCGTAGAGATCCATTTCTTAGCAGAATCGTTACCGGAGATCAAAAATGGATTCTTTATGATAACATAAAGCGTTCGAAGCAATGACTTTCAGTAAATCAAACCGCAATATCAACCCCCAAACCTAGCTTATCACTAGAAAGGTGTTACTGTGCATTTGGTGGGACAGTTGAGGCATAATTGACTTTGAGTTGTTGAAACCTGGAGAAACAGTTACTGCTGAGTTGTACTGTCAGCAATTACAACGGCTGTATTCGGAACTATTGAAAAAGAGGGCATCTTTAGTCCACCGAATAGGTGTAATACTGCAAATTGACAATGCCCAACCCCATGCAGCGAAACTCAATCAAGAAAAAATCAAAGAATTGCAATGGAAAGTTTTACCGCAACCCCTGTACTCACCGGATATTGCCCTCTCTGACTATCACCTTTTCAGATCTCTGGAGCATTATTTAAGAAATAAAACATTCACTTCTGTAGAAGCTGTCAGGAGGCATCTTGAAACATATTCTGCTTCACGAACCTTGGATTTCTATAAGAGCGGGATTAAAATTTTGCAGGAAAGATGGAAAACTGTGCTTGATAATGATGGAGATTATATAATAAATTAAGACATGAAAACCTGAATTTACTACAAAGTTTGCTTTAGATTTCAAAATAATTGGTTACTTATGGGTCCCCCTAATATTTATTCTTGCTAATATTACTCCTTCTAGAGACCGGAAGAAAAATTGTGGAATCTCTAGAAAGATATGGCTTACGAAAAATTTACAGACCTATGAAAAAAATTGTAGAATTTTCAGAACTAATACGCCTAATACCTTCATCTTTTACAACAGAAAATTAAGATTGCCGATCTACTCATCGAACTGATTCGGGAAAACGTCATCCGATACTAAAAGGCACAGTCATCATTTCACTCAGAACCGCCAGGGGTCCGAGTTTGCTGTAGCCTATGCTAATTGATCAATCAAAGACAGCAACGAGCGGTCACCGACTCGGCAAACCACTACCGCGATTTCGTTCTTATTCCTCGTCCGCTAGATCACCGTAAGAATTTCCATTCCAGAAAACGTTTCTCGCGTGTCGGCGCATGAACAACCGTGGCTACCGCGAGAGTATGCAAGCTCTGATCTGAATCCGGCTAACAGGAATATTATATTAGAGATCGTGGCGCTCCGCCGATTTCGAATTCCTTTATCTTTTTGCAGATCGTGCGTTATCAAGAGTTTCCTTCTTGCGTCTGGGTATCGAGGAGATATCGTTCGCGCACAGTGAAAGGACGGAGAGAGATATTTTCATTCCGAGTAGCCGCTGCGATTCGCTACATTAGTTTACGTCGGCGGCTAAGCGCTCCTTAAACGGTTCATGCATTATGGATCAAGGAATCTGAATTCCCGCGAGCGAGCAATCAGAAAAGGCTGCGAGAGCTGGCGCGCGCGAGCGCGGGGGCCCGGCACCCCTTGTCCCCCCTCTTTCGTTGCCTCCCCCCTCCCCATCGACTCCCTTATTCGGCAGCATCGCCGACGATGATAACGTTAAATTTATTCAGTGGAAAACTCGAGCGCCGAAAAGCCACCGCCTCGCCGACAGCTTTCACCGGGGGCCGGTTCTCTTTCCAAACTTCAGCCATCGGGTAGGGGACGACGGACGCCTGCCTGGCCATTAGCCGCGTTCACGTCCTCTCTTTACAGAACGCCGGTTTCAACCTCTACGAAGTTAACCGCGTTTTGTCAATAAAAAAAACCAGAGGCTCGCCTATGCCGCGCCGACTTGATGGCTCGTAGCGCACTCGTTAACGCTGGAACCGCCTCCTGGAACGAAACGACTGTGGACGAGATGAACTTCGGTTCTCCTTTCCACTTGATGCTGTTGTCAGACAAAGAAATCAATTATCCCAGTTTTTTAAAAATTTTTCTGTCAAACCGCTTGATTGACCATTTTCGATTAACCGGTTAGTTGTATACAAGTGTATACTGTTAGTGGTATTACTCAACAAGATACGAACTTTCGCACGGTATTGGAGCTATACACGGTGTCCCAAAAATGTGCTTCCTTGAAAGAGACGATTCCTCACATCATTTGAAGAAACTTTTTCCTTTACGAAAATGTTCTCCGTGGCTCCGTTAAGGAGTTAGCACCAAAAAACCCGAACCAATCAGAGCGTGGCTACATTGGACGGGTTCCGGCTCAGCCAATGGCAACACCGTGCTCAACGGGATCTGTCTGCGAGCCGGAATCTGTCCGCAGTAGCCGCGCTCTGATTGGTCCGTGTTTTTCATGAATAACTCCTTAACGAAGACACGGAGAACATTTTCGCAAAGGAGAAAGTTACTCCAAATGACCTCAGGAATTCTCCTTCGTATCTCGCTGGAAGAAAGTAAATTTTTTAAGATTTATAGAAGATAAGCTCGAAGGCATTAGGAATAATAAGCCAAAGATAGACAAGGAATATTATAGTGTAGTCATAAAATGAATTAGATAAAGATGGGTGTAGGTTTAACGGAAATATCGAGAGAAATGTATGCAAATGAGAGTGCGCGAGCGGTATGAGAATGAGCGAGTTTAAAGTTTCGGAGGTCCCGGAACCGATACTCGAAACTGCATCTTCCGGTTCAATTCTCTAAGATTCTTCTCGGCTGTCGTGCGGGGATTGGCTCGTTACGGTTGCATCCCTTAAACCCCATCGGTGGCGCCTCCCCGGAGCAATTTCCTCGCGCGATACGGCGATCAGGCAAGCGGCGAATCCGCTTTTGGCAACAATTTGGCGGAAAGAGCTCCGTCGGTGCGGCGTTAAGCACGACTCAGTCGACGGAAGCCGGATCCATGCGCGCGTGGCTTCCGCGAGATCATCGGATCGTTGGGGATCTCGCCGGAGGATTCTCGGAGTCTCGGCCGTGCTACAAGTTCCTCTTCTTGCGGGGGAGGGAGAACTGGGTAACGCGTGAGCGAAGCTGGCACACGCGTTCTCTCATACCGACACGCATATATATATATATGCGCACACTCTTTCTCTGTTTCTCTTTCTGGTGTTCGCCTACTCGCGAGCGTAAACGCCCGCGCTCAACCACGTAGCCGAGAGGGGTGGCGGACTTTATTTGAGGAACGTGCCGCGGGGATAGCCCGAGAAGCTTTTCGGGTAAAAATAGCGGAAATTGCATCTCGACGGGGTGGTGGATGAAGCCCGGTCCCAGCCTGTACGTGACAGTCGCGCCAAACCGAGCCGAGCCGAGCCGAGCCGGGCCGGGCTCGGTCCCGCGCCACCTCGCAAGCGCCCCTGACACCTTGTGTCTGTGTACTGTCGTATATTTGGACGCGGTGTTGACTCTTTACAGCTGTTACCTTCGAACGCCAGTCGGCCGGCCGGACTTTTTATCCCGCCGCGGCGGAAAGGTGAAACTGGACCGAGTTTTCCTTCTTTTTTGCTTTTTCTGTTTCGTTCTCTGCGGGACACCCGTCCCGTATGTCGCGTATCCGGGCCACCGAGTTTCGACACTTCGTTCACCCTCCACCGATTTTTGTTATGAATGTACGGAAATGTGTGCGCAGTGGAGTCTGAATACGTGTGAATGAAATGTGCGCGATATTCGAGAGATATTTGGCCCCACTGTCTTTGGATGTATCTCTTTTGGTAGCCAGAAGCTCGATCGCCAAGAAGTGTGACACGTAAGGGATTAGGAACGAGAACACTGTGCTTATCGATATATTTGATTCTATACACGACACCATTCGGTTTATATTAGCTGGTTTAATTCACGATAAAGTAAAATTGTCAACATCTGATTCTCTACGTGTTTTGTGTGTAAACAGTTCAATATAATGTGGATATATACAACACGATTCTTGGTACAAATCAGTCGAAAGTTAATCTAACAGTACAGCTAAGTAACTGTTCTATTAAACGAATACTCGAATTCCGTTGTCCAGTTCGGATAATCAAGGTCCTACTGTATCGTCAATGAAACGAGCACATATGTGTCGTCTATGATGCCATTGCAATAAAAAAATACCAGAAATATGTTGATAAACGACGAATAAAAGAAGGATACACATGAGAAAGAGTATAAACCTAGCTATGATAGAACAAAGGCGCGACTAGGTCAACAAGCATTCTGTGACAGCGTTAATTCTTCATTGCACAGATTCAATATGCAGTATTAACGATGATAATGGCAAACATTATAGTATTAATTGCAAGTCGTATTCATGGACACTAAACCTACCACAAATTGACCAGCCGGTCAAAATGACCGGTTGCAGATTTTTTATTTTACAATTACTGAAATTGTAAGGGTGCTTTCGTGGGAAATGATTAAAAAAATATATTAAGTAGCACATGTATTATAATACGAACCGCACAAAATCCAAATAAATTCAATCTCGTCATTTTTAAAAGACAACATGTCTAGTGATTTCCCAATATATGTCGCCAAGGCCTGGATGATAAACGTCGCGGAATTGTCCCCACTACCGTGTATCCCGTGAGGGGCCGCGAAGCTTGGGAGGCCTCCGACGCCAAGGAATGTAAACATAACACGGCTCGGGTACGTCTCCTGAACGATATTGTTGACATATTTCGAGAGTTCACTGTATCAGTTACTCTTAAGGCTCGGTAGGTTTAGTGTTAATAAAAACATAGTCGAAGCACACTATAACTTAGACCCTACAGGAAGATCGAATTAATAAAACGGTGATTCGATGGAAGAACGTCACTTAGTACACAGCTAACAACAGTTAACGTAGCTAGCTTGTAAAAAGGAAGGTTGAGAACACCATAAAATCCGAATTCCCCGGAATCTTGTACGTCATTAATGTCCGAAATTTACACGACGTACAAAATTCATAAAGACACATAGAAGCGCGTTTGATCCTCAGTTTTTAAATCGTCGCCAGAAGATATCTGCCAACTCGCATGCCGAGTCGCGTTCCGCGGTAGATGTCGATCAATCTGGCTTCCGGTGATCATGAATCCCGGCGACGGTCGCCTATATCTCCCACCTGTCCGGCATTTATCACGTTCCCTTTGATGATGTCGACGTTTGTTTTGAGCCAACCGGACACGTTGGAAATGTACGGTCGGCTCGGTTTCTCTCTTAGCACTTTGCGCATCGGATCGTAATATCCTTCGGGGATGCCGTTTAACGACTTGTCACCCGACTGTAGCATGATTCTGTTGAGCGCATGGGCCACCAGCGATTAAACTCACACGTGAGACCCTACGGAGGGAGACCAACTGAACGGCAAAAGTAACGGAATTTTCGAGAATTATTTTATGGACATAGGTTTCTGAAACTTTTGCTACCAGGGTAAGGGACCCAATTACTATATTCATTATACTCATTTTTAACGAATATTAAAAAAGAGATATATAACATATATATTAACTGACTTTAGGGAAGAAATGTAACATCTCTTTATTAATCTTTGGCACTCGAGTGGTGACTCTGAGGCACCACTAGAAATTGTTGCGGCATTATTTCAAAGAAATTACAAAATATATTTCAAAATATTTGTTACGTTACAAAATTTTTATCTAATAGATCGCTAAAAATTTAAACATTATATGTGTAAATCGGATCAGTTTCATACGAATACAATGAAAATATTCTAAGACGGAAGAAAAATTTAGTTTTAGAATGAAAATAGCGCCAAGCGAAAAGGGGTTAATGTTCAATGTGCTTCAAAAAATAAGTATAAGGTTAGGTTACCAGTAATTGGTGCCCCCACTTCACTAATCGTGAAGTATACAGTGATATTAACCCTGCGTTTGCAATCTTATTTTTCTCGACGCATACTGGGTCGTTTATGTTGACGACAAATTGTTGTACTGGAGAACGTGTGGTCTGCGAACAAATTAGTTTTCATTGATCGACGATAGAATTGGCAGAAAATGGAGGCTATCGAGGAATTCTCCAGGTACTCTGGGAGATCCCCGAAGGCAGCCTCGATCTGGAACCGTGGGATCGGTAAACACGAGTTAACCAAGGATCGCCCGCTGGCAAAAGGAACACTGTCAAGTGGTCAGGAGAGGGGGGGGTGGAGGTGGATAGCAGCCTCGAGTTTCGACGGACGCGACTTAAGAGTAAATTGCATCTCAGGCTCGTTGTTCTCTGGCGATGCTCGGTGCCGACCGGAAGTCGGTCGGTAATAGGGGCCGTAGAAGAGAGCAGCGCACTTGTCGCAATAAAACAGCTCTCCGGGGCACCGCGGGATCCCCTTGGCCACCCCCCTCCTTGCACCCCGTCCCGTTGCACCGCAGCTATCTCAACTACCAGACAGGACATTCACATCGGCCCGATACAATCTACTCTGTTGCTCTCTTGTTCTCTTGCTCGCTGGCATCTTCTCGGGGTCTCCACACCTTGCCCCTTTTCTTCTATCCCACGCGTACAATTTCTCATCCCGCCGAAACGGTCCCGACACCCCCTTCGGCACACTGTTCCCGGCGAAATTTGTCAGCGGGCAACGGTGATAATTACTCGCGTCAACGCACGCGATAGTCCGGCTCCGTCGGGACCGTAATTCAACGCATTTATCATGCTCTACCTCCCTGCACACGATCGGACCTTCGTTCGAGATGCACGCCGGTTTATTTACGGTTCCGGGTATCTCTCTCTCTCTCTCTCTCTCTCTCTCTCCCGGTCTGTCGGTTCTTTATGGGAACCCGGTGGAACTCGCACGAACGGTGCCCGGACACGTGAGCAGCAATTAGTCTGTGACGAGACCAGATAGAACACCTGGAAGATGAAGTTCGACCGGGTGTCAGGCGCAAGTTTTAACGCGGACCGATAAGGCGGCTGAACTTTGCTTATGGTCGGGCGTGCACCGTCACCCGAAACTTTGCCACTACACCTGCGAGTGTTCTTCGCCGGTTCGAGGACCTTCGGAACAAAATACACGCCGATGGGAGAATGCTGTGGGATACTGTCCCCTTGACGCGACAGAGGATTCTTCCTGGTAGATAACAGCGTTAGATTCTCACACATGGCGATTCATTTAAGCATTCGTACAGTTCCCTCGCAGGAGATTCTTGCAAAAATTTCTCGGAATTTTCCTGAGTCTCGAAGAACTCGCCAGAAGGATTTTACGATGCCTTCTAGAGAGTCTCCGAAAGAAAATGGCTGTAAATAATTGTACCGCTGTCGCGCACCGGAGACAAATTTTTCAAGAGTACAAGTTCGACGGAAGGAGACGCGAGTCCAGGGAACGGCGAATGCTGGAACGTCTAGCTCTGGAAACAAAGGATCAAGGACCCCGGAAGATGATCCGAGGAGAGCAGGAAGTTCATACATCTCGTCCCGAGGAGCTAAAAAGCGGCCGTAAAGCAAGCCCGTAGTTACTTCGCCGTTCGTCGTCTGCTTTCCCCGAAGTTAACACAAAAGAAACGGGGGCGGCGGTTCTCCACTTTACAGCAACTTTACTGTTCCCTCCCTTAAAGGGACGAGACCGCAAAGAGATCAACTCGAACTTCAGTTTTCCCTGCTTCGCTGAATCATCGCTATCACGGGGAGCTCGGATAATCGAGCTCCATGACCCGGCTCTCCGGAATTATGCTTAAATGCGCGAGACAATGATCCTGGCATTAAAATTTCACTAGGGTCACCAATAGGACTGAAAACGATTTTAACACTCAACCTACCACAGCTACCAAGTATTGAAATTATAAACGCTCCCTGGCAATGCTTATGCATGCTTCTTTATTCTTTTTTATTATAATAAATATCACACGAGGTTAATATAAATCCAATAACAGTCACTTTTAACGATCGGTGGGCACAGTGTTAATCAGATTTATGTCCTTCTTCTTCTTAAATCAAACGGTACATGCCTCATAGTGTAAGGACATTTATTGCAATTAAGCGAATCTGTTTGGTATAAATGACTTCTGAGTGTTTTTCTTTTAAAATAATGTACAGTTTGCACACGCAGCATATTGTGTAGTCGACACGATCATAAATTAGCTCTCATAATATGTTCCACGGAGTACGTACGTGCACAACGTACCATCTAGCTAGCCGTAATCATAAATTAACTCCTATAATATGTTTAAAGAAATTGCCTGGCTACAGCATTCTTGCAAACGTATGTTCATCCTTCGGGAACGTATAGTTAGTCTCGACCACCAGAGCGGAGGATTATTCTGATCGTATCGTTGAATTCTTATTTAGACTTTACTGGTTTTTGTCCAACACTTAATAAACATTAAGCTTTATGCGATGCATTCACACTGGCGTCCTAGGGCGATTCTACTTCGTGTTCCTCCTGGATAGTAAACGAACAATAATTTCATTACTAGACTGCGGATCTTCGTGGAAAGTAAAAATCATTTGCATTAATTGCAAGCCAAACCAAATGGAAATTTATTTCCCTCTTCGGTTCAGGAAATGGAACTTGGAAATATAAATGGAATGGAAATGGAATATGTTTAGGAAGTTTCTGATTGACCCCGACTCATTCTTATTGATACATACAATTTTCAAAGTAATTAATTTTTCGTCCTAAATACATAGACGCTATTCATTCACAGCAAAAATTTAAAAATAATAATTTGGTGCCTAATGGATTAAGCCTCGAGCGACAAGACAAGAACACATCGAAATGGACGCTGCAACCCCGTAACTCTTCCGAGGAGAAATTATTTAAGCGCACAGTGTACACAATGCACCTTGGCAGAAGACAATCCTGCACCCACCGGGAACAGACTGAATATTTACAGGAACTCCCGCTAATAGCCCGGCATCCTATAAATTCCGGGACACCGTAAACCTGGATCCGTGATCGATCAATCCCCGTGGCCGTGGCTGCGGGGTCCGTAGCCTATCAAATATTGACGCCGGTATGAATAATATCGAAGGTCGGCCTGGGTTCCTTGTTGCGGGACAGACCTCCCGAGAGGCTGGCCCGATCGTTACCGGCGATCGAAACGCTTGTTCAATCTACACGTGTAAAGATAGCACGGTTGTTGCCACGGATAAACTCGATCGCGGCGTGTAAGCGGCCTGCGGGGGGCATCCGGAGAATCATGAGCGTGCGCCGATAGCCTCGCGATGATAACGGCCACGGGAATACGGTAATCTCGGCGGCTACGTAACCGTATCCTTCCACAACCCTCCTCTATCCTCTCCTCCGAACGATGAACGGAGGCATTTAACCCTGTTCCGACTTCTTCCAAACTTTTTTCGTCCGTTTTTTGTTTCTTCAACCCTTTGGATGCCACACTATTCTTTACAATCCCTTGCGCACTGTGCCGAAGATTTGAGTCGATTATGTTCTGAGAACTAAATTGGATCGCAATTAATATTTCTTTTCCGTACGAGCCCTGTATCCAAGTCCGCGTCTTTTTTTATCCACTCACATTTTTATTTGTTTAACCCATTCACAGGAGCGGGAAGCTGATGTTCTCGAGAATAAAAAGTCATCTGATTGTAGAAGACAGTAGACTAAGCTTAGGACTAATAGACAGTTGACTAATAAATCTAGGACCTCCGTTAGAGAATAATTTCTAATAACTACAGTCAAACCTGTTGGCATTATAACACCCTTGTAATGTTCTCATCACAAGAAGATGCGCAATTTGAATTGTGTGCATTTTGAAAATTTCTCCATCTTTAAAATGAGAAATCAAATTTTTTAAAAATGTTTCCATGTGTAATTGAATTATTTATTTTGTTTGGAAAGCACTTTCTCGCTAAGTGAGACTTTTTTTTACGCGGTCCCTCTCCACCGCATAAACAAAATTTTCTTTAATATGTTGTAAAAAATTATTTGTTACAGCTATTTATGAAGTTTCTGAATATTTTCTTTTTTGTGCGGTCTCTATCTACCGAACAAAACAGCTAATAATTGCCATTTTGATCATTTTTATGTCGTAATTCAATTAGCAACCTCCATACATCGTTTAGCAGACACATTCAGCGTTGACTAAAATTGTTGCAGCGAGATCCATCGTCAAAAATTGCGCTTCGTTAAGCTTGTCTTGGGAAGGATGTTTTCCTAGGATTAGGCTCGCAGTATCAGGCTCCCCTTAATTACTCCTGCGGGGCATCGTTCAAAGACGTATCCCGAGCAGATCGTTTCGGGATCGAATTCGTAGCGTCATCATAATCGCGGTATACTTTAAAGCCACGTGCATCGTGCACGGTGCACGTGCGCTGGCCACCCCGGATCGTCCTTTAATGGCGGTCCTTATCGGCCGGTCGGGATAATCCTGCGATACTCGAGACGAAATCTCGGCAGCAGGACGAAAGGAGAGCGGCGGCTGTAATTAGGCGGCCGGCCCCCGGGTAATTTAATTTTTAATCGGCCGCCGGATCTACCCAGGAGACCTCAGGAACGTGCGCGGAGAACATACTCGCGGTAATTACGATTATACTGTGGATTCGCGTCCTCGTAGATCGTGAACGGTTGCAGACGCTTCCGTACGTGTTCCTCTCTTGCTGCACATGCGAATTGTATTGCGACGAACTGTTGTTTGAAATTTTTACGGGAGGACCAATTCGAAATAACGTTGTTATTTTCGGTAATTGATTTTTGGTTGTTGCTTTAGTAGAAACTCGTTCTGAATTGTTCGCGGATAAATATAGAAACTGAAACTGTCTTTTATAGAAACTTCTTAGAAAAGAAAGTCCCGTTGAGTAACCAATTTTTGTGCCTTTGGGACACCAACTTCTGTGTTCGATGTTTATTAAAATTAGTGTCCTCTTGCCAAGAAATGCCAGCAAAAATGATTAAATTGCAAATGTTTACGCATTTACGCTTTTCTAGGCACGTTTAAAGAAAAACAAAAATTATTGTACAATTTAGATGAACCTCTCGTTTTCATGTTTCACGGATCAGCTAGAATGACAGTAAAATGCAACCGCATTAAACTCAATCGTCAATCTTTTATCGCCTTAATATGATCGTCGGAAGCTGGAGATGCAAGAGTCGTGAACAGTACCCGAGCCATTCGCTGTCGAGCGTTCACGCGGATCGATGAATCAGTGGTTAAACTACAGAAAATGTCTCTCCGTCGGCTATCAACAAGGAGAAATCGTCGATTGTTCCTCAGCAGGCGGATTCTGCCCCGATCTATGCCGATTAAAACCGTTCGCGCTCCTTCATCCGGTGGATACGCAACGGACCGTTTATCCGATAAAGTAACAGCGTCAGAGCCGATTACATAATTCCGCTTTTAAGCCGTCGATCTCGTGCCGATCTCGCACGACGACGGATATTCGATGATCCGCGGCCCCGCAGCATGAACTTACCATTGTAGCGTTCATCTTCTTAAAGAGTTCGGAAACGGTTGCTGCACATTCAGCGAAAGATCCCTGCCACTCGGATCATCTTGATCGTCGATTTCGCTCGGGGCTTTTGTAATCGGCGGTCGAACGATAAATAGAGCAAGAGGGATTAGGAGAGACAGAGGAGAATTCTGATGGAGCAAGATAGAGATACGTAGAGGGGGGATGGGGAGAAGGAAGATGCGATGCGTGCAGCGATTAAGCAGCGTCAGCATTAGGGACTGCAGCAGCCAACGGCAGCAACAACGACCACACCGGAAAGCGGTAGGAACAACAGCAGCAACCACGTTGCGGCAGTAACGTGGCTCGCATTGCCAGCGCGAGATATCGATCGAACCTTCGCCTTTCACCGGCCATTGTCCACAACGGTGCCAGCGCTGGAAATCTAACTGCCGATAATTGCCTTCGAACCCGTCAAGTCATACGCTGTAATAGCATAATAACCGGGGCTAAGCGATCAGATTAAGGGAATGACTGCCCTCCGGCTGCCGCTCCGCGGCGCGCTGGAGCTAGGGCCGCCGCTAAACCCTTCTGCGTACGCCTATCGCTGTTATGGCTCTCTCTGTTCCGTGCCGACACCTTTCCCCCTCTCTATCCGCTTTCTTCCTTTCCTGCATTCGTCTCTGCTTTTTCCTTCATTGTTCCCCGACAGCCGAGGAAACTCTTTTCGATTCCTCTAGGCCACTTGATTTTCGGTTGATCTTGATTAACCACCCGTCATCAGGGTGTCCTAATTGTACACCCGATAGTTGCGATAGCTATCCAATTCATCCCTGGTGATAGATCGATAATTAGTTGTAGTCTTAACAGTGTGTTTCCGATTAACGAGCTGAATTGTCCGCTGCGAGGCGAAATCCAACCCTCCGAACCTGCATTAGTTGCAATAGCGAATCCTCGAACTATGACACGACATAGGAGCAATGTCTTAATTCTGTTTTGGGCACAGGAGTATCAGCAATCGGATATTACAGTGCTTTCTATATATATGTCGGGAAGACCTGGATGATAAACGTCGCGGAATTATCCCCACTACCGTAGAGAGGCCTCGGACGCCGAGCAGTGTAAACATAAACATACACACAGCTCGGGTATGTCCCCTGGACGATACATGACGGTGGCAAGACCCGTGTTGGGGACATATACCGAGAATATATTCTTCCTCGCTCTTCACAATATTGTTTTCTATCAGACCAGAAAATTTTCGTGATTCTTTTATGGATAGTTTGATCTCAACTAGTCATTGGCCACCCTCTATCCAGATGTTCTCCATGCGTTGGTTAAAACAGTTATCTCTTGTTGGACGACCGCTTGTCTGTACTCTAACGTACCCTAAAACATTTTCGACTGTTTACAGATTGCGAATATAATTATTTTTAATATATATGTACGACTGCAACCTAGAAGAGGAACTACCTATAATTCGTTCGGACAACTCCGTCTCGACAAGTCTTAATTCACTACCCAGGCGTCTTCAACGTGCGCTGGCAGTGACAATAGTCATCATTCAGACTATTTTATTGCACAGCTCAGTGCTCCAGGGTATTTCTTGCTCGTGATTCGGCCGGGTCGAAGGAAACCGGAGCGGAAACGGGCGTTCCGGCGCGAGTCGTGGCCAGGAGACTGGTTTCTCTAATTCCGGCTTCTCCTCGCCCACCCGTTCGAAGGCTGAATCAAGAACGATTAATATCGACCACGGGTCCCGGCCAATCGGGGACGTCCGTTTTCGCCCTCGGGCGTCAACGGAGAACCGTTCGAACGATATTTACGAGCGACTCGCCCGCGGACTCGCCGACTTTCTTAGTCACAATGTAATAACGCCGGCTGCACACTCGGAGCGGCGCGGCGCGGCGCGGCGTACGCGCGTTTACGAGGCGTCGCCGTCGCCGGCCGAGTTTCGCCGTGGTGCGCGTGGGCGGCGCACCACGTGGAGAGTCCACGGACAACGAATTTACGTCCATTGTCCAGCACTCGACACTTTTCTGCGATCTCCGCCGGCGGTGACGTTGCTCTTCAGCTACGATTTTCATGCTCGGTCAGTGGGACGCAGAGACGTACTGATTTATGGGAATTTTTCAATTTCAAAATGGAATACTTCTCTTCTACGTTCAATTCTAGCCCTTCTGATCGTTCGCCCTTAACGCGAGCCTCGAAACGTTTGCAACTTCCTATGTGAGCTCGTTCTGAAGGAAGGGGTTGAGGAGGAGAGAATCGGGGGAAGAAAAGTTGGGATGTTGGGACGGAAAGGGGGAAAGCGGGGAAGGGGAGAATAAGATGATTTAGGGTACTCAGGGGAGACCCAGGGGGCAGATCCAGGGAGGGGGTTCTCCAGGATCCACCGGTGACCTTAGGTCCCATCAAGGTCCATCAGGGTCCACCAGAGTGTACCAGGGTCCTCCGGCGATCTGCATTAGATCGTCCAGGTCTCCCAAGGTCCACGCCGACCTGCACAAGATCCATCAAGGTCCGCTGTCGACCTACAAAGAATTCCCTGGAGCTGCCGAAGGACACGTGCCGAGGGACTCCTCTGGAGCTCCTGTAGAGAGGTCCTTCGACCCCAGGAGGATTTTTCGCAGTGCAGCTCCTGAGGTAATTATTTACGACGGTCGTTGATCAATATCAGGAGGCTGTCGTTGATCGATAAAGTGCACCGGTGTCCATGAAACTAAAAGAATATATCAAAACGGGGCCACTACCATCGCCCAACGTAAAAACAATCCCTTTCTTTGTCCTCTATACTCCATAATCCCTTGAATGTAATTTGACTCTCAGCTGTAATCAATCCAGAAGCATCTCAGATTTTCAGGCACGTCGTTTTCATAACAGGCCTGCAGCGAATGCAAGCTGCTACAAAATTTTCTGCGCCGCAACACGCAATAACAAGAGTCTTAGCTAAAAGTACAGCACCGATTTTCCCGGGACTGCATTCAGCGCATAGCTTCCTCGCGGAATGGCTATCGTCGTTAAAGAACGGTTCATTAGAATATCAGGTGTGCCCGGAGCACCGGCGTGACGACCGTCCATTACATCGAACCCGGTCCCCTCCGCGGAGACCTGTCGGGAACCCGCTGTCGAGGATAAAAGCAGCGGCAATCTCTCGAAGGAGTTAAGGTCCCGAAAACAAGAAAGACTGTCCCATTTCCCCGGCAATTGCGATAAACACATCAAGCGGCCGGCGTCGTGCCGGTGCCCGGAAGAAAAGTCGATGCCGGGGGACACTTTCGCCCATCTATCTAACTAATACCCGACAGTTAGTCGATCTCGCGGCACCTTTTCCTAGGTAGGTACCCGGAGCGGGTACAAGCCGCGCGCGGACGCGAGAGAGCTCTGTTTACGATCGCTCCAGCTCCAATAGAGATAGCCCATGAAAACATTCTGAAGCGTTTCCCGGTCACGGGTCCACGAACATTTCGTTAGCGCTGTTATCTCTCCGCCCCATCGATTTCTCTCCCCCCGTGGAGGAGACAAGACTCCGAACTGACCACGGACCGCTGTACTCGATCGGATCTCGGAGCAGCCGGTTTTATTCAGAGAGCCCGGCGCGTCTCGCGCGATCAGAACTATCGTAAAATCTACACCGGTGATACGGCCGTGGACGGCCCGACGCAATTATAAGTCCCCACGCTTCGTCGGTACAACCTCGCTTGCCGCGTACGCCTCTCTCCCGGTTCCCCGTTTCACGATCGGAAATCTCATATTCGTATTCCGCGACTTCGATTCCTTATCCGGCACCCCTATCTCCGCGATCTCTTTGAATTTCTGTTCCCCGTACGCCGCGACGCGATCGTAAACTCCCGGCTCCTTATTTTATCGTCGGCAGACTCCATTCAGATTTTCCAGCTCCGTTTTCCTACGAATCGTTATTGACGGATCCCGAGATCGTTTTTCTTAATCCCTTATTCGCAGTCCATTCTCCGAAACATCTAGATACGATTGCGGCGCTCTACAGTTACTACAGCTTCATCTTTAGAGCTATAAACTATCGCACCCTAGATATCTTATCGTATTGTCGAAAGAGTTATACCTGTTCTCCGCGCTTGCCATTTTTCAGAACTTTTTCCTCCGGCGCCATAATTTCATGCGAGCCTTATGACTTCGCGGACATCTTCGAGTGACTTTTACTGTTCACCGCCCGTGCAGCGTTATCCTTCGAGCGGTAAACTATCATAATCTTCCTGGGACTTCTTGTTTCACTGTCGGGGGACTTACACTTCTCTGCGCTTTTCATTCGTTTGTTGGAACTGGTCACCGTGGTGACCGTTCATAATTAATTATGTCCGGGATGTTTACGAACGTGTCTTAACGCGACTTTAACTGCTTGCCATTCTTAGGGCACCATCCTTACAGCAATAAACCATTATACTCTTCGTAGATCTCTTATTGCATAGGCGGGAGATTGTTCTTTGTGCTTTCCATTCGTCGCATGGAAGTTTTCATAACTACAATTAATTATTTTGAGGACGTTCACGATTTCATGAACATTTTCTCGTGGTTCTAGCTAGACTACCACACTTATAGCAATCATCCTTCAAGCAATAAAAAATGGTAGTTCTTGCTAATCCCTTATTTTACGATCTAAAGATTCAAATCTGTTCTGTGCATTCTTGACTCAAGTTTTAGGGCATCATTGTGAAGGGGAAGCTTCAATCTTCAAATCCATGGTAAATTGATCCCAGATAGCACGCGACGTCTTAAAGACGTCTTTTTTACCTCCATTTTACGTCTGTGTGCTATGTGGGATTCGCCACAAAAATTTTCCAATGTCTTCAGAGTTGTTTCAAATGGCAGTATTTCATCACATTTTGCAGTGCAGTATAGTTATCATGGTTTGGATCCACTGTAAATGTTTCAGTGTCCGTAAGAATGAATCTTTTCGGAATGTCTTCGTACGGAGAAAAAAGTCAAAGAATTCCTGATCGTCTGTTCCCATGGGGGTTCTTGGAAGCAGGAAGTCCAGATTTGCATTGTCTATAGATAGACATTACCGGTGTGTTTTACCAGTCGTAAACGTCGGTGTCCAGCGTGCATGGACGTGATCGGAAAGATTCGAGCGTATGATAATGATTTCGGCGTGTCGATCGGTCTCGTGGGACGCCTTCAGGATCGTCGCGAAGCGATACATCCTCCGGCTTCGAGAGGACTACGAACCTCTTCGCCCGGTTGACAGACAGCTGACGCGCGTGCCTATTGTTCGATTCTGCGTGTTTAACATGTATACGCTGATCGTAATACCGTGGCCGCGTCATCGGGACCATCGTACATCATCGTACCGGCTAGAAACTCCAAGAAGCCCACGAACACTCGTAAATTTTACGGTCTGGGATCGGGTCTCGCGTAGGTACACGCGGTCGCGGATTTCTTCGAGCCTTTATGCTCTCGGACTGGGGTACAAAGGCCGAAAGCTGGGTCTATGCGGGCTTCGGTTTTCAAAAATTCGGAACGGGTCGCTTTTGTTTAAGGTCTACGATCTTTAGAATCTCCCGGTATTATGGTAGTTGTGAACTAATATTTGGGGTGTTTTCTACTTGGATGCACTCTGTTCTCAAGCGGAGAAAGAGCTCAAATTTCCTACAAAATACCATCGATATATCTCTGTTTATAACTTCTTAACAAACGACGAGCGACGGAAGCAAATCTTTTCAAGGTTACTCAGGAGGGTGACCATAACAACAAAGGTCAAGGTTATTGGAGCTGGGTCCGCTAAACATAATATTTACCTATTTTCTTGTTCAATCACAAGGACTCTGTCGTATTCATTAACTGGTAATTGTCTGACAGCCAGTTTTAATTATATTTATCTTGTACTCCATAGAAAGGTGACTTCAATACAAAGGTATATCATAAGTATTTACCCAAGTCAGTCACGGAATCGTTGTGAGCATCATCCAAACTAAACAATAAAATAGTTCAATTTTGAGAACCACTGTACTAATCTCACGGCAATTTTTAGGATGACACACGCACATAAAAATTTCTTGAACCGCGTACACGTATGTAATGTCCGGTCTCGCGATGGAAAATATTTCTCAGTTCGCTGCAGAATCGATTTCGAAATAGTTTACGGCCCTGTGCTATTCCTCTATGATCTCCGTTTAATTTCCCGGTGGCAAAGGAGACGATAAATCCCTCTGTAACGAGGAAATCGCGTATCGTTAGACTCCGGTAGGTTCAAGGTTTCTCGCATCCTCGGTTCACCTTTCCCCCACCCTCGTCTTCTGGTTTTAATCTCCACCGCTTTCGAAGGGAACGCTCGTTCCCCACGAATTCTTCCTGTATCTCCGTCCAATAAGAAGTAAATCGGCGGGCATCCATTTTCTTTGAGGATCGCGGCAATCGCCGGCCACGGAATGCCTCTGTGACGGGTTGCGCCGCACAAACCGATCTCCCCCGGCTGCAACCGCTGCGCACAGTGCAGCCGATTCCCCGGCGAGGCAACAAAAATCACCGGCGATGCAGGAAAACGATAATCTCCGCCATCTGCGCGACGCATTGTGTCTTTCAACTCGGGAATCCCGGGCAATCGTTAATAGATCGTCGAGCAACTTTTCGATTATCCGGTACACATCAACATTCAGATAAATCTCCACAGCCGATAATCAAATCCTTGAAAGTTCCGAGACTGCGGACCTTTACGCGAAATAAAAAATGTTTGCATTCATTGCAAGACACAGGAGGCGAATAAAAATGTTTTTCTTTCTATGGCTCCGTAGATTCGCGATAAGGTAGAGTGATCACGTTACCGACAAAAATAATGAATTGCAAATAATATAGTCTCCAATTCTTTTAATTTCTCCTCGGTCTCAAACGACACTTATTCATTCCCGTCATAACCCAGATAGCACACAGACGCCTTGAAAGTCCTACGAACGGCTATTGAACGTCTCTGGAACGTCTTTGTTACAAAACTGTACGTCTTAAAGACGTCTTTTAGACTGGGTCCGCTACACACACACACGCGCGCGCACACAGACGCAGCCACACACGCACACACACACACTAAGACACAGTAGTTTAGCCATTGTACGTATAATAGCCACTATCATAACATCTCCAAGAAATTCAAGTTATTTAGTCTCGAAAAAGACATCCTTAAAACCTCTGAAATAAACTGTCTCGAAAAAGACGTCCTTAAGACGTTTTTTTCATACGTAAAAACGACGTCTCCAAAAAGACGTCTTAAAGGCGTCTGAAATAAGACGTTGTTTTTACGTCTGAAATGAGACGTCTTTTCCAGACGTAAGACTTTCAGACGTAAAATGGGCGTAAAGAAGACGTGTTTAAGACGTCGCGTGCTATCTGGGAAATGCACAAAGATCCGCAGTCATTACGCGTTGTTTCAAAGCCTGATCAAAGAACACGGTCCACGGGTTAACAGCCAAGAAGATTCCGTAGATTCGCGATAAGGTACAGTGACCACGTTACCGACAAAAATAGGCGATAAATTTTCAATATGGCCGCTGCTATAGAAATGCATAAAATCCGCGGTCTACTTATGACTTTATTTGTCGTTGGCGAAGATCCTCGAGGCAGTAAACACTAATCCTTCTTAACGCTGGAACGACGGGAGCAGTCAAAATGACCGCTTCCTAATTTTTTCTATTACAATTACTGGAATTGTAAAAATGTTTTTAATGGAAATTTTTTAATGAACCTCTTCATTGAAGCACATATTACAATAAAAGTTGTATGAGGTCTGAATGGGCACAGTCTTGTCACTGTTACAAAGCAATATACGTCAGTCACATTTATTGTTCCGTCGTTCTAGTGTTAATATTTGATTTCACGATCCGGACGCCCAACTTTCGGGAGATAAAGGCGCCGAACTTCCTGGCAGCGGGCACCTGCGCCCATCCCCGAAGGCGGATCGAAGATCGTCTCGATCCCCGAACGGTTTCGGACGGTCCTATCGCGTCGGGTTAAATAGATTATTTCGGTTTTTGTTCGGGGATCGTCGGAGAAATGCGGTCGGTGCCTCGTATTCCCCGTGATTCCGCGACGTCTGGTACCCTTCTGGTGGTCTTCTTGGTACAGCTATTCCACTTCTTGCTGAGACAGCCAATCGACTCCTTCCTGTTTATATGTACATTCCATTTTCTGTTCCCTCGGTCTCCTCTCTGTTTTACGACTTCTTGCGTTCCTCCCATTCACCTGAACCACCGACGACCGTCGACGGGTTACGAATGTTCTTTGGATTCTTGCCACTTCCGCGTCAATGGACCTTGTCACGCCTCCGCGTCTCGTTATCGGCCGTCTCGGCGATAGTTCGAGGGCAGTTTTTACCGCCGGCAACTGAAAACACTTCGCCCGGAGAAACCTAATGAAGTCCTAACCGTTGCCAGAAATCAGGCTTTTTATTGGACACATTCCTCAGCCGTTCGTACGCTCGGACGCGTTTACATCTACGATCTATCAATAGTGAAAGCCGGCGTTTCCTACGTCGCAGGATCATGGCAACCGTATAATTAAGCAGGGAGACTTAGTTTACGACCTGGTACAATAATTTTTCCTGGTTTCCAGCTCTTGAAGAATTATCGAGAGATTCTTGAGGCAACCTCTGTTCGGAACATCCGAGTTGACTGGATTTACAATTTGCGACGTCCTTTTACAATGAGAGGAGACAGTCTAGAGCAAAGAGTTATATAAATAAAAACTAAATAGAAAGTTCGTTTTTTCTGTAATAATTTTAATAGATTGACAATGATTGTATCATTCCTGCATTCTTTTCATCTTCCCACTATTTTAAATTGCATTTGCTCATTTTTGAGTACTTGTTGCAGAGCAGAGATACCAGAAAACCACCGTGAAGTCCCGAAGATACCGTAGTCTTGAGAAGAGTTCCAAACCATTTTCGGACTCGGACTTCAGGTTACGAAGAGCCGAGCAATGGGGAGACGGCAATTTACATAAATAGGAGGAGACGAAAAGCAAGCACACGGTCGAGGGGCGCATTTTTCAGGGCCGAGCAATTACCGAGCAACAGTACCGTTCCCCACTTATCCGAGCCACCGGCCACGACTCCATTGCACTAGGTCACGAAGAGCTCGACCCGAAAAGTTGCGCGGCGGTTTCTTGCGGGGACTCGGCGAGGTTCGGGGAAGCGAACCAATTAGTGTTTTGCCCGGCTAATGAATCGTCATCCGGACCACTCCTGTGCCCCGTACGCCGTGCAAACCGAAGAAGGTTAGAGGCGGCGGCGGTATGCCCGGCACGCTCGGAAAGAGAACCGGGTTCTCGCGGTCGAGCGAACGAGTCCCAGCACAAAGGACGAGTAACCTCGAAGAAGAGGGTTATTAATTATCAGTGTCCTGCGTCTGTCCCCTCCCACTACCTTTCCTACCTGTTCCCGATTGTCTGGACCATGCTACTTCCCTCTCACCCCTCTGAGGATCTGGAATGAACCGTCTGAGATTTGAACCCGCTTTTTCGTAAAACATCTGTCCAGGATTCGCACTTTTGTCTAACAATGCAAATAGGTTGATCTCTGAACACCGTAATCTGTCTATTTTTCTTTTCCGAGCACTCTAAATTTTCACATGCTCCTAATAATTACATAAGAGATAATATTTCCCTCACTTTTATTTTGCACATTAAAACAACAAATGAGGTCTCATATTTTAAATATTAATTCTTTTGCATTCATATATCACATTGTACAGTATGTCAAAATTGCCTGTGAAGAATAACGTCGTCTTTGGGAATCTTTCAAAAATTATGAAATTACTTGTCGAGATTGGAAAATTATTTTTATGTTTTAATCATTTTTTACCGCTGTGTTGGAATGGTCTTGCTGATTAAAATAAGTCCAAACACGATGCTATTAATCCACGATTCAGTAGAATCTCGATTATTCGAATCTTTAACACTAAACCTACCCGGCACAAAACATATAAAAGTGAAACGTCTTATAGAAGGAAAAAGATTGAGTTTACTTAAACATTGTACGATTTTTATTATAATATATTGTCATTTTCATTATGTGCTTAGATAAAGAAGGCAATTCATTAATTTTCTATGAAAAAATTTTTATAATTTCAATAATTGTGAAGTAGAAAACCGGCCATTTTGACCGTGCTAGGTTTAGTGTTAACACTAGGTTTACGGAGTTGTAAACGTGGCCAGTTTGGATTATTTTATAAAAATATCAAGAATATATTCAGCCAGATTTTCAGGAAATTTTACTATAATATATATTCCAAGGAATAAATGTGTTAAATAAATGTGTTAAAATAATTGTAAATTATATAAACCCCGTCATTTTGACGGCTCCCGTAAATCTAGTGTTAATATCATCTTCGATTGTGAGCAGGTCAGTGTAACGTGATTCTTCCAGCCTTACAGTAATTTATAAAGAATGAAAAGATTGTCCAGACCATCCAAGATCGAGCGTAGCAACCACATGTTCCTAGCAATGTCCAATTAAAAACCAGACTAATCCAGTTACCTCGACGATCTAAAGCCATCCGAAAATCTTCTAACATCGCGACATCCCGCGACCGTCCTTGCGGTCGCAGGTGCGTGCAGGGCGGACATTCGCTGCGTATCGTCGGCGCTTTAATTCCTGAAAGTTTATCGCGCGGGCACGCAATAAAACCTCGATGAAAATGGTATTTAACGAAGCGGTCTCGGAGAGCGCCGGCCAGCTGAGTGCAAATCGAGCAAACGAAACGGAGCGAACCTCTTCGAGTTCTCTGCGCCGCACCGCGCCGTGGCGGTAGTCAGTCCGTCTGTAAATTGAATGCAACTGGAACCGGCCCTGCAGGCTTCGTCGGAGTCCTTCGGCGGGTTGGATCGGCACGCACGCGTCCGTACGGTAGCCGATTGCATCGCGATGCACCTCCTCTCCTCGCTCTCTGCATCTCGCGAGCCAACGGAGGCCGAGTGATGAACGCTGCAACACTCCGGAGGTCGAGGAACACGCTCGAGAAGGATCTCGGTGGAGGGGGGCGGACGGGCGAACAGCGGGGACGTAAAGGGGGGTACGGGGGAGCAAGAAGTTGCGGAGGCAGCCGTGGCGGCCGGCGGTCTCCGAAGACCGCCCACTAAATCACCGGACCGAATTCCATTTGGCTTTCGAGGCTCCTCTCCGCAGAGTCAACAACGTATTTACCCGTCGATTTGGCTCTTTTGCGGTTGGGCCCCCTCCTTGAGCCCCGGCTCCCTCCGTTCGTCATCCTGCTGCCCCCCTCGTGGGCCTCTTCTTCTCTCTTGGCCCCCACCGCTGGCTTCCACTCGCCTAATTCCTGCGCGCTTCTTCTTTAAGCCATTTCCATAAAGCAGGAATTAACACGGGGATTTTTCGTGTCGTGATCTAAGGCTTTAATTAACACGTTGACTGCCATTTAATGCCCTCGAATAATTTGTTCATATTCATACGTGAATTTTTACACTAATATATTCACTGTACCAAACAGATCTGGAAGATGTAACAAAATTTAAGCGTTACTCAGTATCATGTATTGTAACATTTCAATTTTTATTTCACTAAATAAATTACTTTGATGTTATGGAATGTTTAAGGTTGTTGGTTTGGCAGTCCAAGTGTTAAAGATGTGTGTTTTTGTTTATCATTATTAGTCTGTGGATTGTATTCATTCATGCCAAAAATGAGTTGAAGGGCTTCTCAGTATCATAAATTTTAACACTTCAATTTTTATTTCAACAAATAAATTACTTTGATTTTATGGAGTGTTTGAGGTTGCTGATTTCGCAGTCGAAGTGTTGAAGATGTGTTTTTGTTTGTCATCATTAGTATGTTATTTATTCATGGCAAAAATCGTATTTGTCAAATACAAGACTGTCAAGACACTTAAAAAATTGATTGATTCTAGACGTACTGCAATTATTAAAAGCGGTAATGCACTTTCATTCAACTTCTATTTCGTACAATTGATATGCACAATTTTTATTTTGCATAAGGATCCGCAGTCTCCTCATGACGCACACGGGTTAAACTTTGAGAAAAGATTCTTGCATCGATTCCGGAACAGCAGAATCCTGATTTGATCTCCTCTTCTCTCCGCCGCTCGCCGCATGAGGTCGGCGTGCTGCACGTTCCACGGATGTCTCCAGCTTCGGATTATGAATATTGATAATAGCAGCGCAGCGAAGAAAGGCCGGCCGTCCAATGTAAATATCTCGACGACCTCTCGAGCCCTCGCCACCCACTCTCTCTCTCTCTCTTTCTCTTTCTCTGCCCAGGTTCTCTTCTTGGTCCTCGGCTCTTCTTCTTCTTCTTCTTCCTTTTCCTACGTTTTCGCCTGTCGCGGCGCTTTTCTTCCTCTTCCCAGTTCCTGTTCCCTTCGGCCCCTGTGCACAGGCTCTCTGACCTTTGCACTCGACCGGGCCCGGAGCTGTTTCAGCGAGCTACCGAGGCTGCAGTTCCGCTTGAGGAATTCTTCAGCAACGGATCGACAGGCGGAGAGGGCGGCTGCTTTCGTTATTCCTTGCCCCGGCCGCGGTATTTACATTCCGCTGCAGCCTAGGGTTGCTTCTTGCGCCCCCCCCCCCCCCCCCCCCCAGTTACGACCATGGAAATGATAGAGGTGCATGCTGATCGCTTGCTCCTTCGTTCGTTCGTTCGTTGGTTGCCAGCCGACGTTTGTGTACAGGGAAAATATCGCAAGTGCACTCGATTGGTTACCAATAATACCCGGCCCTTTTAGTCCAGCGGTGTACGGGGCTCCTTCCAACTTCTCTCTTCTTCACCGGTCCGCTTTTGTTGATGCATCGTGACTAAATATTTATGCGGATTCGGAGTTATTGCTGTTCGGTGGTTTGCGATCGTGCTCGCAGGATTTCTGAATTTAAAGCACCCTCCTCGACCGCGGGACAGATTTCAAGTACACTGTGGTATTTCGTGCAACGTTACCGCGCGAGAGTTTGAAGAAACGGAAAGTAGTTATTGGGAGCCGGAATATTGAAAATAAAACGCCACACTGTGACGTTTTATCGAGGTTCTGTGTGTGCGTTTTTTTTTTCATTTTTTGGAGATTTTTATTCGCTATGATGCACGAAGAGGGGCACGGCCATTTCAAACCCGATGAAACTGCCGGCACATGAGGGAGAATTCGGCAGAATTTTATTTAACAGAGCATGGGACATTCTCGTAGAGGGAAATAAAATTTTAATCAATTTCCTCTAGTTTTGCCCGGAGGTTTTATCGAATTCGTAATAATCCTATTACGGTCTTTGTTTCGCTGCAGTTCTACTAAACTCATAAATCTTTACGGTAAATTTAATCATAACTGGACTGTGCGAATTTCGCGAGTGTTTCAATTTCATGGTAATTAGAATCGAATGGAAATTTAGTTGCTTCGGTAAATCTTGTTTAATATTTAAATACTCCGAATTCCATGTGCATCACACTTCCGCTATGCTTGCATCTGTTACGACTCAACAATTTAAGTCAGCTGTGTTTGCTAGCTTGAGAAAGAGTATTAAACCATTTCACAAAAGAAAAAAAGGAAAAATGTGGAGACCGTTATAAATTAGGACACGTTATATGAAACGTACGTTTCCATATTTTAGAAAAAGAAATTAATTAAAAAAGTGCGATAGCAATAACCTTTATATTAATATACGGACATTTATTTTCAATTTGTCTCGAAAATTCTATTGTTGAAAAAATGAAAAATTACTCTATAAAAATCTGCGTTAAAACATAAAACCTGATAACAAAGATGTTACGGAACGTAATCGATTAACCGTGACATCCACGTATTCATTTCTCCAACTGATATTTTCAACTGACGAAAATACTGAAATGTTGTCCAACTCTGCCTGCTTTTTTCTTTTGAAATACATTCCTCCAGAGGTAATAATCATAACCAAATGACGAGGGTAACACATTCGGCCGAAAGGGAACACCGCGGAAAATCCGCCCGACACCGTTCACCCCCAATCCCCGAAACTGACGCATAACATCACCGGGGTGTTACGGTTATACCACAAAATGGTTATGCGGAAGCTTCTCCAGGCACGCAGCCGCCCTTGGTATTCTTCCATTACTCTGAAATATTTTTATACCGGTTCGGGGCGCAATATTTCCAGCCGTTAACCAGTCACCACGGCAGAGAAACAATGATACTGGATGGTCGGTGGGGTGTCTTCGCTTCTTCAGGAATATTGCTTTCGCCAGGCCCCCTGCGTCTTAATAATCTTATAACACGACGGAGGAATGGGGGCGGAGCTTGCAGGGGTGGTTTTCACCTTGCAGGAATCCCTGGACCCTGAAACATCTGAAACCGCCCCTCACGGCGGTCTGGAGAGCGACTTTTTGCGCGGAAAAATTACAAATATACCTCGAAGAGCCCGGAAGATCGATCTAAACGCCCCGCTGAACAACACGATCCCGACATAAAATTCTCCAAAATTGTGCCTGTGTGTACCGAATACAGGGTGTTTCAAAATTACATTACAGTGATCACTTTTTTCTGCATCTCTGGATCAGTTAAAAATACTTGCCGCAAAATTAACATTGACCTTGATATTCGCGGTTAAATTTTCAATTAAACCTTGAAGATTCTCTTCAAAGAATTATTTGCGACCCGTAGCTCCTTGGAAGCTTTTCCTACCTCAGTTTCGAACAAAACCCATTTCACCTTGATAATCTCACTCAAGATCAAATCTCCACCGATCCAAAGGCGAAGAATCTCGCTGCGAATAGAAAAGAATTTGTTTTGCATTTAGTTCTGTACCGATCGTTAAAGACGAAACACGTATTCTTTTATAGTTTTCGGTAAAGCAGCTTATGTTCAAAATATTCTAAAAACTATAAATCTTTTTTACAACCATGTAATAAAATGGCGGCGTCTGTACCTTCCGAGGATCATATTCGTCAATGCATACTTTTTAATTTTCATGCGGGATTTAATGCAATGGGTAACAACAAAGAAAATTTGCGATGTTTATGGAGGTGTATTAAAGGTTAACAAGTGTCAACGTTGGTTCAGAAGGTTTGCTGCTGCTGATTATGATCTCTCTGACAGGCCTCGAAGTGCACGACCAGTTGAATTTGATAATGACACCCTAAAATCTCTAATGGAACCTGATCCAAAATTAAGTATGCAAGAATTATCGAGAAGCCTTGGGTTCACATGGTCAATTATACAAAGGCACCTACACGAAATGGGAAAGGCATGTAGGCAAGGAATATGGGAACCGCATTAATTATCTGAGACCAACAAGAATATTCGTCGATCAATTTGCACTTCATTGCTATTAAAATTTTGTAGAGATCCATTTCTTAGCAGAATCGTTACCGGGGATCAAAAATGGATTCTTTATGATAATATAAAGTGTTCAAAGCAATGGCTTTCTGTAAATCAAACCGCAATATCAAACCTGGAGAAACAGTTACTGCTGAGTTGTATTGTCAGCAATTACAACGGCTGTATTCGGAACTATTGAAAAAGAGGGAATCTTTAGTCCACAGAAAAGGTGTAATACTGCAAATTGACAATGCCCAACCCCATACAGCGAAACTCACTCAGGAAAAAATCAAAGAATTGCAATGTTTTACCGCAACCCCTGTACTCGCCGGATATTGCCCCCTGTGACTATCATCTTTTCAGATCTCTGGAGCATTATTTAAGAAATAAAACATTCACTTCTGTAGAAGCTGTAATGAGGCATCTTGAAACATATTCTGCTTCACGAACCTTGGATTTCTATAAGAGGAGGATTGAAAATTTGCTGGAAAGATGGCAAACTGTCCTTGATAATAATAGAGATTATATAATAAATTAAGAAATAAAAGCTTGAATTTACTACAAAGTTTGTTTTAGATTTCAAAATAATTTAGTACTTATGGGTTCCTTTAATAATTTTGAAACGCCCTGTACAAATTCAGTAATAGAATACATTCGAATGTTCATCCGAGATCACCGATAACTCCGGGCATCTTTGCGCCAGAAGTTCCACCCTCGAAGCCTTCCGACGTTCTCCCAAACAAGGAAATCAATTCACGTTCTATCAATAGCGGAGCGTCGGGCAGCTAATTATCATTTCCTTTTCAATACTCCTTTGTCCGGCCTCTATCTCGAGACTCCTCTTTTATCCTCGTGTCCGCCGGGACTGCTGGCGGGGCGAATCCCTTTTCAAATCGTGTTTCGTTCGAACCTCTCGGTGATCCACGCCCACGACGGTGTCCGCGTAGCCGAAAACGTTCGCGAGCGGTTCGGCGGCCTTGGGAGGCGTACGAAAAGGTGGCCACCGTACATTTGGAAGGCATTAACGCGTCACTCCGCGAGGGCCGACAGAGGGCCGACAGGACCGACGAAACCGGCGCTCATTAAAATTCCATCGGGAGTCCCCGAGAGCGGGCACGGCGCGACGTCTCATCGGCTTTACGAGTTCCGCGTGTGTGTCACGAGCTCCGCATCTGTCCTGGGAGCCAGGACAAAGACCGTCGACGTCTTCCAGGCCGGCGGGAATCGGCCCGCGGTGACAAGAAGCTTGTCCAAACACGGCCCGAGCACTTATCAGCGCGTGAACACGAGCTGGAACGATGGTGGCATGAGAGTTAGCACAGAGGGGGTATAGAAATGTAGAAAGTAGGCTTGTGCCCCAGAGAGGTCGTTCCTGAAGACTCATTTCTTCACCAGGTAGCTTCAATAGTAGCCTATGCGTTACCATTTGGCTAATAAGGGATCAGAGAAAGCGGTTTCCTTCGAAGGAGGCGTCCGGGGGACCCCTATGGGGCCTGATCTAAATTGTAACGTGTACGGTACCATTTTAATCAGAAAAGTGTCCCGAATACGCCGGTAGATGTTTCACAGAAAAACAATGAAAAATAAAAAAGTTTCGCAACTACATTATCACCGTCCCATAATCAAACTGGTACCGATTTACTCACTACAGTGAATTCTCATTACGAGTCAGTAAGAACCTTACAATTTGGAGTCAGTGTAACTACCCACACCACCGCAGTGAGGGGCCGAACCTGCAACATTGCGACGGAGAAAGACATTTTCTCAGTCTTCCTGTCACTATCGCTTAGTAGTCATAGACTTTTATGACTTGTAGACGGTCATGACTCTTAGACTTCCAGCGTGCCCTGTGTAGTTCGGTGATAACCTCAGCCAACTTCGTCTAAAAGTCAGTCACGAGAATTCACTGTATCTTCTCCTGAGCCGCTCTAGATCAAGGAATCGTGATTGTGCAAGAGTGACAACGATTCCGAATAATTTCAATCGACGATCCGACGGATCCAGGATAGAAGAGGAGCACAATATCCGGCAGAATCCTCGGCGACGTTTCGCCGGAAAGTTGTGTGCCGTCGGCCGGGTAAGCTGGCCTTTATTATCCCGTGAACGGGAGCCGCCGAGTCGTAGCGAGTCCAGGATTTATCGGCAATATCCGTGGTGGCGAAGAAACCGCACCGAACTCGGCTGGAGACCAACTCCACCGTCACCCAACACCGGGGACACACACCGGCTCCCACGGAGGAGGTTGTTCTCTCTCTCTCGGTGTTCAAACTTCCCCGTCGTCGGCCGGAGCAGCCCGGGGAACATCGGCGTCGTCGCTTAATTTCGACGTAGTTCGACCGTTAAAGAGGAGCTTTAAGACGGGGGCGGTATATTTCTAGGGGGGGAATTGCAGGCTTAAGACCGCAGAACCGGCCCTCCCGGGCGCTCCACGCATATCAAACACCTCGGTACCTCTCCTCTGTCTACCGTTCTGTCACCTTCTTCCCGTGCCTCTTCGCCCGACGTCTTTGACCTCCCTCCCTCTCCTCGGGCACACGATCCCACCACCTCCCCTTTGTCTCGCCCCCTCGCCAGAAGGATTACCCGATATTACGTGGGTTTGACGGCTCGCCTCAAGTGGAAGCTCGTAAAATAAACGGCCGCCCCGACGCCTGTATCATCGAGCAGATGCACGGTAGCTTCTTATAGCCGCCGGATTCTTCGATTCGAATATTTTTGACGGATCCTTCGCGCCACAGTATTTCAATCCTTCGGAGCTGCGAAGTATTATTCGTTTTCGTCGGGATCTTAGGAAAAAGAGAGACCTCGAGATTCATGGCTGAACGAATTCTGATAACAGCCACAGAGCTGTCCAATTTTTCTGATTTCCATACATCGTTACCATTGGTCCATGTCCTTCGTGATAACTCCTTAACTCCTTGACAAAGTCGCGGGGAACATTTTCGCAAAGTTGATTCCTGTCAAGGAACACCTTGTGTATTAGATAGCAAACAGTTTAAGAGAAAAATGCAGTGGTAAAATGGTGCACTCTGAGTACGCTAATGATGCTTATAAGTAGACTGCTGATCTTTGTGCAAAATAAAATATATTTGCATTGATTAGAAGACACAGGAACGAAATAGAAATTTCTTTCTTCTGTTAACAATAGGACTACCGAGCAATAAATGCGACTGACGTATATTGCTCTGTAACAGTGACAAGACTGTGCCAATTCAGACTTCATACAACTTTTATTGTAATATGTGGTTCAATGAAGAGGTTCACTAAAAAATTTCCGATGAAAACATTTTTACCATTTTGACTGGTCCGGTAGTTCTAGTGTCAATTATTCTATTAAGCTGAAACCAATATGCTGGTGCCCTCAAATCTTTTTCATATGTTTACCGTTTTCTGCTTACCCATTTTTGTGATAAATGCATAAAATCCGCACTCCAGTTGTAAGTTAGGAATTATTTTTGAAGGCATTCTGGTCCAAAGCAACTGCAATTGTTCCAGCCGCGGAGAATCGGAGAATACGACGTAATTAGAGGATAGACGTGGAATTTGAAGCCTAAAACGTTTCCAAGCTCTCCGTTCCACGCCTCGTGGTCACGACGCGCTCCAATTCGTAGGCCCGCTCGTTTTGTTTAGGGAACGAAATAGAGCGAGGCGACATTCCGACATTACACGCCGGGAATTATTCATGTGAACGTCCTCCTCCCTGCCTGGCACTGTTTATCCGCGGCCGTGGCGCGGCAGTTCATCATCCCTTTCTGCCCCCGTAGATCCCGAGTCCCCGGAGTAATTACAAATATTTCCCTTCTAATAACTGGCCGGACTACGGCTGAAAATAGAGCTGACTCGAGCCTTCCACCTGGACGTGGATCGATCATCATCGGACTCTCGCGAGCCGTGCTCGATCTATGCATCATCCTTCTAATTACCATGGAAACGCGCTATCGGGCAACGGCAGCATCGGGGAATTTCTTGACCCGAATGTTTCCGAAGGTGGGTCGAACGGAAACCATCAAAATGCTTCGTTCTTCTGTTGTTGCGGGGCTTGTGAATTGAGACGTGGTCGAGGATCATTAGTGGACATTAGTCATTCATTTTATGAACTGACCAGAAAAACGACCAGATAAAACACAAAATTCTTCAGCTGATTATTATTGAAAGGAGAAACAAATCTTTATTTATCTCGCGTTTCTTACAGTTGATTCTGCACAATTATAGTTTGCACAAAAATCCGCATTCCACTCGTTACACAAATTAACTGCGAATATGAAAGTTTTAATTACCGGTAGAGTATGAAAAATGTTGGAGGTGAAAAACCAAAGTTGGTAAAATTGAAATACCTCCCTGGTATTGCTAATTTAGCAAAAATTGACTTTAGTTAACGAAAGAGAATGAATGGTCATTTTAGTCACCGGCCACGTCAACGTTCATGTGTCGTGAATCGTGTAGCGGCAACACAAATGAACGAGTATGTGTAAAAATAGTGGGTTCATTCTTGTCCATCAGAATGCTCCGGTAAAGAGGAATTGTATCGCGTTTAGGCTGGCCCGGAGGCAGTGTTCGACGATCAGGCGGGTTTGTCGGTCCCGACAAAAGCGGCTTTGATGAGAGGATTAATTCCCGTCCAGAAACATCTCTAAGCGGGGTCCACCTCCTCGTTAAGAGGCCAGGAAAAATAATCACGACCGGAAAGGGGGGCGTGGTCCGGCAGTCGTTCGAAGACACTGGTGTATCCCCCTAAGTTTCGCCTAATACAGTGGCTTCCTCGTTTTATTCGCCGGAACATCTGTCGCTGGAATAAATTTCCTCGTGGCCGACGACGAAAAACGAGGAAAGAAGAAATTCGAAGACGAATGGCGCCCGAAAAAGAGAAGAAGAGAGGGGAAAGAGAGAAAGGGAGGGAGAGAGAGAGAGAGAGAGAGCGCCCGGCTATCAGAGATCCGGGATTAGGCGGGGCGGAACTTCGCCGGAAATTCATTTCGCACGGAAGTTTTAATATCCCGCGGAACTTTTTAATGAAAGTTAGAGCCCTCGCGGACTCGCTGTTAACGAGTAAATTAATTCGGCCGGCGGGATGGCCGTCGCGACGCGGCTCGCGCCTCGAACCAGCCCCGGCATCCGATGCATCCGGCTGATAACCGGGGAAATTCTGAGACGCGTATCTTCGACCGGCGTATCTGGCACCGATCAGAACGTGCCGGTCGATCGACAACTTCCTTTCAAGGGTAACGACGCGAGTCCTGAATCTTCCGACGGTCGTAAACCCTACGCGTGGTACCGTAAAAACACGAATCCTGCTCACTGATTTATACATCCGGCGATATAGCGCGTCGATACTATGCCCGGGGATGCCTCTGTATTAAACATTGACAGACGGGACCCTCGATGCCACCAATTTTGATATCTTCCTGAGCGATTGCACGGAGAAGTGGCGCCGATAAGCATGATTTTTAAAGGATTCACGGGGTTGATTACCATAAAGTCTAGAGATAGCTCTCGGAGGCAGTTTCTGGCTTCAATGAGATCTGCTGTGATTTTTTAAAATAAAGTATAGTCGGTGAATGGGCTATCGGGGCTATCGTGCGTGACCTTGAGATGATGAAGCGTGCCTTAGTACGGAACTGGAACCATCAGTTCGCTCGTAAAATCGGGATTTTTGGGGAAACAAGAGTATTTCAATTTTTCTTGTTTAGCGTAAAGGGTAGCAATCTTCTCAAACATTTTTGTGAACTATAAACTTCCCTCCATAACGTCGGGCGATCTTTACGACGTTGGTACGAGACGTCCAGAGGAAGTGGGACTTATTGGCTGACTCACAGATAGAGCTTCTCTTGTTAGCAATAGGAGACATTATTACCTACTGGCTAGCAACTTAATAATTATGGAGAATTGATATGATTGAGACGGCTGCATTACGATTTGAAGTAGTAGACATTGTTTTCTGTTGGCTAGCAAGGAAAGAACAATGTAGCTGCTATTGAATAAGTTATGAGTAGACTGCAGATGTATATGCAATTTGCAATTTTTGTAGACGAATTTTAAGAAAGTCAAATTAAATAGAATCATATTCTCAGTAAATCTGAAATAAATAGAAATTGTACTAAATTCTGTTGAATTTTATATTCTAACCTATTTCGAAAATTTTCGAAACCCATAAATGCATAAAGATCCGCAGTTATGAGTCATGACTAGACTGCGGATTTTATGCAATTTATGACAAAAATTGGTACAACGTAAAATGTAAAGCAGAGGACAAGTTGTAAAGACTTAAGGCTCCAATTTTGCCAGGCGGCCTTGATCCGCCCCAGTGTGCGTGCCGTGTGCGTGTGCCTTGGTGTGCCGCACACAACGCTAGATCGTACTACGGCCGAAGATACGGCAGCGCCGTTGTTTACGTTGTCGGCCACGCGCGCTCAGATGGTCACTTTGACAGGCATCATGTGACCGAATAATGCAAAATGTTGCTGGACAACGCAAAAGTAGGACCTGCCTGGTAGCGAGCGCTCTAGATTTATCCTTTATCTAGCGCTTTTGACCACTGATAAGCCACATCTTTGAATTATAGAGCCATAAATTCGCGCCTCCCGAACCCTTGCAACCTTGTACGATCTAGCGTTGTGTGAGGTACCACACTGGGGCGGATCAAGGCCACCTGGAAAAGCTGGACCTTAAGGATATCAGTGTATTAGTTTCAGCTTAATAAGATAAATAAAGAGACAAAGAAATTTTAATTTGGCTCCCGTTCCCGACGCGAACAATTTTTATTTTGCGTAAAAATTCACGGTCATCAGATTGTACGCAAGAACATGTAAATTGGTGGCTAGACTGCAACGATGTCTGTAGGTGAAGTCCATGAACTAGTGACGGAAAATTTTCATAGTTCCACAACTGCGTGACCCGAGATGGACTGTAATTACACCGCTGCACACGAAAGCGAAGCGACCACAATCCAAACAGTGGCTACAGTTTCGATTAATGATGTCCCACCTTTCGGTATCATCAGTGTCTCCGCGGCAACACTGCGGCAACACCTCCAACAAGAGGATCCCTATCCGTCTGACGAGTTATTCAGAAAAGCTCGGACCCGCTGTAGCGTCGAAACTCGCAAAGTGATCTATAACTGTTTGCGCACCGAACTACCGTACGGATATCGCGGAATATCAACAGGAGGTCGGTCCCAGTTGCAAAACGACGAGAAAATCAGTTGGTCCGGGGCACGGCGCGGCGCATCGCGTCGCGTTCGAAGGGTTAATCTTCTGTGCAGCGGCGGCGCTGGGTCTCTGATAACGATCCTCGCGTTGCGATCTAAGGCTCCCGAGATCTTCTTCGGTGGGATGAAATAGAGCGAGTCGTGCGCGCGGGCACCCGAGCTGGAGGAACGGAGAGAGGAACAACGGGGGCTCGGAATACGCGGACCGGGCGCATTTGTCACCGGGGCTGAGACGTTGTGGCGAGCTGATATAAATAGGCGCGCCGGTGACAAACGACCGGTTCTTACGGGAAAATAAGCAAACACGGCGCCAGCGACGCGGATTGGGTGCTACTCCGTTGTAGGTGTCCGTCTCTTCGAGTCGCTGTCTGCTGTCCAGTATTGGGACCCCGAAGCGTCTCTCCGTGTGCCGATAGATGGGCTCTTCTTCGATATTCTGCATCCATAAAAAGATTTGGAGGATACCAAAGATGCCAGCTTTTCGGTAAAGTAGCCTGTGTTCAAAATATTCTAAAAAGTATAATTTTTGTTTACCACCCTGTAATAAAATAGCGGCGTCCGTACCTTCCGAGGAACATATTCGTCATTGCATACGTTTTCATTTTCATGCGGGATTTAATGCAACGATAACAACAAAGAAAATTTGCGATGTTTATGGAGACGTATTGAAGGTCAACAAGTGTCAAGGTTGGTTCAGAAGGTTTGATGCTGGTGATTGTGATCTCTCTGACAGGCCTCGAAGCGGACGACCAGTTTTACCGCACCCCCCGTACTCACCGGATATTGCTCCCTCTGACTATCATCTTTTCAGATCTCTGGAACATTATTTAAGAAATAAAACATTCACTTCTGTAGAAGATGTAAGGAGGCACCTTGAGTCCGAAGATGGCAAAGAATGAGGAAAGATTCTTTGAGGAAAGATGGCAAACCGTCCTTGATAATGATGAAGATTATGCAATGAATTAAGAAATGAAAACCTGAATTTACTACAAAGTTTGTTTTAGATTTCAAAATAATTGATCACTTATGGATCCCCCTAATATAAGGGCGAAAAGTTAAGGCACGTAAAATCATTTTTCGCCTATACTTGTCGGTTACCTGGTCACTCTACCTTATTAATCTACGAAGTCGTAAAATAATAAAAATAGAAAGTTCTCTACTATATTTTGCACGCCGTACGATCCTCCTAACCCAGTTCCTCCTTCCAGTTCCCAGTTCCTTCTTCCGAAAGAATTCCGCCGACAGCGTTTCATTTCCCACTTGGACCGTAAGAAAACAGCATTCCTTCGTCAGGAAAAAATGCAACGCAGTCTCGGTCGCTGACAAGACACCTTAGCGATGCACCTTGAAGGATGCACCTTAAAGAATGCGTCCTGAAGGATGCACCGAGTCGCGGGTTGTACCACCAGGATGTCGCACCTCCGGAGGATGCGTCCACGAAAGGACGTCTTCGGAACCTCGGCCGTGTATTTCTATGGGTCGCGCCGTGACGAGCCCGGAGGAACGACTTAGAGGGCGTTGTAGAATGCCACCGGCGCGAGATATATCTGTACCGACGTGTGTCTATATTTACGTGGCAAACGATCGAGAGACCAGAGCCCCGGGGCTCGCATCATCGGCCGATGAAAAGTCCCGCGTTTTCCCGGCGAAACGCGATATTTATGCGTGGCCCTCCGCCGATCCTGTTACGCGGGATCCTCGCCCGCACCGCCGCGTCGGATGTAGGATTTTACGCCGATCGACCGGCATAAACTTATACGATTTTTGAACCCGTGCACACGACGACGCGACGCGACGCGACGGATCGACGTAACACGCGTACGCTTTTACGAGGGCCTTCAGCTGCACGCTGGTTGCTCCCTGGGAATATGGAGCCGGTGAAATGGATCCGGAAGATGGATCCCTTCGCGGATATTTTGTTACGTCACCTGGGAAATCCTGTGTCTTCTTCTTTTTAAAGCACGCCTCATCTGGTCGCCTTTGAAATTCATTGAACAGCGCGCTGAAGCGCCAGAATCGGCGAGCAAGCTGCAACCATGGCTAACTTTTGTTTTGAAAGAGATATATACGTTCGTTGGATAGATGGATAGATGGAAAGTGTCAATATTGATGTGTTGTGAGATTCAATCGCAATCCTGTACTATTTATGGAACACATATGCAATTTAAAGCTGGAGGAAAATTAAAAGAATGTCAGAGCTTCAACTTATTAGTCCCAGCTTATCAAAATTATTAGAAGGATCAACTGTTTGGATCCTATTAATTGTAATCGATGCAAACAATTTTTATTTTGCATAGAAATCCGTAGAGTGAGGATTTTTATGAAGAATAAAAATTGTCCAAAACAATTGTATGAAACATAGGTCAAATAGAAATGCATTTCCTCGTTTAAGAATTTTTATAAATTCAGAATAATACATCAACCTAGTTCCAATTATTCTAACACCTCACAATTTGTATTTAACCAATCCGTTTCTGTCATAAACGCACAAAGACCCGCAATCTAATTACATTTATAGTTGGAGATTTCAAAGCGATCTTCACTTTGTTTTTCACGTGAAATTGTATTTGTTCATTCAGTCGGGTTTGCAGCCAGTTCCATGAATAATGAATCGATCTAACTATGCCGGTGTTCGAAGATCGTTCAAGGTCACTTATAGCTGTTCGATCATTGCCAAACGATACACAACGATACGAATCGTTCGTTCGGCGTCTTCCGTCATTCCGGAGCGGGGCCGACGTGCAATTCGGAATCCAAGAGGCGGACAGAAGGGAAAAAGGTCGATGACACCGCGATCTTAGATCATACTACCCGAGACCGCTCGAATTATTTCACCGAGGCCTCGCGCACATCATAAAGAGAGACGTACTGCTCGGGTTACGGGGGAGACTCTCGGCATACTCGTTTTGGAGACCGATCCAGCTTCGTCGAGCCGAGACACCGACACTGTATTACGCCGGGAATATATGGCGGAATAACCAATGAAAATATTTACGATCTCACTTTTGAATTTATGTTGTACGCGCAATACTCAACGCGCCGCGTCGGTGAAATAAGGCGGCCCGATCTTGTTACAGATAACGGTGATGGGATTTGCTTGACAGTTCGTCTCTCAATTAGGAACACTGATTTCTAAACATCATTTTTAATGCCATTACAGTTCTTTGACGCTGGTGCCAATGTTAGGATTGCCAAATTTTTCTGAAACATTTTTCCAGGACATACTGTCCAAAACAGAAATATATGTAATTTCATAATATTCTTCGCTGAGAACCCACTTAACTAGTTTCCCGAGGAAATTGTTTTTATGGATAACTTCAATTCCGGGACGGTTAGCAACCCTGACCAATGTCCAAAAATTTTCTATAGCGTCCTATAACGTTGTACCAGTGTCGCCAGACGAGGGAATGGAGCACGAATCGAGGGGAAAAAGTTACCCTCTCTCTGCCAGAGATGGAACGCGTCATGTGACCGGGTCGCGTCGGGAGCGTGGGGGATTAGCGCGGTAGAAAGGGAAATTACAGTGGGGGGACAAGTCTTGATCCGACGACAGTGCATTGTAATTCATCGTTTCAGTGCCTCAAGTTTAAATTAATTTACAATTAAGAAGTTTCAAGGGGAAATTCTCATTACGAGTCAGTGCTAACCTTACAATTTGGGGCCAGTGGAACTACCCACACAACCGCGGTGAGGGGCCGAAGCCCGAGAGCCGTCTCTCGAGCTACGTGCAACATTGTATCGGAGAAAGACATTATCTCAGTGTTCTTGTCACTATCGCTTAGTAGTAATAAGCTTTTATGACTTGTAGACGGACATGACTCTTAGGTTTCCAGCGTGCACTGTGTATTTAAAATGCGACGCTCGGCGACAACCTCAGATTTCGTCTAAGAGTAACGAGAATTCACTGTATTGCTTGTTGGTTGCTCAACCAACCTAATTTTATAGAAGATTTCCCAGAACAAAATTTTGTTACGATCAATAATCTATCAGATGCGACAAGAGAGGAGAACTTCGGAGAGCTAATTGTTGCGAATTTCTCGAAGACGACAGAACTGTATGAATCGATTTCAAATCATGCGAGTTAGTTACCGCATATCATCACCTTCAGACCAACCTAATTTTATAGAAGATTTCCCAGAACAAAATTTTGTTACGATCAGTAATCTATGAGAGGAGAACTTCGGAGAGCTAATTGTTGGGGATTTCTGTAAGGGAAACAATTGACCGGTTTGAAACTTCGCACGTTCGTCCCCGCGTATCATTAGCTTCGTACGAACCCGATACCTCAATAAAGTCGGAATGCATGTAGGTCACGGCGAGTCGAGCGGACGTCGCGTTTCCCTGATCTACGCGCTGGCACCGGTTCAACAATGGCACTCCGAACCTGGCGACGCCGAAATTAAATTTCACCGGCTTCATTTGCGCTCGGTTGCTCCCCGCATCGTCTTCTGTTTGACCGTGGAATTGGTTACATTCCAAGTAATATAAAAGCCATTTCCCAATGGCCGGCTCCTGCCTCTCCCCCACCCCGCTCTCTAAAGCCTGTCCGTGGATCGAATGGACACCGATGCACAGGCTCTCGGCCATTTGCATACGATCGCGCGCATCGCCCTCGGCCATTTCCCAGCTGCGTGGCGAGAAAGTAATGAGACTGTGAGAAACGCTAACGATACGACGAGTAATCCGCCTTTTGTCGCGCGCAGTGCTCTTCCGATGCGTGTACACGCCACGAAGTGAATCGGGGATTCTTTTTCCACCGTTCACCCTTTTATAGGTTCAGAAAGTTGGGAATTGTGCTTGGTGTAAATTCGAAGTGGTTGTCGTCCGGCTTAGGGTGCGTGTACACTTGAGAATAAAATTGTCGCGAGTTACTTCCGAGTATAAAATTCATTTGAGTGTGCTATTCGTTTCTTACAAAATAAAGTACTGACGGTATTTGACTCTGGGAAATCTGAACAGTTTCACTCTCAAGTGGACACGCACCCTAAAAGCGAATCTCGAACGGATCTTCTATGCTACTCGTACGTTGTTCGTATCCCCTTTTGGATTCATGTTAGGAATTGCGCACTTAATTTCAAAGTGGCTAATCTCTAGAGCCCGGTCTTCTTAGATTAGCGATAAGGTAGAGCGACTGCATTACCGTCAAAAAATGGTTTCGCGTGCCTCTAGTTTTCGTCCTTATATAAGAATATTTTGTCCCTGGTAATGGGCTCATTCGAAAGAGGAAGGTTCGATCTAGTGCGCGCTGGTCAGGAGTTGCCGAGATTATCCAGATATTTGGTAATATAAGCGTTGGAAGTAGGCCAAAAATTGACGATGCGCATGTCGTGGAATCCAAGCATTTTGATGAGATTGAATGAATTTTCTGAACGAAATCGAGAGCAGCGCGTACTAGAAAATATCTCCAGCCAAAACTTGAGCTATATTTTGTCTTGATTCTCTGTGAAATGAAGCGAAAGACTTGAAGCACGTTTCTGGAAAGTCAGAGTTCATAATATCGATAATACAGAGCAAAAAATGTGACAAGTTTAGTCACAGACTTAAGACCAAGACGGATCTTAACACTAGAACTACCGAGCCCTAAACGTGACTTAGACTTATCCCTTTACGATAACAGCAAGATTGAATTTGCTCTGGTTCCATACGACTTTTATGGTAACATCTCCAAAGAAGAGATACATTAAAAAATTTCTCGTGAAATGTTTATCATAGTTCCAGTAATCGTGAAAAAAAGAAATCATCCACCAGTCATTCTTAAGTCTGTGCCTGAAGGCTGTGAATGGAAATTACCAATTAAAAAGTCACGCGACTATCCCGGGCCGTTAAGTCAACGATTTCCAAAAACGTCCCTAGTCGAGGCCAGTGTCTCGAAATTACCATGCAAGGGGCCATCGAGCGTAAAATTAGAGCGCCGCTGGCCGGTTGCATCGTCGAAGATGCGCGCGGAGACGCCTCGAAACAGTCGATCGTCGGATTGCCCAGCAAAGTGAGATTCATCTAATAACGAGTCGCTTTCGCGAACAATTTCCCGGCCGAGGGAGAGTCAGTCGACTATAAATAGCCACGATTTTCCGGCCCTTGCGGAGCCATTTCCCGAGCTCTTCCAATTAAATTCACCGGGTTGGAGAGAGAGAGAGAGAGAGAGAGAGAGAGAGAGAGAGAGAGAGAGAAAAACCCTGTCACTCTGTAAGGATCGCGTCGGAGGATGCGATGCCTCGGAAAAAACAGTGCAGACGGAGGAAGCTGGCGGAGGTGGGCGCCGAGGGAAAAACGGAAGTGAAACGTTACATCTGGCTTAACCGGCGTGGACGTTCGCCGTTCGCGTTCTATATTTAACGGATTCCTGTCGACGCACGATTCCTATACCGCGGCGATAAACGCCGGGAACCGGCGACAGATTTACTCGAACGGTATTTCCTGGTTCGGAACATTGCTACCCCTTATATACGCTCATGTCGCGGCTCATGGTTCCCAAAATTCATTACACGCGTTGCAATTCACAGAATTCACAACAGCATCTATGGGGAATCGAAAAGTGGAAACGAAAATTTGTGTGGATTAAGGGGTCCCATTACTATGGGGATACCAATTGCTGTGCCTATATTAATTACACTCATTTTCAAAGCATAATGAATATTGAAAAAGAGGTGTACAACATCTATATTAACCCTTTGCACTCGGCGCTATTTTCATTCTAAATCTAAATGTTTCCTCAGTCTTAGAATATTTTCATTTTATTCATACGAAACTGATCCGATTTCCACATATAATATTTAAATGTTTAGTGACCTGTTAAATACAAATTTTATAATGTAACAAATACATTGTCATAGTTTTTGTAATTTCTGCCACAACAATTTGTAGTGGTGCTTCAGAGTTATCACTCGAGTGCAAAGGGATAACTAATTTTAATGCAAAAATTTAATATCTCTTTTTTAACCCTTAGTACTCGACTGGCGACTGCAAGGCGCCACTAAAAATTGCTGTATCATTATTCAAAATATTTTTTAGATTATTAAATTTGTTTGTGTTTAATAAATTACTGAACACTTCAGAATTGTATGAGTAAATTGCACCATTTTCGTATGTATAACACGAAAATATATATATAGAAGGAAAATATTCTACGTTAGAAGAAATGTTTCGCTTTGGAGTTAAAATAGCTTCGAGTGCAAAGAATTAACTATCCCTTTATCCATTTCTTTTTAGTCCTCTGTTTTGTACAGTTAATGTACCCCTTTCTATTCGATAATTAGACTGTCGAATTTCTATTCAGAATAAAAATATTTTTTTCTTTTAATAGTGTTCATAAGCTAAGAGTAATATATGGGAGCTTTTAATTCTTTTAATCCATTTCCTGCTTTAACACCTTGACTGCTATGTCACCCATACGTGGGTAACGGTAATTATTTATCCAGGTTTTAAAATGAATTTTTACATAAATATATTCGTCGTACCAAATTTGATTGGGATCTATAAAGTGCAAGAAAGTTGGAGGGCTACTCGTTATCATACATTTATTTTTTTTTCAATTTCTATTTCATTTACACGTTAACTGCAACGACAGTCACATATGAATAACTGTGATTTTTGACTGGGTTTAGAAATTCATTTTTGCTATGAGATAGTTAGATAAACCGAATTTTATTGGAGTATTTCGAATTCAAAGGCGTTAAAATAGCATCTCCTATAATACAATTTAAATTTCTAGCTGTGGTTTCATTAATTAAATGACGCTGATTTTGTAATAATTTCTGGGGTTAACGTGTTAAATAACTTACTTTGATTTTATGGAATTCTTGAGGTTTCCAGTTTAGAAGTCGAAATGTTAAATGATTTTTACTAGAAATGCATGGAATTCGTAACCCGTTGATAATAGTACCGCAGCTGAAAAATGTTTTAATACCTTGAAGAACGTGTTTGATTGTTGGTACCTCTCGAAGAACTGAGAAGAGGCAGTAAGGAAGACGCAAACTGAAAGTGGTACAGGTCTTGCGAGATCTAGATGCCAATACTTTGTGTTTGGTAATTGTTTCCTTCAGAAGTAGCGTCTTACTTATTGATAAATTCATCGGTTAGACGAACAATGAATCAACGATTCTGGATTCTCAGTCTGTTTCTATATGACTGGCGTGAATAGTATTCAAGACGTTACCATAATATATTGATAAAATAAAGTACTGTTAGAGTCAGCACGATGCAGTCATCCCTGAAGAGTTAAAAGTTCCTCTTTCATGGAACGTTGAGAAAAGAATTGCAAGAGGACGCGATTTAAACTCGAACGTCACCGCAGAACAGTCTCCTCCTCCTCTCTCTCTCTCTCTCTCTCTCTCTCCTGCGACTTTCCTTCTGTCTTATGTTGGTCCTTCGTTGGCAGATCGACCGGCAAGATTACGGGGGTGGCTGTTCCTTCGAGAAATCTTAATTGGACCGCTCGTCGCCCCGCGCTGGCTACCGTGATCGGAAGTACAGGCAATCTGCGTGATAATCGAGTCGCTTTCGTTAATGAAAATCGGCCAAATCGCGCTCGAGGAGCCGTCTTTTGTTGTCAAATACCGTGTCACGGGACACGGGTTCACGGTAATGAGCTTGCCTTCGCCTCCGTTGCGAAGCTATTAGTTTGATACTTTAATACGGATTAGCTTCGGTTCTCATTACGCGAGGGTGCAATAAGAAGTCTGCTATTGGCAGCGACTCGCTCTCCGTGGGAATTCTTCTTTTCATTCCGTTAACTTTGTCGGCGCTTATTGAACTCTACCTTCGGTTTCTGATAAAATTCGTCTTTCCGATTTTATTAACACTAGATTGCCGGACTGAATCAATTTGACTCATTTGCGATTTTATTGCTATATATACAGGAAAACTTAAATCATTCTTTTTAAAACATATGTTGGTTTTTAATAGAATTATGAGGGTAGGTATCTGATCACCCTCTTCTTCTTTTTCATTCTGCAATCTATAGTTAATATTTTTTCGTTAAGTACATACAAATGCCTGTTTTATTACAATATATTCGTGGAAATTATTTCAAGAATAACTGAAGAATGTATATACTTTCGTGTCTTCCTCTAATGGTTTTGTAATGTGAGTTCCCTGATGTACACACATAATAGGAAATAAGTATTCGTAATCATAAAGTATGAGTCTAAAAAGAACATTAATGCCATTTGATTTTCATACTTTGAGGATGGTTAGGTGAATGTGTCGATAAAGTTAGATAAAAAGAAAGCTCGTTAAAGCAGCTTGAAAATAACTGTCTCTTGTCTCTTACAGCAACGGAGTAATTCGTTTCCTCGTTCTTTTTTCTAACGAAACTGTGCGTTCTTCTTTACGAGCTATCATTAAATTCACATCAACCTCTAATTTAGGCTACCGGCCACTGAATATCCTTACGATTTTACATTGCAGCTTCAAATACTTCTCCTAAAACTATTATTTCCTGGATTTCAATTTGTAGAGGTAAACATGTCAACAACTTGGATTTAGAATTAACACTGACCACGTTCGGTCACATTGACTTTTTCAAGCTTCTGCGTACCATTTTTAACATTATCACATCACTACTAATTTTTATGACTTTTCTTAAAGTATGTATACAATGTATTTCTCAGTATTTATTTCTCGTTTCATTGTTTTTTCCCAAGAAATATACGTATCTTGTCCTGCTTACCGCGGTCGATCAATTTGACCGCACGAGATAGTATGGTATTATATTTACTCTTCTAAACCTAAACAATCAGTATAAAAGAAAGAGGCTATTCTCAATGTGGCATGGCCAACTCAAAATAAATGAACCGCGTTATTGAATGAGACGCTATCAAGTTACACGCGTGCATTGTTGATAATACTGTTTCATGGCAAACGCATCCAAACATAAGTTGGACGACACAGTACAATTTTGTAAATCGAGGAGAAAGCATCGCAGTATTTTTTGTATAATGGAAATTATATACAAGTAAAGTATCGTCATTTCATGGAAACTGTTCATCTATTAATTCATTCAGCGACAAATTGACTATTATCTACAATATGAATACAATATGAATGTGAGAGATGTCTTGACGATGATTGAATAAAAATTTGAATTTTTATTTTTATATTATTTTATTACTAACAATAATTCCGCATTTGCCCCATAATATAAGGAAATAAGATCCAATAATTTTTAAACAGGTAGGTGCAGTTTTGCCCGAGTTCCGGGGAAGTCCGCCCTAGCAGCACTGTTTTTAATTTATTAAGAAAATCGTAAGTTTCAGAAGATATTTTGAATCCAAATTAATGCAACTTAAAGAATAAACCATGCGCTAAATAAAAACACTAAGATTATTAGGTTTTAGTGGAATAGATAGGAAATACATCAGTTTAAAGTAAACTTTACAATTTCTGAGTTGGTTTTACCCCACTCCACCTTATGAACAATAACTTTTTTAAAGGACCGGTCATTTTGACCTGTAGGAACGGGTATACAAGAAGTTTCGGTAGGTTTAGTGTTAAATGCTGAGCATACAAGAACATACCTAGCCAGACAATATAGAAACAAGACCTGTATCCATTAGATTGACACCTTCAGTTATCGATCCAAAGCGACAATAACCACTATCAAAAATTGGCATAACAGAAGCCGCAGCAGTTCAGCGCCCGAAGGGAGCGGGGTTCCGGTGGCACGAGAAATTCTCTATCCGGGGACCGCGGCACGTGGACACGTTTTGTTTTGGTACAAATAGGAACACGGTGCCTTGGCACCCGGAGCGGATTGGCTTGTCAAGTTGCCAGGGTCCCGCGAAAACGGGATGCCCCCGGGTTTAGTCACCGCATTCCTGGAAGCTGTGCTGTGCGCTGTTGCGACCGGGCCCGATGAATTATTGTGCCGATTTAGAAAGGTTCCCCTGCGACCGGTGAATAAACCACCTTGATCGCGAGCGGACCTGCGTGCTGTCCCCGCTCCTGGACTAGCATCTCCAGCGAGTGCCCAGGTCGCTGGAAATCCGCTTCAAAGGCGACTTTGTAAGCGAGAATCCGCCACGGAGTTACTTTGTCCGCGGAATTCCCGCTGAAATTCCGCTCGGGAAATTTCGCTCGCCTTACGTTGCCGGAAGTTGGACGAAAAAATTCATCCAGCGCTGTTGATTCCGTTATTCACGATGTTTCACCTTGTCGTTTCATTCAGTCATCTAACAATTATTTTATCCGGATGTCTAGATCCCTCGGGAACGATTCACCCGTCACCCGGGGCCCGCAATCAAACGGATTACGATCTCCGTGATTCCCCGAGGAGCCGTAATTATTTTCAGCCGGATCGTCTTTGATCTTCTTCGTGGGTGATGCAAATCCGACGCGCGACACCACTCTCTGATCCGTCGAATCATCCCGTCGATGATTTCGAATTGTCTACCGGCGTTACTCGAACGTCTCCACTAACAATGATCGATACGCACGACCGATTACCACGTGTGACGCGACAGCGTGACTACGAAACAGACGTTCACGGACATCGAGAAACACGCTCGTCATTCCTGCGGTTAAAAACCGGCGCCGCGCCGCGTAGAAATCGAATTGATCGATCCACGGGATCGGGTTCCTCGACCACGCGGCCGGACCTTCGCTGTTTCTCGGCTCCGGAACGGTTTATGGCGCGTAAAACGCTATCGAGGATTTGCAACTAGAGGAATTTTATTATTATGTCGCCGTTAGCGTGCGTAAACCGGAAGAATCGCGTATCGGTGGCAACGCAATCTTGCCGGAAGCATGAAGTGCGGTTCGCGGATATTTAAAATTCAGAAAGTAACGCCCATGTCGAGTTATCGTATTGAGTTGTGGTGGGGAATTGAGTAAGGTGCATTTATGACAAAAATGGGCACAATATAAAACAATGCAAAGATTAAGAGTATTTAGGAACATCTACGTACTATTTTCAACTTATTAAAATTATTGAAGAAAGAAAGAACTTTTTATTTAAATCCTGATGTTTCCAACTAATGCACCAAATTTTTGTTTTTACAAAGGAAAGTTGTTATACAGAAACCTATCGATTCTCAGATGCTCCCATAATACTTCTCCCATTTATATTTTATCCCACAGATTATAAAATTGGAAAGGTAGGTTCATTTTTCTTTCAGTAAAATTGTTGAAGTTTTACAGATTTCACAGTCGAAGAAGTGTAATCCAATAATTGAATTCTAATCGATCTTTTAATTTCTTTCAGAATCGTTGCACCTACGCAATAAGATTTTTAATCTCCCTTCCGAGAGTCCCAGTAATACTTAATATTCCAGTAGGTGATATATGAATAATAAAAGGGGGACGATTAGAGCTCCGGGAACGGCAAAATCGCCGAGAAACTACTATGTGCCAGGAAATGCGATAAAGTACGAATTGAAAATTGTTGAGCAATGACAATATCGTCTCCCGGGGCGGGATATGCCGTCTATTTGTCTCGCTATAAATGGAGTTTTACCGCGGCCATCAATTCTCGACGATTACAAGGCCGCTGGAGTCCGAGGGCGACTCGTGTCCCGGCGATCTACGATTTTTACGATTCCCTGACCAACGCGCGTCCTCGCAGACAATAGTCAATTCTCTTTCCGTCGCGTGTCCCCGGTCCGCGTCGGAAGGTTCGTCGCTTATTATAATTCCGTTGCGCGGAATCGATATCCGATTGTGGGCCAGGTCTTTACGATCCTTTCTATGAGCGACTTTACGCGAAGACTATGCGGAGGTGTGCGTCACGAGCGGAAAAGGTTCTCCCGAAGCGGATCACGTGCCATTAACCGCGCGAGACGTACGAACGGCGGTGGGTTCTTTTCGTCGGCGTTTCTTGCTGACCCGCAACGATCCGTCGATGCCGGTTTAATGGCAACGAGGACAGCGAGGGCGGAGTTAGGGTAGCTTCCCGCGGGGATGAGTCACGACGAGCCACAAGATTTATGCGCGCCTCTTTTCGCGGCAGCACGAATAAACGAATTTCCCTTATTTCTCCGTCTCCGGGAGAGGGGCGGATTCTCCGATGGAACTCGAGAAGAAAGGGGAGGGCTAATGTCAACGAAGAACCCTCTGCAATCGCCCCCCCAATGCACCCCCACGCAACGGGGTGGCAAGCCTGAAAATCCTCGAAAACCGGGCCAAGAATCCCTTCGGGCTCCTCCGGACCCGAAACGATAACGTCGTTTGCCACGGCGAATCGTCGATGCGACGGAATTGGAGCAAAGGGGAGCCACCTAATTTCCCCCTTATCGAGGTTAGAATTGATACTTGATGCGGGATTAACCAATTCCGAGTTTTTCGGGGGCACAGCACGATGCTTAATCGACGATACAACTTTTCGGTTCGGGGGGACACGCGGAATTTCGAACAGGACCGAGATCCTGATCCCTTAATTGGTGCTTGTTCGGAAATTAATTGGGGTTTGAGTCAACGGAGAATCGAATGGGTACTTAGGCTCCCTGGTGGGTCTTCCCGAAGCGTTGCACTGGAGAAAAATTGTGGCAATCTATCTACAGAGAATTGATGATAGTGGTCCACCGGAGTATCTATTAGACCAGAGCTGTTCAACGTCTGCCCGTACGGGCAGCGAAGCCACGCCCCCACGGGCAAGACTGCCTGTATTTGTCACACGCATTGTCACAGCTGCGTGGCAAGCTACGGCTGTGTTACGCCCTATCCCGACTCCACCAAGTCATTTGCCCTTGTGGATGTGCCCACGGGCATCGGCGGGCGCCATTGCCCGCTAACAGGCATGTTGAGCAGCTCTGTATTAGACTGCGGCTTTTACACATTCTTGCCAAAAATATCACGGGAAAACGCAAAACAGTGAAATTGTTAGAAGACGTTCAACCTTTTGGCCTACAACCACGCGTGGAACTCGTGGTCAGGTATTCGGGCCGTAACCGAGTATCACGAGCCTGTGTAAACGTGGTCGGGCCAAATGTAAACATCACGCGCCACGCTCGTGGTTTTTTGATGTGCCCCATTCTGAAAAGCACGGGCCAGGCTCGTGGTAGAATGTTATCATCATTTTGTCTCAGTTAGGGTAACAGACGCCATTACTGTGATTATAATAGTTACACTTATTTTTAAAGCGTAACGAAAAAATTTAATATATCTTTTTTAATATTCATTATGCTGTAACCAGTTAACTGCGGAGTTTAATTTTAAAAATCCCTCACGGCGCGGAATTAAAATCAAACAATGACGAACATACACGTCAAAAACGGGTCAAATGCCGCTATTATAAATTTTACTAAAAAAGAAGTAAAGCAAAATGAGGAAGAATTACATTTTCAGGCGATAACAAATTAACAATTCGTTAACGCTAACCGCACCGCAATAGAGTTTTGGATTGACGTCTATACACGTCAAACACGCTTAACCCTTTGGCCTACAACCACGAGTGAGACTCGTGGCAAGAAATTTGTGCCAAACGTAAACAACACGAGTCCGGTTCTTGGATCGCGATATACAGTGACTCCCACTAATATTCGTACGCTCTTAAAAACCGCATAACTTTGTCAATATTGGACTATACTTCTTGAATTTTTTTGAGAAGTTAGAACAATTGTATCGCTACATAACGTGAGAAAAAGGTTTCATTAAATTTGCAGTTGGGCGAAATTGCAGAGAAAGTATTAAAAGTTGTATTTTACAACTTTTTTGTGCGGACTTATATTAGAAATTGAAAAAGTACGTTTTGTAGATCTGTATCAATTATACATATTCTGAATATTTCATCTAAATCAGTCAACATTGCATAGAGCTACAAATATTTAACGATGAAAACGTAAGGGCGAAAGTCGCAGAATTTTAACCGTCTCAGGGAATTTCGCCCTTATGTGATCATTTTGGAACATCTGCAGCTCATTGCAACGTCCACCGATTTTGAGGAAATTCTCAGAGTATATATCATTCATAAGTCCTCATAAAAAAGTTGCAAAATACAATTTTTAGTACTTTCTCTGCAATGTCGCCCAATTGCAAATTTAATGAAACATTTTTCTCACGTTATGTAGTGATCCAATTATTATAACGTCTCAAAAAAATTCAAGTAGTATAGTCCAATATTGACAAAGTTATGCGATTTTTAAGAGCGTACGAACATTAGTGGGAGTCACTGCGTACATCGTATACTAAACAGGTAAATGCTCGACGCGTGACCGACCTTGTTTATTGTGACCTGAGCAATCAGGAGTTAGTGGGTATGACAAGGGTTTAACTGGTTAAAAAAGGTATAATTAATATACGCACAGCAATTGGTACCCCGCAATAATTGGGTCCCTTGCTACATTCCGCAAATCGCACTCGGAACCGATTTCCCGAACCGTAGAATGGCTCGAAGGTTTGTTTTCGTTTCGGGATCATGCTGTTGGAACTTAAATCGTAGAGCAAAGGGTTAATCAGACAGTTTAACGACGAAGGTAATCGTTGAAACAAACGGTGGTCGCGAACGTGCTAATTCGTGTGTCAAGCGGTTATGAAAACATATATACTCGTAAAGTTTGCTCCAAAACCATGTACTCTTGACAACTCGTTTCGAGGAAGTCTCGTGCAGTACATTAAACAATTCGAACGTACACTTGAAAGACAAAGATCGTGCCGCAGAGGAGCGGAGTCGACAGAACCCAGACTATTGGTCTAGAAGTCGCGTAACGAGCGGGGGCCGCGCCTGCTTGAGTTACAGTTCGGAAGGCGAGGAAAACGTACAAACTCCGTTCACCTCGAAGAACACGCAGGGTCGCCGCAAGATCTCAATAATTAAGCCAACACAGGCTCAGAAGAGCTGGAAGCTCGAAATCCGATAAATGCAACGCTGGTAACCGACGCGGAGCGGAGCGGCAGGAGTCACTGATCCCCTTGGCGAGAATATTCAGGACGCCGCGAGAGAGGCGAAAGGTTTCTCCTTCATTTTCCCGGGGCTCTGAAATGTCGATTATCATGGAAATACCGGAAGGTGGTAACATTTTAATGCCTGAATAATAGTCGCGTCATGTTCCGGCAACGGGAAAGGTTGCGCGTAATTCCGCGGAAGCGTCGTCGTCTGAGGAGGAGAAAGACGAAGAAGAGGCGAAGAAATAGGAGGGAAAGAGGGGGGGGGGGGGTGCAATGCAGCGAGGGACTATAATATTTAGAGGGCAAGCTGACTCCTGGATTTCTCGAAGCGTGCATCCCGGTGCATTCTGGACTAGCGGGTTCGTAAACTGGGCTACAGCGAGGAAGACCCGATTCCTCTGGTATCGCCCGCACGCGTGCGCGAGCCGAAGCGCGAGCCGAAGCGCGAGCAGGAACGCCGGAGACCCCACCAGGCATTTGCATTATTGCAAATTTATGACTACACCGTACACCATCCCCCGGCACCCGACACCGCGCCGGTCGCGCTCTCCGTTTCAGAAATGTATTATGCATTATCTTTCCAGCACGTAGATCAACGTTAGTCGAAGTTTCTGAAGGCGGCCACTTCCTACCGGTCACGATCCGACCGCGCCGGTGTACACCCTCGTCCGACGAGTAAATCTCAAGCGTCCATTTCCATTCCCGCGGCCCGGCCCGCAAGCCCGCGAAAAACTTTTGATGGAGTTTCAGCCGCGTGGCGGATTGTCGACCCGATAAAACCAACCCCCCACTCCCGAACGAATCTACGCCGGCGCTTAATTCCCCCGGCCGGGGAGATCCGCGTCGCGGAAAGTGTTCGTGATTATCGCGAGATCCTGGCCCAGCGTACGCTCGTTGCAAATTGAATCTCGCGGCGGAACAGAAATTACTTCTTCCACCCGCCGACGTTCCCCTTGGATTTTTTCTGGGAGCTGGAAAATTGAAATGGGTTGGCCCTCTTTTTTTTGGAGATACGGTGGCTAGGATTGTCGACGAGACAGCGGCGGAATTAGGGCTTTAGATATGGATCTGTTAAGTAGATAGACGCGACGCGATAAGGCGATAATCGATCTCTGAATTGTACCATTTTTTGGTAAATTATTTTCATCTCCATCGTTCTCTGCCTACACTTTTCATTCGAGCGCAAAAACAAATCTAGTAAAAGAGCAGAAATATAGTAAGTGTTGTAACAATACATTGATTTCTCTATATATGTCGCCAAGGCCTGTATGATGAACGTCGTGGAAGTATCCCTACTACAGGTGGGATAGCGAAGATCGAGAGGCCTCGGTCGCCGAGAAGTAGAAACATGGGACGGCTCGGGTATGTTTCCTGGACGATAAACGACGCTGGCAAGACCCGTGTTGTTGACATATATCGAGAATTTATTGTATCTACATTCACGGTGATCTAGGCCATTTCCCTGGAATCGATGACTAGACTGCGGATCTTTATACGAAATCAAAATATTCTGCGTCGACTGTGGGAACCAGTGGTTAAATCAAAATTCATTCCATCCCCTAACACTTTGACTACCAAACTAGAAACCTCAAAATTTTCATAAAATCAAAGTAAGCGTTTAATGAAATAAAAATTGAAAAAATCAAATTATTGAGTAGTCCTCCAACTTTCTAACATTTCACAGATCCTAGTCAAAGGTACTATGAATATGTTAAAACCCATTCTAAAACTTGGGCAAATAATTCCATCACCCGTGTTTTGTACGTTGAAAACAACATAAGGATATTCTGAGATTTTGTATATTTTTCGCCGTTTTATATTTCACCCAGTTAATTTCTTCACGAGTGCATAAAAATTCGCAGACTATTGACAGACATAACACGAGCCCGTGGCAATTCCCGTCGGAGCCGCGGGTGGCCAGAGCAAACGAATGAAGTCGTTCGATCATCCCAGCAACGTGGTTTTTGTCGCGCGACGCGTGCACCTTAATCAACCCGGTAAGGTGGTTTACCTTACCATAAAGGAAGGCGTTAAAGCGAAACGGGGCTGCCCAGGAATGGCGAGGAGCACGCGGAGCTTGTGGCCTGGGCTCTCTGGCGTCGTCGATAGAGGCTCTTAAAGAAAAACAGACTGCGGGCCAGATGCCGCTAAATTGGCACTCGAAGCCGTCCCCGGGCGGCCGTGGAACGGAAACAGCCGAATTGGGGGTAAATTTAATTTGCCCGAAAGGGAAGTCCGCGACGCGTTAAGACGTCGAACGTGGGCAGGGTCGCACCTGTTTCCTTCCACGGCACGTATCCACTCGGGCCATTTTTACCTCGGAGCGTTCGCCTTACGGGATTTTTCGGCGACATTGCCCGGGAATCGAAACCCCCAATTCACTTGGGAAAGAATCATCGGAGAACATTACTGGACCGGGAGCCAATCTTCGAACGTCTCGGCTAGAATTTAATTCCGTTTGCGATTTCGTTTGCAAATATTCCGGACGCTGCGTTTGGAAAACGGGAACAGAAAAAGACCAGGCCCGATTCAACGGGCTATTGGAAATTTATGCTAAGTAGATTGTTTTTCACTTGGAAATTTCGTTCCTCCTATAATAATTTCTCGATTGAATCTTTAATTGATTCCATCTTTCGTTTTAAATCACACCTACTCATTCCGATATTCAACATTCAAATATTTCTACAAACGATCCGCTGATGATATTTGATAAAATCATTTTTATTTCCACCTTTGTCTCAAGAACATTTCGTTGAACGAATATATCAAAATTACAGCAGAAGGAGCACGTTAGGTTCAATTCATTAAAATTCTTAAGAGAAGAAATGAATTAGTGCTTAACTTCAACCTGTTGCAATCGATTGTAATCGTTGTAGTATTCATTTCGCACAGTGATCCACCGTCGAGTAATAACTCGGAGACAACTAGTCGCCCGGGGCTTAACGGTACGCCGTTTACAACCCCATCGTTCAAATCCCGCGAAAATCAGCAATACCTCGGGACGGGGCAATATATTTCATTAAAATACCGGCGTAACTCTCGGGTGACACGTCGGCGGACGCGAGGAGCCGCGGGACGCGTTAAATAACGCGTTAAATAAAAGATGATGGCACGATTTCCGGGAGCGGTGTCGTCGCCGTCGTCGTGGTCGTCGTCGCGTCACTAGCCGAGAGGGAGAGACCGGGGTCATAAACCTAGCACTCGACCAGGCCAGCCAATTCGAATTTTCATAAGGAAACCGCGGCGCGCAGTGAAGCGTTTCCCGGAACCATTACCGGGGCCGCGGAGCTCCCGGTCGCTCACGGCTGCATTACAAATTCAAAGGTAATTGCTCGCGAGCCCATAAATACACCGACGGTAAATTCTAACTAGCTGGGCCCCGAACAAATGATAACGAAAATTCCATTACGCGTGCGCGGCCCGGCCAAGAGTGCTTCTTGAACGAAAACGATCGGCCAAGAGAAGAAAGAGAGAGAGAGAGAGAGAGAGAGAGAGAGAGAGAGAGAGAGAGAGAGAGAGATCTTCCTCTCCGGTGTGTTTGCTCACGCTGAAACCGAGAGCAAAAAGACGGGAGCCGTGGCCGAAGCGGACAGGGAACGAGGCGGGGCGCGAGTCCGCGAGCTAAAGGCCGCTAACGAGGCCTCCGGGCGATTAACATCGGCATTTTAACTGCGCCGGGGCCTTCGTTGATTTAACGGAGCCCCTCCACTCCTACGCGTAATCACGTGCTCCGAGTAAATTGTGGGGAGAACGATGGGCCCGACGCGGTCCGACGGGAACCGACTGTGATCCCCACCGCGCTCCGCTCGGTCTCATTCGGTTCCGTTCGGCCCCTCTCGATTCCTACCGGCACCCACTCGGTCCCGCTTGGTTATCGAGGATCGATATCGGGCCAGTACGTGGTGGGGCCATGTCGAAATTTGGGCACGGTCCCAATCGGGGATCGATCGATACTAGATAAAGAGGATCGGGGAATTGAATGCGTTTGTTAGCGTTAATGCGATCCGCGGGGCTACACGGTGCGTTGTTACGGCCCGTGGGATGGAATTCGGGTCACGTGGCTTCGCCGAGGGCACGGAAGCTCGTGAAAGGACCTGTGAAGACTGTGATGTGCTTCCTCGAGAATGGAGTTTGCAAGTGGCGAGCGTTTTGGGCTGGGTCTTCGTAAATGTCGATCTGAAATCGTCTATTTAGACTCTATCTCTTCATAGAATAATTTTGACTGCATCCATACAATTTTTCACAAAAGATACTAGACATTTTTGAGTTGGTCAGGGTCTTCGAGGTCCAAAAGAGTTAAGAGAATAGTCTCATACTAGGTGTAGCAAATATTCTAGAAAATATAATTTCTGGATTTGTTTTCTATTAATTTTTGAATTTGATTTAGCTAGTTCCCGTACGGTGAGCATTTGCAAGATGCAAGATTATTTGATTGGATTACACTTTTAAGTTGATTTTAAAAGTTCCCGTAAGTAAGAGCAGTTTTCATGATAAGTTCCCAATTTGTTCCAGTTTGATTGCATCGCATTTAGTTGATCGAAAAAGTGTATTTATTGAGGCTCTTCGAGATGCAAGAAGATCGAAGGAGTTATTTGTACGTCAAGTCCTACATTGGAGTGATTTTATTCCAGTGAACAGGTCACTCTATTTCGGGGAACGTTTACGATCGATTCGACAGTTGAACAGCGCGTTCCCAATCGTCGGTGGAAATCGTCCCTCGATTTGCGTTCAATATTTAGTTCAATTAGTTGCAACCAATATTTATCTGTGCCAATTGCAGCCCCGCCAACAAACTCGACCGAGGACAAATATTCCCGGGGTTTTTAGCATCTCTGTATGTATCGTACGCGAAAATACGAGGCGGTAAAGGGAATCGGGTTCGCGCGGATCAAAAACGGGGGTTCGTTTATATTTTCCCGTCGCCTTTATTTAGGAATCACCCGCGAAGACGAGTAGCAGCGCGGCGGGGAGGCCGGGCGTGTCTACTTGTTTTCGCTGGTTGTGTATTTAAGCTCAAAGGGGGTCAATAAAATATCGGGCAAGCCTGCTTATACATATGGGCCGCTGGTTCGCAGTTGATAGAATAACAGAAACCCGTGTTTGCTTTCGCAACAGAACTTCCCCGGGGCCGGGGCCGTGATTTTCCTTGTAATCCGCGAGCGGGCGCAATTGCGAGCGTGTTGGAATGTTCCCTCGGTGACGATCCGATGTAGCTACCGATCGGACAACATTTCCCTGGATTCCGGGCCGGCGCGGCCTCCCCTCGTGCCGTTTGCTCACAATGCTCACGCACACCCACGCACCGCACCGGTAACCAGCGCCATACATAACGCAAATCGATTTGGCATTAGCTACGACGGGACTAGAAAAATGTAACACGCGCCCCGCTCGCGCGTCGTGTTTTACACATTGAATCATTACCCCGTCGAACACTTTAATGAAAATCGAAAGTATGTACCCCCTGTATTTCTTGCATTGTTTATATTTTTTCGCACTCATTGCATTCCTTGCATTCAATAGATTCAGTACATTCATCGCTTTCATTACATTTCTAATTTTTCTTGCATTCTACGCATTCCTCGTATACCTTGCATTCCTCACATTCCGTACATTCCTCATTTCGCCACATCCGTCGCATTTCTTCCAGTTTATCCACGCATTCTTTGAATTCTTTTCTTGCTTGTATTGCACCCGTTATATTCCTTACATACCTCGCATTCTTCACATTCCCTACATTCCTCACATTCCTTATGTTCCAAGCAATTCTTTCGCTCATTCTTTGTATTCATTTTTCGCACATTCATTACATTTCTCAAATTCCATATATTCCTCACATTCGTCATACTCTCCGCATTTCTTCCATTTCATACACATTACCCACGAATTCTTTGGATTCTTTTCTTGCATTTATTGCACCCCTTTTATTTCACATTCCTCACATTCTTCACATTCCGTACATTTCTCACATTCCGTACATTTCTCACATTCCTGATATTCCTAGCAATTCTTTCACTCATTCTTCGTATTCATTTTCTGCAGATGCATTACATTTCTTATATTCCTTGCATTCCTCAAATCCTTTTCATTTCTCGCATCACTTATATATCTTGTATTTCTTGCCCTCCCTCTTTGTATTAATTTCATGCATCCCTTATGTTCGTGCCTTGTACTCAATCCTTGCATGTATTCCTTGCTCTCATCCCTTACATTCGCCGCTTGCGTTCGTTACTGCTGTTTCGGTGAAAATTAATGTGAAACCGAATTACATTCTACGAGAGGTTTCAGTTACCACTTTTTGTAAAAATTCGTCGAACGTATAAACGCCGAAAAATGTTTAATTTGATGTACACTTTAGTACTCTCTTTTTTAAAACGAGACAACAAACTCGGTAATTAACCACTCCAAACACGACACCGCCATTAAACTACCATTAAACATTAAACGTACACACACGAGCGAATTCATTGGTACGGTTCTCCCTTCAGCTAACCCAACGCTGCACATTTTTTAATTTTTCTGCTCAACATACTGATACAACGGAAAATAGCGTAATCTGGACCAGCACCATCGTTTATCTTGAGAAAGAAAAATACACACACCATTATTAAACTTATCTTGTTACTAGTTGTACTAATTAAGTAGTAAATACCCTTTCTTACACACACGACCAGAAATTAGAAACTTTTATAACTTTCATAAGAACTTTCACACATTTATAGCTTTCATAAGAACACATCGACCACCCACGAAAACCCAAAACTTCAATTTCTGCTGTTTTCAATAATCCCGTTAAAACATGGTCATAACAGCCTATTCAACGTATACCGCAGGGACTAAAATAAACTATGGAAACTTACGATTAGAGCTCCAAAAACCGAGCGCCATTTGCAGATTACAAAGTCACCCCCCGACGCTTCTTTATTACAAGACCGGCGCGGCGCGCAGTTCCCTTCCATTTTTTCCGGCGGCAATTAATGCGCGAATAAAATTCCGCCGAACCTGCAACAACCATAAATTCGCCGTCCCATACACGATCCCGAGGACCGTGAAAAAACCTTGAGGCTGTACATCTAACCCCCCCCCTGTCCCCTTCGGTCCACCGTTTGGCCACGGCGATTCAACGAACGGTGAACAACCGGGTCTCTCTTGTCGCCGTTGCGGAATGGCCGGAGGTTTATCGTTTCCTGGCGCAATTGTCGCGCGGCCGGAGAGCTCCTTCTCAGGATTAACGATACTTTTATTGGCCCTGTTACCGGCTAATTGCGCCGCGCCGGCTCGCCTACACCGCACCGGCCAGCAAGAGGAAGAGGAAGAGCCACGAGATCATCGGGATCGCTCGGCCTATTCGGGATAGTGGCGATACTGCGCGAATGTACTCTGAAATTCGCGGGCTATTCCATTAGCATTGAAAGACGATGGATCAAATAGCGGACCCGCAGAAAATGGCTCCGAGTTTTAGAAAATGTTTTGTTTCTATCACCTGGAATTTTGAAAGTATTTTTCTCCTTGGCGGAAGCTGATCATTCAATCGATTTGAAGTTTTTGTGTAGACATCTACCTTTCCGTTAGTTGCAATCTTTTTGTATAATATTGGGTTCGCATATAATGTTTCTTAAGTTAGAAGATTTATTTTAGATAATTTTAAGTTAGTAGATTTTTTAATTTTGGGTAAGAAAAATGTACGCTACGGAAGCCGTGTTGGTATTGGTATATTTCTGTAGATTTTGGTGAGTTTACATATTTCTAAAAAAAAATGTTTTCAGCTTCCAGAGATATTCAGCAATATATCCTAAGAATCTTAGAAAAATACGGTATACCCTTCTCTCTTAAAAAATTCCTAAATTTTACCCCTCTTAGGGGGTTCCAATCAGGAGGCTGGAAACAGCTGATCTTTAGCAAGGTTTTTCTTAAAAACTGTACGACCTTAATAAAAAGATGTTTTTTTTATCTAAAGTGGCTACTTCAGAGAGCACTTTGTAATTTTTTTATTGGAAGATATTTATGAATAACAAAGTTATAGCTGATCCCACACAGCTCTGGTTACGGAAAGCCGCGTTGACAATACGAGTTGTTTATAATATTGAGTCAATGATAAAACTAAAACTATAGAATCATAAAAATCGTACCGTAGTACCGTACGTCTAAACTGAAGCTTATTTTCTCATTTTTCATTTCTTAAAAAACTCTGAGCTACTTAATTCGATTTAATGTAGACTGTGCATGTACATATGTAACTGTACTTTATCGTACATAGTGCAGCAGAAACAGGTCTCAGTTGAGATTTAAAATGCTTAAACAAAAAGAAAGAAAATACGTCTAAACAAATTCAGTCCTGGCAACCTCCTAAGACACCGTATGATTCAGTGCCTGATAGCTTTATTATCTTGACGACTCGAACAACTATGAATTATACCGAAAGTAGCAGACCGTCGTCAGCTATCGTGTACAGTATTCCCCAAATCAGCCGGTCGAGCGGCATTACAGTGAAACAAACAAACCGGTTCCGCGTTGGTCGGCGAGCGTGGCTTTGTTTACGGGGCCCACCGGGGCCGTTTGTCCGGGCGCAACCGCGCTTGAATTTATATAAATGGGCCCGCGGACCGTGTACCCGCGTGTCGGGTCCACGTTTTCGTTCAGAACGTGCATCGGTGCGAGTTGGCCGGCACGGTCCGGGCTTTAATCAAGGATAACAGCTGTAACGGAGTAATCTGCGACGATCGCGGGGGAAAAGAGCGCTTCGTGGTAACAGGAGCGACAGAGAGCAAGAGACGAAAAGAGAGAGAGAGAGAGAGAGAGAGAGAGAGAGAGAGAGAGAAGAAGAGAGGAAGAGCGAGCAGGGTGCCGCGAGAGCAGCGCCACTATTAATATCCATTTGGAAGTCGGCTTTTCCCTCCCGTCGCCTCTCCGTTCCTCTAACTGCGTTTTTCACCGGCCCTGTCTCCCATCCGATCTCCTCTCTTTCGCGGTCTCGTTCCGCACCCCCGTCCCCGCGTCTCTGTTACGCTCCGGCACGCAGTAAAATTGAACGAGGGGATGCGGATAGAAGGGGAGGAGGGTCAGGGAGGGTGACTTCCATCGCGGGGCGAAACGGGAGAGAGAGAGAGAGAGAGAGAGAGAGAGAGAGAGAGAGAGCGAGAGAGAGAGAGAATATGGTTGTACACCACCGTCGAACCGAACCCGACGCCGTCGGAACGAAAGCGACGCCGCTGCCGCCTCGCCTACGGAACAGAGAAAAGGGGTTGCGAATCGATCCGAAAATACCAAACCGGAAATTGCTGCGCCGACTGCATGACGGCCCGCAGCTACTTTCGAAACTGATTGCCGGAGACTCTTTTTTTTTTGCCTCCCTGACATTTTTTTCGGCCCGCCTTTTTGCTCCACGTTGCGCGTTGGCCGGAGCCAGGCGCCCTCCGAGATTCGGACCGGTTCGCTCGACCGCCGAATTAAATTGCGACGAAATGGAGGAATGTTCTTCGAAAGAGCGGGACCGGCTTTATTTGTTGCAGGAAATACGCGCTTTTCCACCGGCCACCGATCGCTGTCCCTGGTCCGCGATGACGCGTCACCGATCCACGCTTGCCAATACGCAGAGCGGATCGAGGACGGTGTCTCTCGTCGACCGAGAGAACTGGAAAAGTATTTCTCGTTTCATCTGTTTGTTGGCTCTGCTTTCACCGGCAGATGGGAGAATTATTCGAGAGAGGTCCTGACAAAAAGGAATCCCGAATTCTATTCAGATTTCATGCGAAGGGAGAATTACCGTTTCGACCGAACTGGACTTTTTGCGAGAGAAAAATTGTCCACTTAAATTGCGACCAGCAGCAGTTGGACAGATATTGTTTTTCTTTCTCGCTAGGAGTAACAGGTTGGAAATAACATGACAGAGTTCTCTCGATATAGTCTCTTGCCAAAATAGTCGCGCGAGGTCTCGATTAACTTGGTCTTGTTATTTTTAAAAGGTATTCAAAATTAGTAGTACTTTATTTTGTTCCCCTCAGGGTTATAATTCATCTATCCTCGCTGGTATTAAAAATGAGTGGACTGCGAATTTAAACATTTATATCAGATTAAAATAATTTGAAAATATCAACGTGTTCGTTTCAGCTGACGAACACTTTGACTGCCAAACTAGAAACCTCAGAAATTCCATAATATCAAAGTAAGTTATTTTATGAAATAAAAATTTTTTAAAATTAAATGTATGATACTGAGTAGTCCTCCAACTTTCTTGCACTTTACAGATCCTAATATTAACGTAACAAATCATTTCAAAACCTGGACAAATAATTCGACCACATATGGGCGACAACGTGTTAAATCGTTAGAGAAAAAATAACATCGATCCTGTTTCTTGCATTAGAAGCGGACAATTCTTATTCAGCATAAAGATCCGCAGTCTAGGAATTAGTCACTTTTAATGGGCCCAGTTGTTCTAGCGTTAATGGCTCCTATCGGTTGAGAATAATGTGACAATATTTTACATTCCTCGAATGATGTTACCGCTTTAAGTACACATTAAATCCACGGTGCTCTTTTAAACGTCTAAACAGTGAATACGCTGAACACTTGTTCCAAAATAGAAAATGATTCACCGATGTATGAGCACTTTTATAGTGCTCCCATACCAGAAATAAAAAGCTTAAAGCGGATCGCTCGAAGCTGTCCAACATTCTCCGGTGCTAAAATTGATTACCAAACACCATAAATTCTAATTCGAGCCACGAGGGCGAGTGGTGGGGTAGGGGGCTAGCAACACTGTTAGACGACAGATTATATTGCAGCGAGACGTCGACGAAAACCTGTTCACATTTGCCCGGTATTACGTAAAACGATGATGACTACAGGCCGTTGACGTCCAGCAGGGCATTAGAACGAGTAACGAGCTCGTACATCAATCGACAGCTCGTTGTGACGCTGGTATGATCTCGAAAAAATCAGGTCTCCGGTTCGGATAGACGCGCCACGTGTTTCACGACGCATAGGAAACGTGTTCCCAACTCGTCCCCCAATTTTTGGATAATTCGAAATAGCTGTTTGAGTCACGCGAACTCACTTTTATCAAACTCACGTGGAACGTATCCGACACACATTTTTATATCGGCCATTGGGGACGTTGAAGGGGCGAAAATAACCCTTTAAACATTTTTTGAAGTATCTCGTAACTAGAAGCGTAGCACAATTTTCGTCAAACAGTGTGTTTTCGAGCGAGTTATTTACAAGGATAGAGAAATTGTGCAAGAAGTTATTTGTTTAAATGGTACATTAAAATTGGGAATTTTTGTATTGATGAACCAAAATAGAGGATATACGTGTTATTTAGAAATGATTCTTAAGTTAGCAATAATTGTTCCTGAAATGGAAGTACTGAAGGTTACTTTATAGGCAAGCACATAAACCTCACGATGTTTGAGGTTATGATGCTGCGTTATATGTCGCTACCTGTTTTTTCCAACAGCTTTTTCAATAGAGGAGATATCCCGGTTTTTCTCACCCACTCTACGCACATGATGGTCGATAAAAAATGCATGTTGAATATTTTTCCAAGAGCCACAATGTCCCACATAAGTCTCATCGAAATCGGCTCGTGTAGCTCGAACATGTTCCCCCGTTAGTATACGAACGAAGAGGCCCCCTCGGAATTCGAGGAACGCCGCGGTAAGACGCAGGGGTTTAGAAATTATTATGTCACGCCATAAACTGCATCCAGCCAGCCTATTTCTCAGCTTAATAACCTCTCGGATAAGATTAATTCATTAACAGGTCCCCGCTAATAACGCCGGCGTGTAACCACTATTCACTCGATCCCCCGAGCATGGAGGATGAAAGCGTGGGCAATAACATCCACGCAACCTCTCCGACCGGCGCGCGTTCTCAAAGAACCAGGAACGCGGCTCCGAGGAAACTGGTCCGTCTTTCTCGCATTCCGCTCGGTTGAAATCTCCATCCCGTAGAACAGAGGCCAGGCGACGCGACGCGACGCCCCCATTAACAAACTTCATTGTCCCCGGGACTCTTTGACCAACTGTCGCCTTTGTCGTCCGAGAAGCTCGAAGAACAAATAACTTGTTGTGATGGTAAAGCATTTTGAATTATTTCGCAGCGATCACCTCAAGGCTTCCCCGGATATTTGGGAACGTGCAAATTACCGTTAAGCGATCATTGTTATTCTAAAGCATCTTGGATTATTTTGAACCCGTCTCAAGATTACTTCTTCATTTGGAAACGTGGAGGCTGCAGAGTAATTACCTAGATCATTCATTCAGACTCTAAAGCACTTTGTTTCATCGGATTCTGTATTCGAGAACGAGGATATTGCACACTATCACTTAGCTTGCTCATTGTCATTCTGAATTATTTTTGAAGAGTTTCTTTTTATTTGGAACACACCTCAAGGTTTTTCTTGATTCTTGATTCTAGAACACGAAGGGAGCAAACTAGTATCCAGGTTGCTCGTAGTGATCCTAAAACATTTTGTTTTTGCTATTTCTTTATTAGGTATGTCTTGTAGGTAATTCTTACCTCGTATAAGAATCCGCAGTCTAATTATACAGATAGTCTCTAAGAATCTAATGAAGTCACGCTGCTAAAACTTTGGCCAACAATCTCACCCAGCTCCGTGCCGAGAGTTCACGGCACCTATCGGGCCAAAACGGCCACCGAAAACTCCATTATAGTGACCGTGTCCACCTGACCATGACTCGGCAAGGTCGGCGAGCAGTTAGGGTAGTAACGCCGGACATCCAACGATTTAGCCGGGTCGTTTCGGCCCGCTTTGTGCCCGTGGCTCCGCTCAAAGTGATACGGGGCGATGTGTCGCGAGCAGTCGCATAATTTTTCGTGGCCGGTGTCACCCTCTCGGTTTCCCAGGCAGCTTGTTATAACGAACTTTCGCGAACTAGCCGAGATTTGCATGGCATTACGCGGGGAGGTGTACCGGCGCCGAGCAATATCGCGGGCAGCGTCGTTTTAACGGCGTTTTCCGGCGTCGGTGGCGTCGGCTGCGTCGCGATTTCCATACATAAACCGTGAACGTTCGCCCGCGCCCGCGCCCGAGCGCGCACACGCCTCAAGAACGACAAAACTAACCGGTGACATAAACTTGTAATTCCGTGGCACGGCTTCCACTCTTCCCCCTTACCGTCGCCTTTGTCTCCGGCGTCGCATTGGAAACGGCCTGCTGTAAACTGTGCGCGCCTTTCCGTTCTACCCTCTCTCCCTCTCTCCCTCTCTCTCTCTCTCCCCCCGCCCCTCGGTTCGTCTCGTCGCGATTCAGCTCGTTCCGAGCTGCCCACGTAGAACCGGAACCGAGCCGCGGATTTTTCATGCGAACGAATTTTATTGTGCAATTGGTGAAATTGAATAGAATCCATTCGCGGAGACAGCCTGCCTACGACCGGCCGGAAGACCATCCTAGCTGCCGCAGAAAACGGCTGACGACGGTGACCAAACATGGAGCATCATGCTGGTTTTTCACACATTATTCACCGGCGATCATTCCATCATTTTTTGAAATTTCTAGTCCATAGCTATCGATATTTTTCTAATAAATTCTTCAACGGCAATGGCAATTTCGAGAACCAAGAAATATTTTTAATTTTGATACAGCAGTTCTATTAAGAGTCAAGGTTAGTCACGTGACTTTCTAAGCGAAAAATAGTCTCTTATAGGGACGAAAAGTTGAGGCACGTAAAACGATTTTTCGCCTATTTTTGTCGGTAACGTGGTCACTCTACCTTATCCCGAATCTATGGTGTCTTAATAGGCTTTCGGTAGATAAAGTGTTAAATATTCATTTTTCAGTGAAATCGATAGGAACAAATAAAAATATTCGTCTGATAGTCTAGAGCAAATTATTGGCACAAGTATCTTTCTGTTATTAGTCATGAATAAAATCCGCGGTCCGAATATTAATAACACTGTGAGCATCATTCTTCTTCAAGGTCTGGATTAGGCGCTAACCTAGAAGTTGGCTCAAAGGTTCGAACCAATGATTCGAATTGAGCTAGTCTCTCCTAAACAGATAGTGTATAATTAATCGACAGATGCTGGCTCGAACGAATGTTAGAAATAGGACAATTCCATATTTGGTTACTTTCCCGGCTCTCTAGATGACTCGAAAGGGGCCGGGACACGGAGGACGAGAGAGCGGTCCTCCTGATACGCAATTAAACGTAATTAAATTAATTGGGACACCAGACAATCAGGCCAATTACCGATACCAATCAACGATCGAGCCACCTACTGCCGCATCGGCTACACCCACGGGGCTTTTTTATTCGGATGACAAACCCCATTAATTACAGGCCCGCTGAGCCAACCCTCCGAAAATTAGCACCCTCGCCGGCCGGAGCTGCCAATTTCAGGTGGAAACCGTTTCGCCTATCTTTCCGCGGACAACCCACCCCCTGGCGCGCTGATTTCGCCTCGGCGCGATACTGTTCGCGGTCTGCCTCGTTCGCCTGCAATTTGCACCTCGGATCCTTCGTTTAATTCACTGATTTTGCTCTGTATCACCTGTCCCCTGTTTTCCCCGGGTGCGATTTGCAGTTAGATGTTTAAGGGACGTCCAAGTGGAATCTAATTCCAAACGGAATTAGTTCCCAACCAACCCCTTCTAGTCAAATGATTTTCTAAATTTTGAACTTGAAAAATTGTCTACTACTGAAGCTGCTGATTATGTTTCTGCTATTGACTGTGGATTTTCAGAATCGTTAGAAAATTTTACGGATATTATTATACATTTTGTACACTTATTAAGATCATTGAACGAAGAAGTTAATTTTCCTCTGTTTTCTCTTTATTTTTATAATTGACGTAGAACATTCTCATTTCGCTTAATTTGTTCGTCTATCGATATAAATACAGAAATAGTTTGATACAGAAATGATTAGATTTTCTTGTTTTTTATACACAAAAACTTTTTGGAACCCCATGTACATAGCATTGCAAATATTTATTTCATTTAGATTGAAATAAATTAAAAGTGAGATTACGAATCAAGTGAAGTACTCACAGTTTACAAAGCAGACGAAAGCATAAAATAAGTTATTAGCAGTAAAAAAGAATTAGAGTCGAGATTGGAAACGAGGTGTTCAGAAGAAGAAGAAAACAGATTGTACGTAATTCAGCATCAACGTAAAATAAATGCATCGAACGACGCGAATAATAATAAAAAGAAATTATGATAAGGATGAGAAACGTAAAGGCCGATCATTGTCTATTAACATGCACTTCTTCCGATGATCGGAGAAGGATTACCGAGGTAAAGATGGTCGACGATAGAATCAGCTGCCGGAGCACGCAAGAACCGGTCACCGGTTCATCGCGTAATCCGCTCGCGGTGCTGGAGATCTTAAACGGAAAGGAGATCTTAAACGTTAATCCGTGAAAATTCCTAATTGCACGTTATATGGTAACGCGGTCGTTTCGCAAGTCCCAACTGGCTGGCCGCGCGGGGATCCGGGGCCCCCGGTGATTGCCGGGTAATATCGATATCTCGCGATTAAACGATTACCGAGATTGATATCTCAATTGGCGGGTAACGATTTCTGTGTTATTATAGCGGCGGGTGTTTCCGCGTCAGAAAATATCTGCTCCCTCCATCTTTCAACGATGCCGAGGTTTCACTTGTCAGCGGCCTGCCTCGTGGCCGTGCTCCCGGCTACACTTGAAATTTACTGGCTTAATGGAAATACTGGATACACTCATTGCTAGAAAACCCCGACCACCTATAATTTAATTGGCTCGATTAAACGCCGTACAAATTGCCCGACCGGATCTACAATTTTTCCTCCTACAGCGATCTTCGTACAGGAAATTTTTCTGTCTTTTTTTATCTTACCGTTGGGTTTCGAGATTTTTTAAATTGTCAAGCAAATTAATTCTTTCTTTTTCAGGGAAATCCTGCCCTCACGTTTTTCACGGAGTACATATTTTATAGAGACTCTTTGCAGCCTCGGAAGGAAGAGCATCGCGGATTTGAATATTTTGCATGTTTGAATATTTACCTACCCTCTGGTTTTCTAGATTTCTATTTTAGAAAAATCGATTTTATTTTTTTTCGGAAATTTCGCTCTCACGTTTTCCGAGATGTCTACGTTTTATAGAGATTTTTTGTACCTTCGGAAGCAAGATATTTACTTGAATATTTTAAATATTTTCTATTTGCTTTGAATACAGCTTTGTTTGTCAGAAAGTAGATGTTCATGGATGAAGGAGAATCAACGTAGTTAATTTTAATTGAAAAGGGTCAGTACAATTTAGACAATCAACTTTTTTAGAGGTATTTTTCTTTGAACATTGTAGGACGTCGAACGTTTTCTTTCTATGAATCTTGCACGCGCTAAGAGAGGCAGCTTCTAAATTCTTGCCCTCAATTGGCGTGTCTGGCACTTCATGTGATTCTGATGCCACAACTTCTGCCCACATGCCACAGAAATTATGTTAAACTTAGGGGCTGACACATCGTTAAAGTTCCACAGTGGCTGGCGCATCGTTAACGACAGTAAATTAGAAAGAGAAGCATTTTGTTATCTGAACGCTTCGTATATATTTTAACCCGTTTGGCTGGAATTTTGGTTAAAAAATATACGATAAATGCGTGTAAAAAAGGACGTTAATGAATCACTGGTAATCGTACAATTTATCATTCGAGGAAAATAAATGCGGTTTGAAATTGTTACTGTGCTGCATTACGAGATAAACAGGTGAAATTTGCAACCTGCACTCGGATTTTGAGCATTTCTACGCGAAGCACTCTGTGAGATTGGACTCTGTAATTCTAAATCGGTCAATTCTTGGACTGCGATACCTGGGTCAATTTTGACCCATTTTATTTTGGCGCTTTCCGAAAACTTCGTCCAATTTCGTCAAAATGGCGGATTTCAACTTTTTTACATTAAACCCACCACGGTCAAAACGACCGGTTTCATATTTCACAATTATTGAAACTATAAAAATTCATTTAGGGAAAATAGTAAATTACGGAAATATTAATAGAAAATTACAGACCGTCTCAATTGTTGCCTTGTAGGGTTGCTATTTCTATAAAGCAATATTTACCAGATACTGTTAACGCTTGCTAGGTTTAGCGTTAATTTCTGATTCACCTATTTCTCGAAGTCCGTTCAATACAAATACCTGAAAACATCAGCAAAACAGCAAAGACCATCTCCACAGCAAAATGATATTCGATTTTTTCCGGTAGAAGATAGAACCTTGAAGATCAGTTTCAAGGAGTCCCACCCCCGCAGGCAGGTGCTATTCAAGAGTAGGCGAGTGTTAGCAGGATACTCGGTAGGGAAGAACGCAAGAAAATAGGATTCCGTCGTTCCGAGTAATCTGTTCGTCGATCAGGCCGGAGTCGCAACCCGTTATTAGGCATGTGCGGCTCTCACGAAAATCCGCACCCTCGGCGGCGCGGGCGGCTAACAGAAAATTATCACGACCGCGTATCGTTCCCGGAGGGCCTTGCTTCGGCCCCACTCGAAACTCACCCCCGTGTTGGGCACATTATGTATACGGTAGCAAAACGGGAGAGAGAGAGAGAGTGACTAAAAGAGAGGGAGAGAGGGAGGGGGGAGGAGACTGTCCAGGGGTACACGAGGGGATTCCTCGCGGTATTCGTTACTAATGGGCGTTCTATTTAGCGGCGCCCTCGGTCCTCCAGGGACGTGTCACGCGTCACTGGGTTCCCGCGCATCTCCCGCGCTACAATGCCCCGTGACGCCGCCCGATGTCAAAGAACCCCGGCCAGAAGTCAGGGATCCTCGCCTATCAATGTTTTTCCCCCGTGCGCACGCTCGCTTCTTCTCCGTGTGTGCCGTTGCAGGAGCCCATCGGCCCTGCAAAAGTTCTGTCTCGCGACTTTGACGCGCGAGGGCTCCGAACAAAAAGTTTTCGATGGCAACAACGGCCTCGACGCAGGGACATGTCGGCCGATTTTCGGGGAAGATGAGGGACACGTGTCGCTTTCGTATCTCGCAGTCGAGCTTGACAATTTGATGCCGCTCGTTTTTTTTCGGTCCGCTCTTTGTCACGAACGCTTTTGTCCCTCGTGCAGATTTTTACATTGGCCCGTTCAGCTGTTCCGGAGCTGGATATGAATATCGAATTTGATCGGCGTGATATCTGTGTCGGGAACCGTTGATCCGCTGAGCGACGTAGCTGGGTCTTGGTCGACCCACGCTCTTGGGAACGTTGACGAGCTTTTCCACTGTGAGAGAATATTCGATAGGATCGTTTCAGATTTTGATACGCATTCAGTTTCCAGTGTTGGATAGTGGGGAGAAACTATTTTCTCTGTTTCACTCTTTCGTTTAACAGGTATGTGTTAACAAAGATGGATTCAGAAATCATTTTAGGGGATAAAGTCAGGGGAGGGCTTGAAGGTTCTCCAAGGCCGAATTATGGGGGACAGAGTTAGGAGGGGTTCAAAGTTCTCCATGACCAAATCAGGGGGGACGAGGTTAGGGGGGGGGGGGCAGATGGTTCCCCAAGAATTAGAAATTACAGCAGACTTAACGATATTCGCGAATCGATAAAGGGTCCATCCTCCGGTCAGGACAGAACTTTCCCGGTCGCCTAATATCCGCTCGTCTATATCAGTTAACGGGTGCACGGGAGCGTTCACGTACGGCCGCGAGATTCCATGGGGCGACACTTTTCCGGAAGGGGATGCTGCTGCGCGTCGCCGGCGTGCCCCTCGATCAACGTCAATCAGCCGTTAAACAATGACGCGCCGCGCAAAGAGGATTTTATTGTATTGCGGAGAGAGCAAAGTTGCCACAATGCGCCTCCACCCCCTCCAGCCAGGGGTTTGCAACACCGGCAAGTCACCCTCGAATATTCTCCGGCAGAGAGGCTATCATTGTACATCCTAGTTCTCCTTTCTTCGTCCCTCCTCGCTTTTTTTCCTTTCTACACGGTGCATCGGGGATGCGCTTTTTCGACTACTTTTGCTCCAGTGACACGGTGCCCTTCGTGCACGTCCGCTGCATTTCTTTCGGACACGAAAGAACTGCCGAAAGTGAACAGGGATTATATGTCGCCAACGCCTGGATGATAAAAGTCGCGGAATTATCCCCACTACCACGGGCTATGACGTGAGAGGCCGCGAAGCTCGAGAGGCCTCGGACGCTGAGGAGTGTAAACATAACACGGGTATGTCACGGGCAAGAGCCGTCTTGTTGACATATATCGAGAATTCGCTGTATCTCTTTTTGTGATCATCCCTTTGTCTGTTGTTGGTTTTGTTTCTACAAGGTTGTCGACCTAGCAGCTTTTCATTGAATTTTTATTTATTCTTCTTGGTGTTCGAAGGTCACTTTTAGAACATCTCATTGTCTGTCTTGTGGTCGTTGATAATTTTGTTTAATTTTTATCTATCCTTTTTTGTTTTAGGATTTCTGTTTCAACTTCTTATTAAGCTTGCTTGTTTATCTCACTTATAAGGGATGGTTTATTTAAAATTTATTTTTACTCGCTCTTAATGTCATTGTTCAAACATTTTATCCCTTGCCCTATAATTTTTCATGATTACAGTTCTAGAACTGTAATGTAAAGGTGAACCAAAAATTTATATTTATTGATATAATATTACATGTTTCTCATGCTAATAAAATGATGTACGACAGAATCGTTCTTCATCAGAAAGGGTTAGAAGATCAACAATCCGTTCACATCACGAGCATTTCACCTCTAGAATAATACAGAGTGTTTCCTTTTCAGCTACTTCACCAACAGAAACACACACACACATAAAAAAATGTTAAATGGCATTCGTATGAAAATATTCTCGAATATAGTCGCGCGACAAGGGGTTAGAGCAGTGCAGCGATAAAAATGCAGGAACGAGAGATGGATGGAGCGTCCCACGGGACTTCGAGTCACAGATTTCGAGCTCCGAAAACAAACCCCCCGGGGGAAAGACACGTGAGAATCGGTTCCGAAAACACGGTGGCCAGATCCAACGGCTAAGGGCGAGTGAAATATTACGGGGGAAGGGCCACGGAGATCGAGGGATGCCCTCGCGGAGGGGTTAAGGGCCCCGTGGCTCCGGCCGCAGAGTTTAAAGGGGGCGAGCCTACAGTGAAATGGATCTTGATACGGCGACGTGTCAATGCGGCCAACAAAGCAGGGCCGATGTTAGGGTATTAAAACGCGTCCGCGTACACTTCGTCCAGTTGTTCTTGCTCCGGGCGTGGAGGGATGAATTACCGTCGCGTTTTCAGACAAACGGCGACAGGGATTAAACTGTGTTACCGTGCATTTACTTCTGCAAGAGTTTGGATTAGGCTATTGTTATCGGATTTCGTAATTTTCTCAGCGGCTTTCGGGCCTTAGGGGGTGAACAGCAAGAATGAATTATTGGGGGATGCATTAAGCAGTTGTTAGAGGTTGCTGCGATTCAGAGAGGTGCAAGGTGCAGGAGCTGCGGGATTTAGTTGTTTGACGCGGTCTGAGTGGGTTGGGACGTCATACTGTGTCAAACAGAGTCTCGTTGATCATTAACCATTAATCTATCGGACATTAAACGTCATTGGTACGTGTTGTCCAATCTGGTAGGTGATATTATCTACTGAATATAAAAGGAATTCAAAGGGAAGGCCTAAACCTAACCTAAAATTACAAATTTTTTATCTGCAGCCCAGTTGAATCCGGTATTTTATCTGCAGTCTAAAGAACGTCCAATTTTTCGACAACTTGTAGTAGTATCAATACTGACTGTATCTTATTAGCTAAAACAGTTTCAGCATTTTCTCCAGTACCAGGATTTGATCGTTTTCTTTTCAGTGATTCAGTAAACCCCTGTTTTACAAAAGAATTGAACTACGCGGTCCAAACTCTATCGAGATGGATGATTTTTCTTAGGGTATCTTGTTGCGTACATTTGAGATGCTTGTACTGAGGTACTTTTAGCCTCATCGTAAACTAAAATAATTTCTATATTTTCTGCATGAATGTACACCACCGTTTCAGAGAAGTAACGTCATCTTTTACGACGAATTTCTTAAACGTTCTGATTAGAGTCACCGAAAGGAGAAGAATTTGTGTCAGTGTTTACAATTTATTGTAAGCGTGTTTACAGTCATTAGTCAAGGTTCAAGAACTACTTTTATGAATTTTTCATACTCAAGATCACGTGAAGGTCATAATATTACAGGTTCTTGGATTCGTCTTCACCTTGGATATCATATAGCCATAATAAAAATATATCATTTTATGTAACAAAACTTCGATGACCTTGAAATCTCAAAAAATATAACCTTGAACAAATTTTTTTGCCTATCATAATATTTGTCTCTCTGAACCAACTAATGTTTTTCTCTGAAATTTTCTTCTATGATATCCATAGTCCGCTCGCCGAATTTCTGTCTCTTAACACTAGGCTTACGGTGTACTAAGAGCGACCGTTTTACATTACTTCATAAATATAACAAGAATGTGTCTATCTAAATTATTGGTTAAATAATATATACCCAAAGAAATAAATTTGTTAAATAATTCCTCATGGATGCATCATTACAATCTCAATAATAGTAAGTTAAAAATAATAGAATCCGTAATTCTGACGGGCCCCGTAAACCTAGTGTTGAAATAGTTTTCTTTCGATATAAGACGTCTCGGGAGGATTTTCGACGTATGGCGGACGAGGGTGCCCATTCGGCTTGACATTATTTCCGAGCTTACTGAGAGTTTACGGGTCGAATGAAGTTGCTGTGCAGCTAGCTCGTGCCTGGCAGTGTTTCACCTAGAGAAGTGAAATTTTCGCGCATTGTCCTACATCATCGAAGAGCCGCGAGCCATATTTCGTCGCGCGGCGCGGTGATGCATGATTTCGACCGACTGTACGTAACCGCCTTATTGTGAGTGCCGGCCCCGGCGCGCAGTAGATAAAGAGCAAGAGACGGATACGCGTTCTCGAACTTGCCAGCTGCGAGCCCACGCGAATTTGGTGACTCACTTTAGAGCGCGTTTGTGTACCTACGCGTGTCACCCATGAATGCCCCGGCCCTCAGCTGAGACAGGGAATGAGGGAAGTGCTGTGGCTCGTCGCGAGGATAGAGGCGGGGTATCATATTGTATGCTTAAAGCTCGGTGATCCCGATAAGATCCTGAAAACCGCTCGCGAACGACTCTCCCCGCGCTCCTTTTTTCCCCCCTCTCCCCCTCTCTCTCTCCCACTCTCCCTGTGTCTTAGCTCCGCGATTTTTTCACGACGATGGCCGGTTTTTCTGGTCGCCGTTCATTGTTTTGCCCGCGCGTTATTCATATGTATGAGCGGCCGGGAGAGCGGAGGTAATGGGATGCCGGCTTGTCGGATTAATAAAAATGTTTGTCGTGCTCCTTTGAGCGGGAATGATCGAGAGCAAGAACCGCACCAACCATGTGTACCCTGAACTGTGATTATCCTGCAGCTACAGGAATTTAACGATCCGCTCGTGAAGCCGTCTGACCGAGTCTAACGGGCCAGATGCAGATCGATCGGACATTTTGGGATTCGCCAATCGGGCCTGCTAGTCATTTCCGCCGAAAAATTCTGCCGAAATTTAATCAGAAGTTTGCCATCAGCATTCCCTGTTCTGCTCACCTTACCTGGCGAGGTAACCTTTTGACCAGGGATGACACTCCGCGGTGGATACGTCGATGAATCTCGTATATAATTTTAGTGCACTAAAAGTATTAATATGTTCACAACATGGAATAACTTCGAAGTTACTTACTGATATATCAATATTTCCGAGTCCCATTTAATTTTTTATCGCAATATGACCGAATACAGTCACTTCTGTGACCCATCAGCAATTAATATATACACGGATGGCTCTAAAACAAAAAATGGTGTAGGATGCTCCGTAGTAAACCCGACTGCAACAAATTTTTATCAGTTTTCGGTAGCGAGATCTTAGCTCTATCTAAAGCACTAGAAGTAATAAAACAAGTCCACTGGGAATAGATTCACAAGTTTTACAGACTCGAAGAGTGCTACTATGGCCATTGAAGATTTGAATACAACTGATGAATGTATACAGGAAATACAAGAAAGTTATAACTCGGCGGTTGAAACCGGCAAATCTATTACTCTTTGCTGGATTCCATCGCATATGGGTATACAAGGTAATGAAAACGCTGATAGAGCAGCCAAATTAGCAGCATTCAACATAAAAATGAAACAAATCACCCATTATACCAGACTAAAAGATCTCATAAACCACCTAAATAAAATTTTTAGGAAACAGGTATTTGACAAAATTAAAAGGAACTATATACAAAAATATCATAATGAAGGAGTGGATTTTGAGTGGCATAAATTTCCAAGTCCAGTAGATCGTCCAACTCAAACTTCAATTTCTAGAATCAGAATTGGGCACTCAGAAATAACACATTCATTTTTGTTAAATAAGAAAGAAAACACGATCTGCGATATATGTAAAGTAGCAGTTAATTATAGAATGCAAAAAATATGAGAATGAAAGGAAAAATGCTAAGTTGCCTAGATCCTTACCTATTCTGTTAAGTTCTAAGGAGTCTTGCTAAGTATATCAAGGATACAAATATGTATAATATATTGTAAGAAAATGTACTGTGTTGCTAATGACCTTTGATGTTAAAGCAACATTAAACAAATAAATAAAAAAAACAGTCACTTCTCTATGTGCGCTACCACTCAACAGTATCTGGACACTCCGCGGTGGATACGTCGATGAATTTCGTCATCGTATACTCATCGAATACTCTAATTTTAGAGTAGTATCGGTAAGTTCTACATCGGTAATTTTTAATTTAAATTGTTAGATATTACATAAAAAACTGATAAAAATCGATTTTAGTCACTATTTAATAACTTTTATGCAATATTAACCCTTAGCACTCGAATGGTGACTGTAAGGCGCCGCTAAAAATTGCTGTATCGTTATTCAAAATATTTTTACATTATTAAATTTGTTTGTGTTCAACAAATTACTAAACACTTCAGTATTGTACGAGTAAATTGCGCCATCTTCGTATGTATAACATGAACAAAAAGGAAGGAAAGTCCGGATACTTTTGAGCGGTAGTATATGTTAGCTATGAGTAACGTCATATGCATAAAATGAGATCAAATGCAAGTGGTAGACATTCCAAGTTCTAAATACAGATTCCAAAGACCCGAAGGATCAATTGTTTCCTACAATTGATGTCACTTTACACGATTAGGTTTGGTACCAGTGTCTGACCACAACACGCACAATCTACTAAATTTTCTACTAAAACACAAAATTGAACTGAAAGAGGAGCTCCGAAGCATCCACGAAATTTCTCCAGCGAAATGGGGCTCCCTAAACTGTCGGCTCCAAACAAACGACACTCAGGCTGAACCCTGGATGCAAGAAAATCCCAAAAATCGGAGAGTACCTCTACCAGGAGGAAACAGTTGGAAATGCTAGGTTGATCGCGGACCAAACAGAATCGGGATCCCTGACCAAACGAGAAACGTCCCGCGCGATCTTCGGCTTAGCTGTACACGGAAAACGTCGCATTCGGTAAATCCCCGGATCTCTGGAGGATACGTGTAAATACGACGAAGAGGAGATTACCAGCGTCGGCGCGTGAGACACGCCGACGCGCGTCTCGTCGCGTCGGCTCGGCAAGACGAGACGGGTTAGCGTGCGCTCCGCGCATTTGTGCAACGTATTTACAATTGTCTGGATAGCGACAAGGGGATGCACCGTGCACACACCGGTTTATTACACGACCGTCTGCACACGTAGTTTCGTATAAAATCGATTTCAAGACTAGCCACCGGTCCCGCAAGATGGTGGTCCGGTCCCGTCGTCTGGTCTCTTCATTCTTCGATTCTTCCGAGTTAAAACTTCTTCTTCTTTTCCTTCTTCTTTGTGTGTAACGTCCGAAACAACCTTAGGACATGCACCGAACATTCCACGACCCCCGGTCCATTCATTTTCTTGATAAATGCTGAAAAGGATCGCCTAATCGCGCCAAGAATCCTTTGTGGCCAGCCGTGGATGAAGGAAACGAATCATCTCGAGACGGCGAAGATTAACGAGGTAATCTTTGAAGATTGGATTTGCCGAGTGCCGCGATGAAAGTAATCAAAGTCCCGCGGTACCTGCTCCGCGAGGTCCTGGACCGTCTGCGGGATGTCTATTAATCGGACAGCTTCCTGAAAAGACGTTGGTCCATTCCCTGGGAAGCGGGGAACGATTGTTACGGGGTTGAGCAGCCGATCTCTTCGATATCTTTACTTGAAAATGCTGTTGTTGAATTAAAGTGTAAATAGAAATGTATATTAAAGGCCAAGGATAGTCACGTGACTTTTGCAGAGTCAGCAGGTCGGTAACTGCTGTATAATTTCCGTTCGCAGCCTTCAGCCACTGACTTAAGATCCGTCTTGATCTTTGATCTTGATCCGACCGGACTCAAGTCTGTGACTAAACTTGTCACATTTTGTGATCTGTATTATCGATATCATGAATTCTGATGCCAGAAACGTGCTTCAAGTTTTTGGCTTTATTTCGCAGAGAATCGACACAAAATGTAGCTCAATTTGTAGCCGGAGATATTTCCTAGCGCGCGCTACTCTCGATTTCATCAAAAAAACTCATTCAATGGCGTAAAAATGCATGGATTCCACGGCACGCGCATCCTCAATTTTTAGCCTACTTCTAACGCTTGTATTACCAAATATCTACATAATCTCGTCAGCTCATAACCAGTGCGCGCTAGATTGAACCTTCCTCTTTCGAATGAGCCCTTTCCCAGCGAAAAATATTCTCATATAGGGACAAAAAGTTGAGGCACGTGAAACCATTTTTCGCCTATTTTTGTCAGTAACGTGGTCACTCTACCTTATCGCGATTCTACGAAGTCTTGGCCCGAAATAAATCGTAAAATATTGTCCGATTCCTTCGATGCGTTTCGTTAAATTGTTATTGCTGTATTAAAGTTGGAAACGATGGAGATTCATTGCGTGACTATGGATGGCTATTAATCAAACAGTTTCCTGAAATGACGTTGTTTAATTCGCTGAAAAGCGGTGAACGTTCGTTACGAGGCACGCTGGTGTCAAATTTCTGTGACGTGTTTAATTGAAATGTTATTACCGAATTAAAGTGTAAACGAAAACGGGAGAATTCATCGTGTGACTGTGTTGTAAAGAGCGTTAACATGGTTAACCGTTTTCTGAATAATCGTCTTTTCAATTTTTTCAGAACGAAATGCATACTACTGGCGGTATGTTTAATGCCATTCCGTTAGCTGGTGGCAACAGAGATACGTCTGTTGAGTCATCGAACCTAAGTAACAGTAATTGCACAGGTTTGTGGACGATAAGAGTCACTACAATACAGTCTTATTCGAAAGCAAGTTCATGTATCATGGAGGTGAATGCTTAGAGGTAATTACAAGAACGTGTCAATACAAAATCGTAAACGTTCAGTATTAATAATTTCTTTAATGGCTTATTGCAATAGTTTTCGAGTAAATACTTTAAGTACTTGCCTCAGAAATGGTTGCACCGAAGATCACAGGATAACGCCCCATCCACTGTGCTTACCAGTAGGCTGCGGATTTTATGCATTTATGGCAAAAATTAGGTAGGTGCTGCTTAAAAGAGTGGGAAAGTAAAAATGATTCTAGAATGCGATACCATTATTCTTTTAAATTATCAAAGTAAAAAATTGAAATGGCTATTTGGCTCCAGTTAAAAAATTTCTGAAGAATAGATTTCTATAAATTCACGAATTATAAAAGAAAATAAATTTCGGCAGGCTCGATAGTTCTAGTGTTAAAATGGCCTATGTGCGCCAGGAAATAATCGCCAGATCAGGGGAATGGGCTCGAATCGAGGGGAAATGGTTACCCTCTCTCTCTGCCAGTACAGGATCAGTCACGTGACGTCGTGACACATGCGTGACAGAGACGAAACGCGTCACGTGATCGGATCGAGCAGAAGAGTGGAGGAACAGACTCGTGGAAGGGGAAGAGTAGAGTGGGAGACATTTCTCAATCTGGCGACACTGATCGGACGGGACTCGGTTGCGAAAAACTGCATAATAATGACGAGAGAATAACTCGTTAAATTGAATCTATTCTAGGCGAGATTTATCTTTTACATCGTCGGTTGGCAGAGAGACTAGTCTTGGCGCACCGACCGGATAGAAAAATTCGCCGGCGTTAATAAAACAAGCCTAATGGTCTTCGTAGCGGGTAGCGCGGAGCATGGGATCCCCGCCGCGATCCAATACTATTATTGCATTACTCGAATTACCCGCGGACGTATTTATTCCCAGCGTGTCCGGCCGTTCCGTTCGACCACGGCGCATTCTAATTGATCTTCGCGTGGTAACGAGCCGCGAGCCTCGCTCGTTACTGTCCGAGTCGCTATTTGCGCTGCGATCAACCGTATGCAGCCCGAGGCGGGTGTCCTAACCGATCTGTGTGCGATTCTTAAGGATGCGTTTATGTTGCGCCCGTCGGAGATAGAAGCAGTGAGAGCCTCGATCAGAGCGGCGATGAAAGCTGCTCGGTAATATCGTTCTTCAGTGTGTTCATAGTGAAGTATGCGGTTAAACTACGGCCTCGGCTGTTTGATACTTGGATAATGGATGGCTCGGGTCCATTTTGACCCAGCGAAATTCCTCTGAAGTTAGGCAGATACACAGTTTTTGATGGTTCGTCTCAGTTGATGGTCGTTTAACCCTTAATTAGTTGAACGTTACCCGGAAGTCTTTTGTCATGTTCTGTAGTGGTCTTTGAGGTTTCAATTAAATTTGTGACATTAACACATTACTTACCGACAATTTTTTAATAATTTTTTTAAAACCAAAGATCAACAGATTTTCTTAGTAAATTGCTTAAGGGCGAAAGCAATTTAACTAACAATTCAACAAATTTTTAGAACTAATATGGTGCAACAACTCGTTCTGAAATTATTGTTTAAAAGAATATTATCGAGCTTATTTAGGTACAGTTATTAGTAGACTATAAAATTTGTACACATGAATTGCTATCTATAGGAGCTAAGTAAAAGTTTTTTTTTGCTTATTAATAATTTTTATACGTAAAAAATGGTATATCGACATTGTTACACTTCTTTAATCTTTTTACTGTTTTGAATTACACCTATTTATTTTTGTCATAAAGTTAAGAGCGTCGATAAGAGAAATTTTGTCATTTTATATCGTCCTACTTGTCTCTAAGAATTAGAGATAATGTGTGCAATAGAATATTCCACCTTATTAGAACCGGAAACCCCAATAAATTTCCCAAAATCAGTTTCACTTGGCATTTCGAAAAACTTGAAATCGTCGGACAGAGAAAATATCGCGGGAACCATTACACCGCTGAAAGCGTGGAATCCCGCTCGATTGTTCCGCGGCGATTTAAATCAAGCGGAATGAAAGGAAAACACTGCGCAGGGCGAAAAAAAAAATGCGAAAGACCGTTCCGTCCCGAATTCGCTAATCGAACTCGATTTCCCGTCGCGCGAAAAGGCCGTGCAGAACAAACACGGATCGCCGAGCGGCCGACGAGCGCGCAGAATTCGAAATAATCCGCGCGCATCGGTTCACAACTTTCACTGGCATTTCGACGGCCGGCTCTTTTGTGCCGGAATATAACAGTGGTCGCGGCGGGAACAGTGAAAATCGAAATAATAAAAAGCCGCAGGGTCGCGTATGGAAAATGGCACGCGAAATAAGCCAAGACCCAAGCGGGGGTTCCGTTGGCGCCTTTAGGCGTGCTCACGCGCCTCCGTTTTTCCGGTGTTCGCCGACGGCGGAGGACGTTAACGGGGCCTTCGAAGATTATGGGTTATCGACATTGTTTGTCATGCGTTACGACAGCGAACGCTGGCGGCCGGAATCGCCAGGACGGCGCGCTGCGAAGGAATGCTCGTTCACTTTCATCGCGAGACCCGCCGCGATTTTACACCTCCTTAGGGCTCGTCCGTGCTCGAGCCGGCAATAGACCGTCGCTACGGACCGGAGAATCGTATCCTATTGTTTTAGAGCCGAGCTGTTTACTTTGGAACAGTGCACCGGACTGTACCGTGCCCGTTCGATGCGCCAAAACGCAGAAAATGCTGTTGATTTACCTGCGGAGACGCGCGATGCACCGACTTCTCGCAGGCGCAACATGTGCTGTCACAGAAAGCTCTAACTGTCACAC
>CM052146.1:11484435-11642980 GCA_028454255.1 Halictus ligatus
ACAGAAGACCAGAATCGTCCGTCATTCGGTATCGCCCGGTGGTTTCTCGCGTTAGCATGTCACGCGTGTCCGCTCCGGCGCGCGGAGACAAGAAAAGCCGTGACAAGAACACGGAACGTGACCGCGCAACAAAAATCAGCGCGACACCGAGCCGCGAAAAGAAACAAACTGGACCGGACAGTCGGTTGTCCTTAATGACGATTCGACGTGCCAATAAGTCGTCGAGCGGCGCTCGGGAACTGTGGCGAATTCGTCGCGAGACGGTAACTCGAGCTCGGAATCATTTGCACGCGATTGTATTTACTCCGGAGAAGTTGCTGCACGGATTCGCGCTTGTTTAACCATTTAAGCCTGTTCGACGTGTATACACGTCGATCCGAAACTCTATTGTGGTGCGGTTAACATTAGTGAATTGTTAATTTCTTATCGAATAAAAATGCAATTGTTTCTCATTCAGCTTTACAAGGGCTTTGGCTTTTATAATAGCCGCGTTTGGCCTCCGCTCGACGTGTATACTCGTCATTACTTGATTTCAATTCCGCGACGTGAGGGATTTTTAAAATTAAATTCCACAGTTAACTGGTCAGGGATCGAAGCTATGCTTTTACGTTCCTCGAAAGACAAAATTATTTCTTATCTGTTACTTACAAGGACAATACGCCATTAACGCTTTGACCCTGCTCCTTGAACAGGTTTAGAAACAAAGCGTCATGCCTGGGGATCTTTGTGCACTTATGGCGGGAATGAATAACTGTAGTTTAAAATCGGAGAAAAATTCAAAGAATTGGATAATATATTATTCCCAATTTATTATTGGACGCAGGAAGAAATTTTTAAGTAGCTCTTGTCCATTGTAGTCGATGCAGGGAACTTTTACTGCATTTTATTATGATTTATAATACAGGTAAAAATGTAAAAGAACCGAAAGGAAAAATTGAAAGTATCTAAGAACACGAAAATATAATTCCCAGTTCATTAAAATTACTTTATGAAAGACGTTTCTCTGTAACTCTTGTTTCTTTCAATCGACGAGGAAAATTTTTAATTTTACGGTTGCAGTCGAGTATGCAGATGCAGTGGCAAGAGTTAATGAACAAACAGGTCGTGGCGGTGAAGGAGTAACAACGATCCAGTAGTGGAGATCAAGCGGCTTCAAGGCCCGAGATAAGGTAAATAATCTCCATAATCTCTGGCGCAAAAGTAAACTGATTTGACTCTCGGGGAACTGGAAGCTTGAAAAGAAGAGTAATAGGAGATCATTGGCGAACCGGAAGGTATTTTTGCCAGGGTGATCGCTAATTTATAGAAAACAATCTTCGGAGCAGTATCTCTTTTGAACGACCAACTTGCGTAGCGTGGAATATTAAATTATCCGGATCGATAAATTCATCTTTATCCTCGTTCTGCCTCGGGGCGAGGCAATTCGCGAGGCGAAACAAACAAGACAACGCTATCCAAGGTATCGCGAAGAGAGAGAGGGAGAGGGAGAGAGAGACCGTTCTCGCGAGCAGCCTTGTAAAAGCCCGGTTCGAAACGACTCCAGTTTTCGTCGATTCGAAACCAGTCCTCGGAGCAGGTTGATCAACCGGACGACGGGTATTTTCGCGGATGAAAAATCGTGCCCGGTTTTCGAGCCTCGGGAGGAAACGATGCCCCCGATCAAACCGAACCGTTTCGTCTCTCGTCGGATCCATTCGCGAGCGACGCTCGAACCCGGCTGCCCGTTCGCATAGTCTCCGACGCGACCGGGGCACGTAATCGCCGGGTATTTAGAAAATCCGATCGCCTAACGCTGTCAGCGCGTGGAAACTTTAAGGATACATTCTACCCGTCAGCGGTTCACAATCACGCTCGAGGGGACCCGGTGAACGAGAGCGGCACGCGACGATCTAATTAAATCTAATTACGTTCGTTAACATCGCCGCCGTTCGTGAAATCCTGACGTGTTACAGACGCAATCCATTCTAATTTCATTCTTCTGTCACCGGCGAATTCGCCGGATCTAATTACGGCCCTGCCAGATTCGCGGACTGCCGATCTACATCGCCGCGAAATTTCAAGAACCGTGTTGCATCGATGTAATCGAAATTTCAGTTTTCGTCGAACATCGGTGCACACTGATTTCTCTATATATGTCGCCAAGGCCTCGATGATAAACGTCGCGGAATTGTCCCCACTATCGTGTACCTCGTGGGGGGGGGGGGGGGGGCTACGAAGCTCGAGAGGCCTCGGACGCCGAGAACTATAAACATAACACTCGGGTGTTTTTTTTTTTTTTTTTTTTTTTTTTTTTTTTTTAGTGTTGTTGACATGTATCGAGAACTCACTGTATATCGTTGTTAGAAGAGATTAGAGCACACCTGCATATTCTGGTATGCGCTGTTGCAGATAATTTCTGCATAATAAGTTGCTGTTCCAGTCATCGCTAGACTAAGGATTTTTATATGAAAATTTTCTGTATTTATAGGGAAACAGGAGCCACTTCGGAGCTGCTTACTTTCTTCAATAATTGTAGCGCATTGGTAGTCTTCAACGTGAAGCGTTACCCATTTTTGTCCTGAATGCCTGAAAGCCATAGTACTTCAGTTTCGCTCACAATGTCAGGAAACATAAATTTACAGAGAAGAATAAATAGAACACATAACCGCGTTCCTTCAATATTTTTCCACGTATCGTCCCGGACCATACAGTATCGCAACCGTCTGCGCGTGCATCATCTCTCTGAAAGGATTCACTGGGTTCATTGATCTTCTGGACTCATTCACGGTTTATCACGAGAGGAAGAACGCCACCGTTCGAGGAGGTGTTTGATCATGGTCATTTCGTGCTCCCAGTACGACTGAATGAACAGGCTAGAAAGAATGAATGAAGAACATGAATCGTAGAAAGGGGTCCCTAGAACTTCACAGAACCTACAAATTGGAGACTAATATGGTGACGAGTCATTTTTGTTGTTAACGTGGTCACACGAAACTCGGTCGTGAACGAGTTAATTACTTTTCTATGAAACTTTCAGCAACATATTTGTGGCGCTTTTCTAATTAAAATGACACCAAACGCGACGCAGTTTGGACCCTATTTACCTGTTTAATACACGATATAGTATAGCTTCGATTATCCGAACCGACGATGCCCGGACTCTTCTGCGTTCTATTTTCTCTATGGCAACTATATAGTAGTATACTTGAAGAACATCAATGGATTAGTTCCACTGAAATCATTTCAGGAAGAAAGGAAGTTCTATTTGGCTGATGTGTCCTACAATTTTCATTTTGCACATAAATCTGCAGCGATGTTGCTGTACCAGAAGTTTTGATGCGATGAATTATATACTAGCTGTCCAGACACTCTTCGGCCGAAGCGTAGTCGAACGGTTCCATAGACGAAAAAGGCTCAACTCCCATAGACGAAGAAGCAAAGTCTCGTCGAACTGGAGGCCTAGTGTGGCGGATAATTTACAAGCTGTTTGGATACCGATGAACGCAAGTTTACGACTACTCGAGCCAGTCTATCGACTTCCCTAGATGGTGAAAAACAGTTCGGTCCATCGAAGAGGCTAGTTTCGACCAGCTTGCATCGCGGAAGCATGGGAACCGCTGCTCGAGGGGTGTAATCAAGGCACGCCACCCGGTAGACGCATATCAATGAGCATTCGACGTGCCGAGGTGTCGGTCTCGCGAATAGTAAAAGCGGCGTCGGAAGCTCATCTCGTTCGTTCAGGGTAGGGAGAGGGGGGAAGAAGAAGTAACCGTTCCTCTCGAGCTATTTTTATGGCACTTAGACTTTCCGACCGTGCAGCATGCTGGAGCACTTGAAGAACACTTGTGCGCGCATTCCGTTACGTTTACGCAACGCGACGACCACGACCACGGCGACGACGACGACGACGAAGCGTCCGGACGCAGGACACTCGAACCGGCCGGGCTCTTCACGGTCTTCCGCGACCAGGATGAAGTGGAGACGGTTTTTTAATTTTCTAGTAGGCGCGGCTACCACTCCCGGGGACCCTCTCTCCAGTTTCAGGTTCGTAACTGTCCCGGGATCCCTTAGAAACGCCGGCGTGAGAAACTGAGTCACGTTTCCCGCCGGGATTATTTTTTTCCTCTTCCACCGACGACGCTCTCTCTCGTCCGCGCTCGCCTATCAACCGCGCGTCACCATTTCCATCACGTTGTTTGCCCTTTTAGCTCTGGAATTTAAATTAATATCGTGCACTCCGCGGCTGTCTCGCGCAACCGTGACGTCCCGTTCGCTGTCGCCTCCCTTTGACCGTTTCATTTCCACCCGGTAAAAACCCCGGAACGCAAGGCCACGTTTCTCGTCTCGAATCCTGTGGAAACTGCGAACGAGCACTGGCTTGCTCGATCCGGACTCGTCCCCCGCCGTGGTTGTTCGACATTAAAATTGTTGTTACTAGTTCATGTACACTGTCCTGAAGAAGACGAGATGCACCGAGAGTTGCGATAGATGTCCTCGCTATTTGGAGCACTCAAATGTCATCCATCTACGGTGGTTGGAGTGGGGTGGACATTTCCGGTGGATGACAGCGATCCTTCGATCTTGCCTTCGAGAAAATGGACTATAGTCTGCTGCTCTTCAGTTGTATTGTCACACGTTTGCAACACGTAGAACAATTTTCCTTAGCAATTCAAGTGGAACATGTTTATTTCGCAGAAAGATCCACCAACCTCACGGTTTCCATCAAGTACGCGTTAGCCCATTGTACCACGAGTGATTGAAATTTTTTTGTAATTCGTAATTTCTTAAGAAAATAAAATTCCTTGTAAAATGTGATTTCTTCAATAGCTGTACATCAACAACGCCAAAATAGAATTTGAAGGCAGGAAAAGTGGAAAAATAGTTAATATGAAGTTTTCATTGAAAGAACAATTAGAGGTGTTTCTAATTTCTGGAGAAAGTAAGAGAAACGCAATTGTTGTTCGAAATTTGTATGGTGAAAGATATCCGAGCCGCATATGCTCTTCACACAAGATCTTTGCAAGATTGTGTAAAAAATTAAAAGAAACTGGAAGTCTCGCTGTTCGTGAGATGAATCGTGGAAAGCCTGTATGTAGTGATGAAGGTAATGAAATTAATGTTGTTGCAATGGTACATCGTAATCCTTGTATCAGTGTCTGTCAGATTCAGCGCGAATCTGAAGTCAGCAAAAGTAGCGCATCGCGAATTCTCACCCGTCACAAATATCATCCGTACCATATTAGCCTTCGCCAGAAATTACATGACATGGATTATGTAAATCGTGTTAGATTTTATGGATGGGCTCAAGAGCAGCTACAAATCAATCCACTGTTTTTCTCTTTAATACTATTTAACGATGAGGCTGCTTTCACCAGCACTGGGCGTGTTAATTTACATAACACGCATTATTGGTCAGTACAAAATTCTCACTGGCTACGAGAAATTGATCATCCAAGACACTGGTCCATTAACACTAGATTTACGGAACCCGTCAAAATGACGGATTCTAATATTTTCAAATTGCGAATATTGAAATTGTGAAAATGCATCTATAAGCAATTATTGAACGAATTGATTTCTTTGGGTATATATTATTTAAAAAACGGCTGCAAACTTTGATAGATACATTCGTGTTGTTTTTGTAAAGTAATGTAAAATAGTCATTTTTAGTGCTCCGTAAACCTAGTATTGTGTGGTGTGGAATCATAGGGCAACAAATAATTGCGCCTCATTTCATTGGCGGCACTTTTACTGGTCAAAAATATGACACGTTCTTAAGAAATACATTACCAAATTTATTAGAAAACGTGCCCTTAAGCGTTCGTCAGGCAATGTGGTATCAGCACGCTGGATGTCCAACATACTACGCTAGAAAGGTGAGAAGTATACTTAATGAAATATCCCCAAATCGATGGATATGACGCGGTGGTACTATTTGCTAGCCGACACGAAGTTCAGATTTAACACCCGTAGATTTTTTCTTGTGGGGAACATTGAGAAATATTATGTATCGAGATGCACCAACTACTCCGGAAGATATGAAGCAACGAATTATCGCAGCGTGTGCTACAATGGACGCTCCAACAATAAGTCGTGTAAGAGACGCAACAGTTCAAAGACTGCAACGTTGCATCGCTGCCGATGGCCGCATTTCAAACATTCTGCATGAAAACAGTCATATCTCAGCAACGGTAAGTTTTAGGACAAATACACTTCCGTACTTTTATACTCAGAATACGCCAATCTATCGAAATCGAGCATAAAAAATTGGAGATTTCGTTTAAAGAAACAAAGATGACCCGTATGTCGTCTCTACGCCTTCACTTGCAAGAATATCGTTTATACTATACTATGTAGTTTCTTAAACCCTACAACTTCTGTAAGTAACATTTTCTCGTATTGTTTGAAATAACCAAGATATTCAAGTGGACAGAGCTCGTGGGACACACTGTATCTCCATAGCGGCCGACATTTCGAACATTCTGCATGAAAACAGTCATATCTCAGCAACGGTAAGTTTACTAACTTTAGTACTTAAGTTAAGTTTAATAATTTTAGTACTTTTATACGCAGAATACGCCAACGTATCGAAATCGAGCATGAAAACTTGGACATTCAATTTAAAACAACAAAGGTGACCTCTATATCTCCTCTGCGCCTCCACTTGCAAGAATATCATTTACACCATATTGTGTAGTTTCTTAAACCCTACAACTTCTGTAAGTAAGATTTTCTTGTATTGTTTGAAATATCCAAGACGTTCATCACGATATTGTCTCGATATTGTAGGTGAAGGGGTTGAAAAGTGACCTGCGGCGCCTCCACGAAGACGATCCACCGGAAAGGTATCGTACACCGTAGAAAAACGTGAGAACTGTCGAGTTTCCCGTGGCAGCTGTGGGCGGACATCGGGAAGAGTTGAAGAAAGCGCACCTGGCGAACCTGCCTGGCCTGTCAGCTCGCAGTTAGCACCGGGCACGAGTAATCAGAGAGCAAAAACTGCCAAGAAACCCGAGTGTGTCGGGTGTGGGTGGAGTCGTAGCACAATTGACCATAGTAATCTGACTAACGAAGAATCATCGAATGCCGATTCGATCTGCGAACTCCTCTTCCCACGGAAGCGAAGGGATGGGGGTTGGGGGGTTGAAAATTGCTCGAGCCGAAGAATTTTCTCCCATTCATCCATCAAGCCGCCCCCGTTAAAGCATTCGAACGATGACACGATAAGTCAGAGACAATTCCGCGCGGCAAGTGGCGGACCGGGAAGTGGCGCGATAAGCGCGTTACACGGAGAAAAAGCTCCCGCTAAAGCGTCACTCTCAGCCGGAGAAAAGGCGCGAAGCGGAGTGTACGCGTGACTGGTATCGACATTTCGAAATTGCAACGTTCGACATCCATTGTCATCCGTCTCTTCCTCGCGGGCCAGCCGGCGCCCGCTGCGAGAAAAATCGAGGAGTAATCCCGCTCTGTAACCTCTCAGACCGGTCGAGATAAAAACGGGTGACGCTACGGGGGGAGGGGATGGGAACACTACCCCGTCTTTGTCCGACCTGCTACGGAGACGGAACGGAGCCCTGTACACATCCCAGTCGTTGGAACCAATTCATCATAGAACAGACGAAACACCAAATGCATTTAATGAATGTCATCGTGTAAAATTATGACGCGATCTAGGGCATTCATTGGGGCTACAATTGTTTATAAAAGGATGAATTTTACAGAATTTTTTGGCAATGAGTTTGTGTTAAATGATACGCAGTGTTATGACTAGACTACGGATCTTTATGGAAAATAAAAATTTGTGAAATAGAAATTTATTTTCTGTCTTAATATGTTTAATAGGCTGAAAATAATGTAACAGTGTTATACAATTTTTCTGATGTTTTTGCTGCTTTAAAATACGCCTACCCGTTTTTGTCGTAAATGCATAAAATCCGAATGCATAAATTCCGTAAATTTCCATAAATTTGGAATACCTCAAGATCTCGAAATGAACTCGAGATGCTAAGGAGGGGGAATGTTTTTCTCTGTCCGATCCGTTACAGAGACAGAATGGAGTCGTGTGCGCGTTCCCGTGGTTGGGCCGAATTGCCTCGCGGAATGGAGGCGGTGAGACAGACTTTTGAAATTATCGGCGATACGTCGATAAAATGCATTTCCTGGCCGCGGAGTCTATTGTGCACAGTGTTGATAGACCGCGACGGACGTGGCTGCGTGATAAATCGTGGGAAATCGTTTCTCGTGCGTCGCGACGTCGCGTGATGCCTGTAGAAAGCGCGCTTGTTCGAGTTTCCGCGGAAAACGCGAATCCTGTTCTGCGAAACGATTACTCGCCGGAGTGTTTTATTTTGTTTCGCAGAGAATTGGAATATCTCGCATCAATTAGAACCGGTCTCTGATAACAATTCATGCGATTTTGATACTGCTAATACTATTAAAAATTGTTTACCACTTTTTTACAGAGAAACGATGTGCTGCGTCGATTGACGCGTTAAAAAATATATAATTTAAAATGCGAAAAGAGCGGCCATACAGTCACAAGTACATTTTAATTTTGTGGAATTTTTAATGTTTCCGAGTTTGCAGTTGAAGCGTTAAATTGCAACAGGAAAATAAAGAATCGTACAGTATCGCAATTGATTTAGTAAAATGAATAGATTGAATTGTTTGAAATCTTTAAAAATCGTCGGATAATTTTCAGGCTCTGGGCAGAGTTTATCGGTAGATTGCAAACTCGGCGAAATTGTTTATTAAAATCGTTCCGTTCGCGCGTTCAATTTTTGTCGCACGATTCACGCGATTCCGTCGGGTTTCCGAGAACAACGGCGTTCAGGTAAACCGTTTCGAACTAATCCGAGGATGTATTAAGTGCACGCATCGTGGTTCCAACGGTTACCTGATATCACGGAATCGAAAACACGATATAATGACGGGACACAACTCGACCACATGAAACTTTGCAACGATTACCGGCCAGAATCGTGGGAGACCACGATCGATGCTGACTCACTCCTTCCAGAGAAAGTAACATTCTTACTTATTTTTCCTCGTCCTCTTCGGGCATTAGAGAGCCCGTGTTCGGATCGTGTTACTCGTCGTCCCTACAAGGTTTCATATTTAAGGGAGGTTTCGTCATCGATGGCTGAGAATATTGGGCGAACCTTCCGACGGATCACAATTACGAATTTGTTCTGGCGAAACTCGATATCAGCCCGTGACAATGTCGAGAAACCTTTCGAGAACTCCATACACCCAATATCAACTTTTTCCAGAGAAAATGAAAGGCTCCAGTTTGCATTAAGCGTACTAATTAAGGCTCTTTCAATGAATTTATTTCGTCAAATTATAAAAATGATTGCTGTTTTCGCATGTTGTCGCGGTGTACATCGAGTTGTCATTAATTTCATGCTATTATAGTTCATTTAAAATTATAGAGGTTCACGTCAGAATAGAAAAAGGGCGGCTTCTTTCGAGTGGGTAATTAATTTTCCTTTGTGATCGTCGAAAAAGGAATTATTAAATTGAATACCAATAAGTAGTCGCCATTTTTGTTCTGCTGTACATAGGTTTATCACTCATTTCATGTTATTGTATTTGGTAGATGTGATCAGAGTTTATGTTAAAATAGAAAGAAGACAGCTTCTTTGAAGAGGGTAATTACTCTTCCTCTGTGTTCTTTGAACGAGCAATGTATAGATTGGAAATAAACAAAATCGCTGTTTATATATGATGTTGTGATGTCAATAATTTTTTACTACTTCAGTTTACAATTAAAACCAAATATGAAGGTTAACGCTAAAATAAAATGAAGTCTTTTCTAGAAAAGTAAGCAATATTTACACTTTTTATGTTCGTATACAAAAGAAAATTACGAAGAAAGAATTACGAATTAATTTTTACATCTAATAAGTTCAAGGTAAAAGGTTCTCATGTCATATCTAACAACATAAACAAATTTAGTTGCCACTTACCTGTAAGAGAGTCCACAGAATAACTGAAAATAATTGTACAGGAATGGGGATCTAATATTAAAAATTGAGACAATCGTTCGAGGTATACAAGAATATTTTATTCGTCGAAAGTAACAAATATACAATCTTCCAAATAAACTTGTGTCGATTCAAATCATCGGTTTTCTCGCGGTTCGTTCTACGCGATCGAACGTCCGCGTGCGATTCGCTTCCACCTACACATCTCTCTCTCCCCTCTCTCTCTCTCTCTCTTTCTCTCTCTTCCATTTCATGTCGCCATTTTTCGTCGCGTTCGCTAAAAAAAATCGTATCGTGTATCGGCGCGGAGTGTATTGTCGACGTGCACGGAAAGAAACACGGCATTTTTCAACAAACTCTGAATAGAAACATCAACGGAAAACGCGTTTCGTCCTTCGAAAACCGAGAGGTGTGGAATTTTGGCACGATCATCCTCCAGGAAACCGGTGTCTCTCTCTCTCTCTCAATATGTGTACGTGTATGTATATCCGTTCGTTCGTGGGTCTGCTCGTGCGTGTTCCGTTTTCCATATACACATACATATATATGTATATATATAAATATATATATAACAAATCGATAAAACGCGTTCCATTTACCATCAGCATTTCTCGCCCGTTTATTTTATATCGCGCTGGAACGATGCCGATATCTTTTCACTTTCGCTCGTTCTTACTCGATGTGTCCTCTACCTAACTACCTATATATATATTTATATATATATTTATATATATATTATAAATATATATATTTATATATATATTTATATATACCTTTTTTATTTATATATAAACATCCGTTCGAATGGACACGGGAGATCCATTCGTTCATTTCTCGCGAGTGTCATAGTACGTATGTACACATATATCCATCTAAATGCACAGTCTCTAGGTTTTCATCTTACTTCGTTCACGATTATTATTAACATTACGATTCTCAAAACGGCTTGAGTCTTTTCATCTTTCTTTCATTCTTTCTTCTTACAAACGGGGTACTATGTACAAAGGAGCCGCGCGTCGAACGCGCACAACTAAGGCTGCGTGTTTCGATGAGTTCACCACGTAGAATGATTCCACCCGTGGCTCGCGGATTTTCACCGCCGGATCGTTCTCACCCACTGATTCACTGAATGTCTATCACTCACCACTGGAATTGTCCCGAGGTTCACCGATTACCGTTCAAAGCCACGGACCGAGTTGCGCCTCCAGAATGGTCGCCGCGTCCGTTCGGCCCATCACTCGCAGATGGTTCAGAAGGTCCGTCACCGCTGTCGGCTCGTGATGCTTAGCTTCCCACAGGTCCAGGATGTGCTCAGTCGGACTGGACTTCGTCGCGAAGTAGTTGATGTACCTGCAAACCAACCGGGATACCCTTTTGTGTCACCTGGTCTAACTATAGAACAGCATATCAGATAAGAAACTGTCCATGTTCAGGGGAATTGTTAACCCCGAAGAGTACAGAACAAGACTTTCGGTTGAAATATCTCTTTTGAAAATATTTCGGAATATACGGCAATTATTGTGACAGAAGAAATTTCTTACTCAAGGTCATAGGTGTTTTTCGTAAGTGGGATAATGTCTCTAAATCGGTATAATATTGTAGGTAATTTAAAATTAAATTCAGCCGTATATAATATATTGACCTTTAAATGACCTCCTGGCGTTATTCTGTATATTTGACAACAGTTTCTACCAAAATAGGTATCAAATTGAACTGAAAACCTCCGTGGAAGAACCGGATAAGCCTAGATTCAACCATATATAATATATTGACCTTGTAGTGACCTCGAGAAGTTATTCTGTATACGCGACAATATTTGCTACCAAAATATATATTACATTGAACTGACGACCTCAGTGGAAGAACCGGATAAGCCAAGATTCAACCACATATAATATATTAACCTTCAAATGACCTTCAGAGAAGTTATTCTGTATATTTGACAATAGCTGCTACCAAAATAGGCAATACATTGATCTGAAAATCTCAGTGGAAGAACCGGATAAGCCTAGGTTTTTAAAATTGTTTAATTCCAAGATCACGTAATCAGCAATACGTGAAACTACAATAAAAATTTGACTGAAAGATTGGCTTGCCAGTTTCCTCCATCGACGTCTTTCACCGGATTCTCCGGTGGAGAGTCCAGGTGAACTTGAAAAATGGAAAACCACAACAGAAAATCGTTTGCACCCCGCAAGCAACATTGTTAAACGACGGTAGCTACTTTGCGTCACCGTGATACGCATAATTCACTCGTCGAACGGCACGCCGGTCTAGCAATGAGGCTGTCGGGAATAGCCACCTGTCAGTGATCCGTAAAGAGGTCGGCTACTGTAACGGGCATCGCGTGCAATATAAGAAGGATAAATGACTACCCTGGCTGGCCGGCACAAAGAATACTGTCAGGAGTTGCTTTACAGGGAACACCCGGGCTCGGTTATAGCGAAAGGATTAAGCTACCGGTTGGAGTACGAGCGATCGTACGTTGGGATCCTTTAAAAGACCCCGTCGGGCGGTCAACATTCAAAGAAACTGGCGAAGCGTCCCCCGAGGACGTGCCGTCAGTCACCGGTAGCGGGCGTGCACGTTTGCGAAGCTCATAAGATTGCTAACCTGTCAACCTGGAGCCTCTGCGCCAGCATTCTCCAGTCGTTGCCGAGGGCGTTCGGCGGGTCCAGGCACTGGCAGAGCTGCTTCCTCAGGGACCTGGTAAACCGAAACGGTCTGAGGGTGGTGGAGTCTGTGGTCGCGTTATTAGCATGCCCGCTGCTGACCACGGTCACCTCTCGCAACGGCCTGGTCACGCTTCCGGAGGAAATCAATTGCTTCGCGCCGTCGTAGACGATCCTGAACACCTGCCTAGTATCGGAACTGCCTTGGGAGACTTGGAGCTTGTAGCTCCTGGTAGTGGTAGGTCCGAACGCGGCGTCCAACCCAAAGGTGACGTGTTTCGTGTTCTCCTGGCAGTTCCACACGTCCCTGAACGAGACCTCCTGTCTTTCCGTGGGCGACTTGCTCTGCCACTCGTTGCCAACCTCTTCGAGGCTGACGCACAAGGTCTCGCCGTTGTCCTGGAACAACAGCGTCCTCGGCTTGTCGAGCAGGTAACCTCTGATCTGCAATTCCCTGTCCACGATCGCCTTCATGGCTGCCTTGGTGTCCTCTACCGCGTAAACCCGGACGCAACATTGACCAGCCTGGCTAGCGAACAATACTAATCGCAACCTCTTCGTGGCGATAGTGTTCTCGCAGCTCTGACCAGCCAAGACGTATCCTCGCAGCTGCTCCGTGACGATGAACGCCTCCGCGTGGTCCAGTTGAGTGAACAGCGGCGTGTTGATCGTCTCGTTGCCTAATGTTAACACCCTGGTCCACGTGATCGACTGGTGATCCTTGGAGGACGCAACAGCCATACCGTCCTCCACGCTTAGGCCATCGCAAGCCCAAACGCTTAGCTCCCACGTGGCGGGGTGCAGCATCGCGCAGTGCTCGAATTGCAGGATCACAGGCTTGTTGAACGTCGCCGAGGACGGGCCGCATGTCACCACCGCTGATAATTGCGTGATACCATCTGCGGGCAAATAATCAGGCCTGCTGCGAATTCGGTTGGCATAATCGCGAACTGAGAACCTAATTCGCGACTGGGTCGGCTTGTGGCGAGGCTGCGGATTTTTATGCATGATAACAATTTTTCTCGCATCAACTGCGAGACATGAAAACCAAATACACTGATTTCTCTATATATGGCGCCAAGGCCTGGACGATAAACGTCACGGAATTATCCCCACTACCGCGGGGTAAACATAACACGACTCGGATATGTATCATGGACGATATGCGACGCTGGCAAGACCCGTGTTGTTGACAAATATCAAGAATTCAGTGTACTTTTTTAATGACTTTGAAAATTTCTACAGTTTCAATTTTGTACTATTCATTTTTCTGATAAATGCATAAATTCCGCAATCTGCTCGTCGCCCAATTGGAGTTCGCGGCGACGCGTTACAGAGCGAAAATTACATGGTCATAAATGTATGGTTCCGTACAAATTGACTACGCGTTGGGAATTTCGAATTGATCATAATTAGGTTAAATGGTAACTAGGCTAGACGATAACTGGACCAGATGGTAACTAAACCAGTTTGTAACTGGACTTCATGAACCCGTAGAAAATCAACACACGTATTTTCCAACATTTTAGCTGCCTAGAGGAGACAGCTTATTACTCGAAAGACGATCTTCCAAGTACGTATATCGTCAATACGTCCCCCCCACTCGATGCCACAAGTATTCTCCCGGCGGACAGCAATTAATCAATACCGAGTCCAATTATCCTCCGAAATCTGGATCAAGTATCCCGCAAGCCAAAACAGCGAGAATATGTCAAGCGGTGTCGTGAAATGTGGAGCGTACCTTGGGGGCCTCTCAACGTCACCGTTCGCGGGCGCAGGACGAAAAAGGTAGTTAGCAGGTCCAGGGAGGGAACGGGGATCCGTCAATATTCATTACCCGAAGGTCCTGGCGTGGATCGGCGGGACGACCGTTGATTGAATCGGATCGATATCCGGTCGGCGGAGCGGCAACGGGGTAACCGTCATACGCACCGGGCGCAATTAATAATGCACGCATCGCTTACCGGGTAATCGAGGCCTAAAGCGATCCTCGTTCAGCACCGCCAGGTAGAGTTCCTCCCTGAGTGGCTTGGGCACGGCTCCCTCGGGCACGGACATCGATATCCCAGCATCCGGAAGCACGAGTAGGGCGCCCCGCGTGTTCACCGCTGCCCCCGCGACGTTTCCGGTCTCGAGCTTCGGCAAACGGACGCTCTCCGAGGCGACGTTGTAGGTCGAGTCCGAGCTAGGGTACGAGCTAGTGACGCTGTTCTCGCAGTCGGAATGGATCTGCTTGTCGCTGCACGACTCCTGGGTCGAGGTGCTCGGCGTGGGCGACATCGGAGACGGTTGGGGCGCGATCGAGAGGTGGGGCACGTCGTAGTGGTGCTCGGAGAGGGATCTCGACATCGACAGCTTCGGGTCGAAAGGATACTCGTAGCAGGCCGGAACGCTCGTCGCCGTTACGTCCGGCTGTAAGCTCAGCTTCTTGTCCTGGTCCGGGAAGAACTCCGGCTGGAATTCTGAAACGCACACCGCCGAGCCACGGCCCGTGGGTATCTCTGCGCGCTGCGGACAGACGCCGCTGTGACACTACTACGACTACGGGAACGCCTCGCTATATGTGAAACTGTCGCGCACGGTTCTTGGGACTCACTCATCCCCACTACTGCGGGATGCAGACCCCGTATATTGTAAATAGACCGAGCCATCCTACCGGCGAGTTGAAGCCTACTGTGGCGCATGGCGTCGCAGGGTATGAAGAGTGAGAGAGAAAGCAATGGTGCCGGTCATGCGATCTCTTTCGAATTGGTGAGTTGGTGGGGAGAAAGTCTGCTACCCCTACTTGCTTCTGTATAGCACACGAAGTAGTCAGTAATTACTTTGTGGTGCTCTGTGCTTACAGGAAAAACACTGACTCGCGCACACGAAGCTACACAGTATATTTTCCTCGAGATATACAGAGTGCGGCGCGAAATAATCCCCACGATTTTTCAGCCCCTTCGAATGGTCGGACAGAAAAATGTTTCGTACCAAAGTTAATCAGTATTTCACCGACAAGAAATTGCAATGTTTTAAATTTTTTAAAATTTTCCATATTATCCACAGGTCTTTCATACACAAACGATTGTAAATATCCCCAAAGATAAAAATCTAATGGGGTCGTAGCCGACACAAACGGACAACGGAATATTTACGTTCATTTGTTTACCTCTACACGCGAGGCGTTGCTATTGCGTACCGAAGAAATATTTCAAATATTCTGGCAATTGATTCATGTCGATATTATCTTTCGAGATCATCTGAAAGTCATTGCATAGCAGGTCGTTGAATTCGTTTCGACGTCGACTACAATATTATTAAGTTAAAAATACCCAGTTCCGTTAAAAGATATGACATCGACCATGATTTTTTGTTGAAAATCGATTTTTTTTTAAATTAAAATATTGCAATTTCTTGTCGGTTAAATACTGATTAACTTTGGTAAGAAACATTTTTCTGTCCGACCATCCGAATGGGCTGAAAAATCGTGGGGACTATTTCGCGCCGCACCCTGCATACATATATATTACATTTTCACTCAAGCTCTTTTCGGCTGAGCCCCCACCAACTATCGGTGTGCTGATGAGATAGGTTGACCGGCAGCTGCCATTATATGTCGTTAGTGTGATGCTTATGACAAAACCTTTTTATTTTTCATTATTTTTTTTTATTGAACCTTTGGAAACACATTCGTCAAATTCTTCCGAGTAAAATTATACCAAAAACGACACCATTCGTACCACATTTACTTGTTTAAATCACAAATTTACTACAACCTTGACTATCCGAACTGTCCACTATCCTAACGTGCAAGTCCTTATGCGATGCAATTTATTGTACAAATCAGTAAAGATTTACTCTAGCACCATACCTAGGTAACTACTGTAGTACCCGTGTTTCGCTAATCCAGTACGGATCAGTTCAGATAATCGAGGCTCCACTATGTCACGGATTTAAACAAGCAAACGCGCTCCAAATTGTATCGTGGTTCGACTCATTTTAAACAGAAAAATGTCACGAGTATGTTAGCAAAGGTTTCATTTTAAAATCATTAGAAATAAAGAAGTTTTGTTACTAGATTAATATGGCGTCGATGTTTTATTTGCCCGTTATATCTTTTTCTACGTTTGATGCTAGCATTAAGAGATCAGGGAATGGAGTCTGTTCGTAATGCAAGCGACATTTATTTAGGTCCCGTTTATTTAGTTTTCACATATATCGAGGCATTACTGTACCATGCGACTCTGTGCTCGCCGCTTTCATCGGTTCTCTTTGCTTGCCGTCGTATTTGTTATTCCCTTTAGCACGGGATGGCTCATGGACATTGATACTGGGTGCGGTTCGATCGGAATATTAACCCTTTGACTTGAGATTTCTTTTACAACTACCATAGTTTACTTTATTGCCGATACATAATGCAGAAAATTTATATTTATCTAACTTAACATACACGGCAATACAAAATTACGGGAAAGTATTCTTTGACTTCAGATTTCTTTTACAACTACCGTAGTTTTCTTTATTAATGTTCTACACGTTGCAAAAAGTTTATATTTATCTAACTTAACATACACGGCAATATAAAATTTCAGAAAAGTGTGAAGACCTCAGTAGGGTTACCAACTACGCCCTATTGTTAATTAATCCAAAGAACAATGGCCTTTACTATCAACTTATTGTTCATTGAATCATTTGATTATTCTGTTCTTCAGATATTACGTTTGTCTTTTTGTTGATAATCAAATATAAATATTTCTTTTCCAATCTTGTGGTTGCCTCTTGGGATAAAATGTGAACTCGAACAAGAAACTAGTAAATTTTCAATGAAAACGTTCTCAAAACTCAGACCCTTTTCGTGACTCCGCCAGCGAATCGGCTAAATAGAAACGCGTTGTAGATAGATTCGATAACGAAGAGCCGCTTGAAAATTCGAGCCCCCGTCCATTAATAACTCCGTTTCAAAGAGGATCCATCGGATAGACTCGCTGGCCCCACAGCAGGCAACTAGACCAACGAGCCTCGCGATCTAATATGATTTACTCCATTAACGTTTGCGACGTTTCCACAAAACCGTTGTGCAACAGAGCCCGAGTCTGACTCGAGCTCGTTCCAGATACGTCACCGTTAACCGAGCGTCCATTACGAACGACGTATGTTCCACTCTATTCTTACGATCGTTCCGTGACCCGTTCGATGAAAGTAGCGAGCACGTAATGTCACTCAAACTTCGAAATAGCATCATTCGTGCTTTTGTGAGCTAAGGTGCGAAAATACTAACAAATTCGCACGGACATTGCAAACTGTGCTCGAAGACTCTCTGTTGCCAGAAAAAGGTCACTCGGGACAGACACAGGAGTTGCTCAAATAATTCAAATTGTTGCATAATCGTTCTAATCGAAACAGATTCGAGGAATCTAGCCATACTTGAATGCAAGAGACTCGCAGCCCAGTTACAACAAATTGGACAATAAACGATTCTAGAACAACAGAAAAAATATTCGCAAGCATTCCAAGAGACATGACAATCGATATTGCAACAGTTCCCAGTCTTGATTCTTTGAAATCGTCACTTGAACCAATAGAAAGCCAGCAGCCAGTCAGACATTCTTCCGAGTGACTTCTCTCCGCGGGACTTCAAGGAAGAAAACAGGTGTAACGAGCGCAGTAATTACACCGTGCGGCGTTACCTTTCGCTCCTTTGTTTGCAAGAGGTGGAAGGGGAGCGGGTATCGTTTTTTTTTCGTGTCGGAGATGCTTACCGTTACGGGCCATGGAGTAGAGGGAATGGTCCCGACCTTTGCGCCTGAGGAACTTCGCCAGGAAAACGACCAGGCCGCCGATTACCACGCAGGCGACAGTCAGGCCGACGTAGAGAGCCACGTCCATCTGCCGGTTCGCTGTCAACATCAAACGTTTCCATTTTAGTACGTTTTTTCTTTCTTTTCTCTTTTTTTTTGGCGAGACAACGGGAACTCTTTCCGTTTCACAAGTCCGTACTTGCGAAAAGGGTCGACGAAAGGACAAAAAGAGGGAACAGGAATGAGAGAAAGACGACGGGAGACAGACAGAGAGAGAGAGAGAGAGAGAGAGAGAGAGAGAGAGAGGAGAGATCGCCGGCAGACGCTAATTCGAAACTTTGTCACCGCGTCTCTCGGCAGGATTATCGCTTCGCGCGGGATTAGAGTAACCAGCAGGCGTTAATTCCTCGTTTTAAGGAGACGCTCTGCGAGATACGATCTGCCGACTCTCTCCCCCCCCCCTCCTCTCTCTCTATGTGTCGGCGTTCAAGACGGTTTGTCGGCGGTTTAAAACTCTTTCTGCCATCTATCTTTATCCATCTTTCCGCGTTTAAGAAGCGGCGTGCAAATGGCGACGGTAATTTTCGCGTGTCCGCGAGAAGCGTGCCCTCTCCCCTCGCTCGCGCGACCGGACGACGACGACGACGACGACGACCAACAACCGACCTCCCCCCGCTCATGAATAATTTACGCTCGGCAACTTTTATTTACTTTTTACGGGTCCGAGACGTGCACCCGGCTGCGGCGCGCGCTACTCGTACCATTTTCGCCGGTTGGAGAAAGAGGGACGCGTTTTTAAACGGTTCCCCCTCCTCCTCCTCCTCGCCCTTCCCCTCCCCTCGGCCCGCTACGTCGTCGTCGTCCTAACAGGAAAGTTTTAAGGTTCCTCTCCATTTACGCCGAGGGACCCCGTCGGAGACTCGTTTCACCCGGGGGCCGGTTTATCGTTTTACTGCCCCCACCCCCCACCCCCCGCGTTATTCCGCGCGACGATAAAGATTCGGATCGTTATTATCGCGGCCATTAACGCGTCCCCAAGCAAGGAACGGTAAAGCACCGGCCACGGGAATGTCGGCCTCTTCATCGGGGGATTACCGATTCGCTGCATGCAAGCGGATTTTTTCAGAGGCTGATTGATGGAGAGAGAGAGAGAGAGAGAGAGAGAGAGAGAGAGAGAGAGAGAGGAGAGAGAGGAGAGAGAGGAGAGAGAGGATAGTTGTGGGTAATGTGTTGTTTATTCGCTGGATGAGATGTGGCCGAACTACTGATTTATTTCATTGGGATTTGCGAGAACCTCGAGCTGCGACGCGAATTTCTTTTCCGAGGGTGTACTGGCTTAAACGGTTGACCCTAACCTGTATGTTTTACGAAGGTACAGGGTGGTAACGTGTTACACGGAACTGTAAAAGGTTCATAAGAAGGTTGCAAAGGAAAGAATGTATGTATATTTTAGTGTATTGAAAACAGTATCGTATCGACCTTCGGTTACGAGTCAACAGTAATTTTACCATTTAGAAAATATGGATTGAATTTGCTAGGATGTGTAAGGCAAGGGTTGACAATCATTATGTAACTATAATCTTCTCGATTACAGAGTAAAAGTAATAGAATGAAAGTACAGTGAATTCTCGATTTATGTCAACAACACGGGCCAGCGTCGGGTGTAATCTAGGAGACATACCCGAGTTATGTTTACACTCTTCGACATCCAAGGCCTCTCGTGCTTGATAGTGTAAATAATTCCGCGACGTTTATCGCCTAGACCTTGGCGACATATATAGAGAAATCACTGTATTTGGTCATATTGCGACTAAAAATTAAATGGGACTCGGAAATATTGATATATCAGTATTTAACTTCCAAGTCATTCTATGTTGCGGATATATTAACACTTTTGGTAACGAACAACGATAGAAATAATTATATAGAAGGATTGGAACATAAAGACAGACTGTACATATAAGTTAGGCTAAACCCACAAGTTCAAAGAGTAGGAGGATCGCGTTTTAAGGAAAATAATCGACAAAGCGAGTTAAAGTCACGGTGGGTCGAAATCGTCGTTTCAAGTAGGTGGAATTAATTTAAAGTTCCCGATCGAAATCAGGGTTTATTGGACAGATGTTAATCAGGGGCGTATAAAGAGCAAAGATTTACGTGCACGTGGGGTTTCGCAATAATAATATAAATGTTCGAGAAGTAATTGCGGGATAATCGCGGCGGTGTTTCCACCGGTTCGGTCGGGACTTATTTCGACCAATAAAATTCATTCGGTGCCGGGGGATAATGTATAGTGCCATTAAAAAGGCCTACGACTTCGTGTGCAACAACCTAATAATTTCGTGTCGGTCGCAAGAGACGGACAGTGAACACGATGGCAACAAAGGCTACGTGGGAAGCGATTAAAAGGCACCGAGAGGGACCAAGAAAGGAGAAGGAGAGAGAGAGAGAGAGAAAGGATTGCGTCACGCTGGAATAGCCTCTCCTACTCCCTCCTCTGTTTCGCAGTCCGTATGAAATCGGGATTGAATTACCTGTATGCAAAGTTTCGCCGAGATTCGAACGTGTTTTATGAATTATGTAACAGTGAGCTGCTCGCAGTCTTCGCGGGATTAAGGGAACGGTCTCGCAGCCCGTAAATACAGAACGATATACAGCCCGTCATAAATCGAGAAAGTTCGCAGATATCAATTTACGAAATTATTCTTGAAAGTTTTCTCATCGCGATGCGCGCCCGTCCGACTCTGTTCCACTCGTCGAGAGTAGAAGAACACCGCGGCGTGTCCCGCGAACACGATGCTTTTCAACACACGTTCCAGGGCAACCCGGTTGCTAAATTGATTTTAACTCGAGCCAACTACGTGTCGGTTAATTTTTAACTAATTTGGCCCCGGTCCTGGCAAGCTGCGTCCGCACGACAACGTACAAGCGCCCCGAGAATGCTTTCAACCCCCCGGATAATGCGTCACTCATTTTCTCTGCACAGTTTAATCCGACAAACTGTGTTCCACTTACAGTTTTTATGCTCACAGCAGATGCACGAAGTTGGGAACGAAACGTCCAGGAAATTAAGGATTTGTGGAAAGGTACTTGGGAAACGGGGAATTTCTGTTCGGAGGACAGGAGAGGGTTGACATGAATATTCAGATGGGTTTTAAAGCTACGTTAGTGTATGAATAAAATTTCCATAGCGAGAGACGATCAGGTTCTTTGGTAATTAAATTTATGGAATTGAGGGTCGACAGGTTCTGGTCGTTCACCGCGAACATTTCGTTCAACGTGGCTGCCGTGTGTTACACGAGATCTTCGGGTTCAATGATTTAGAACCTGAGAGACAGGCAGAGAATGTAAGAAGCGTAGCCAATTTAAAAGTATGTTCTTCGGGTGAAAATTCACGCTTGTTTTAGATATTGTACAATTCTTAAAGTTTCTGTAACTGCGTTGGAGTTTGGCGAATTTGTTTGAAAACGGTACGGAAATGGATGAAAACAAGGGGATGTTTCGACCAACCATGTTTGAAGAGCGTGTAAAAATCGGAGATACATATTTCGAGTAAAAATTCACCCCATTCTCTGTTTTAGATAAACCACAATTCTTAATTTTTCTATAACTGCGTCGAAATTTGGCGAATTTGTTGAAAATGGTACGAAAATGGATAAAAACAAGGGGATGTTTCGACCAACCATGTTTGAAGAGCGTGTAAAAATCGGAGATACATATTTCGAGTAAAAATTCACCCCATTCTCTGTTTTAGATAAACCACAATTCTTAATTTTTCTATAACTGCGTTGGAATTTGGCGAATTTGTTTGAAAATGGTACGAAAATGGGTGAAAACAAGGGGATGTTTCGACCAACCATGTTTGAAGAGCCTGTAATAGACGGAGGTACACGTCTTGATTAAAAAATCAAATCTATTTTGGGTATAGCACGATTCTTAATATGTCCATAACTGTGTTGAACTTTCCTGTAGGTGTGCAAAACATCGAATCAAGTACAATTCGTCAGATTAAGATGTAAAGCGAAAGTGCGTCTTAATTGTGTTTTCCCTTCAGTGACTCCAATCGCTCGGTATAAAAATCGAGTACTCTGAAAATGTTAGGAGGCCCAAATTCCGGCAGAAGGCCAAGAAGACGAACGTCCGGGCCATCGGTCTCCGGCTTCATCGTCGCGTTTAGGATGCGCGTGCCGGCACGGGATTTTCGAGAAATACCGCGACAAACCGATGGCTGACGTTCCTAAGCTTCTTCCAATTTTAGAATGTCAAAGCCATTCCCGGTTGTAACCCCGGTACGTGACTCCGAAGTAGTCGTTCCTCCTCCGCAGGATCATGGCAGAGTGGCGGCGGCGGCTGCTGCTTGGCGCACGCTCGCCGTCCCGGGGACACGTGCTTCGAACATCAATATACGGCGGCGTCGAAAACGCATACGAATTCGTGAACAGGGGGAGAGAACCTCCCCTAAAAATGCAATAGTTCCGCGTCGTTACCCTCGCGGGGGAGGATCGCGACGGGGGCGAGAGAGACGGAGAGGGAGAGTTGTTCGCGGGTCTCACCCTCCGCGAGGCTGCAAAGTGGCGCACAGAGGGTGCCGAGATTTATTTTCTTAGCGGCAATTGATAACGCTTCATAACCCCGACCCAATGTATCCGAACGCCATAACTCATACCGGCTCCCCTGAAAAGTCTGCGGACGGCGCGGCAGCCGATAGCCGCTCCTTTTCTTTATCGAGCAGCCACAGGTCGCCTAAACCTCCGATCACGCGACACAGGTACAGCACACCGTTGAAAAATCGCGAGAAGCTGGACTGAATGTAATTAGACGACGGGTTTTTATGCAAAATAAAAATTGCAAGACAACAATGAATTCTCGTTACGAGTCAGTTGTGCCGTTCTGGTGACTGACTCTTAGACGAAATCTGAGATTGTCGCCGAGCCTCGCATTTGAAATACACGGGGCACGCTGGAAACTTTATAGTCATATCCGTCTACGAGTCATAAAAGTCTACGACTACTAAGGGATAGTGAGAAGAAGACTGAGAAAATGTATTTCACCGATACAATGTTGCACGTAGCACCGCGGTGGTGTGGGTAGTTCCACTGACTCCAAATTGTAAGGTCGGCACTGACTCGTAATGAAAATGTCCTCTTGAAACTTCTTAATTGTAAATTAATTTAAATTTGAGGCACGGAAGTATGCACTGAAACGATGAAGTACGATGCAGTGTCGTCAGATCAAGACTTGTTCCCCCACTCTAATTTCCTTTCTACCGCGCTAATCCCCCACGCTCCCGACGCGGCCCGGTCACGTGACGCGTTCCATCTCTGGCAGAGAGAGGGTAACTTTTTCTCCTCGACTCGTGCTCCCTCCCCTCATCTGGCGACACTGGTGCAATGTTACAGGACACAAGATCAAATGTTCGGGTATTGATTAGGGTTGGGCTGACTCGTAATGAGAACTCACTGTATATAGACACCTATCTCTTTCCTTAACAATTTTTAAATGCTGGAAATAATTGTATGGTGTATCCAACACAATTGACTAGCATACAAATTTTCGGACAAATTCCAATAATTTTGCAGAGCCGTTCCACCGAGTGGCGCTGAGATTATGCCACGGTGCTATCTCCTGGAGTCTAATTGCGAGCGGAGCAGCACCGGTAGAGGAGCGGGACTGTTGTTCTTGAAACGAAATTATCGAACTCGCTAAGTTCGTCAGCGGGCGAATGGAATTAGCGCAACTTCGTTCCCGGGAGATCGCGAAAAAGATGAACGAATTAAGCTGGCTTCTAAATTCCGGCGAGATTCGAGTGCAGTCAGGGTCGTGCCAGGTTCCGCAAACTTCCTCGAAGTTTCGTCGACGTTGTATTCAAAACTGTTCGTGCGCCGGTGTGCTCGAAAATCGCGACGTTCGGGGTCGGTGATTGCGACTCGTCGCTTCTTATCGTGACCCCGCGAAAATCGAACCGGTCGACGGCTGGGACGGAAGGGGGTAGTTTCTGGCCGGTAATCCCGACAGCGTGTACACCGTTCGGGGCTCTCCTGCTCGGGATAATGGCACTTTATTTGCATGCACGATCAATTTCCCCTGTTGCAGGCCGCTGAGGGGCGTAACGGCTACCGATTACATAATTTTCTTCGATATTAAAGCGGCACCCACCCTCCCCCGGCAGCCGGAGACCAGGGGGGTGAAGCCGTATCGCGTGCAACTTTGATGTGGCCCGGTCGATAAAATCGTTCAGCTAACCGGGGGTGTCTGGATCTATACGGACCACTGGGCCACCCTTGACTACCAGCCGCCATCTCATTGTTACGATTGTTTGGACCGGTTCGGGCCGAGGGCAGGGCGGCCGATCTCGGCCCCCTCGCGGAGCGTCAATAATTAACCAGTCGCGTAATTAAAAGTAAATAGTCGGAGGGGAGGGGCCGCTCTCGCTCTCAGCCGGCGCTCGTCATTGACGCGGAAAATTTTATCGGCAAACCCACTTGAGCACGATTGCGTCCTTCCGAACGGCGGACCTTTTTCCTTTCTATCGCGAGGGGCTCGTGTCCCGAACGCTGTCCGTCAATTTTTACGTCGACGTGCGATTGGAAAAATTCGTAATTGCTTTTGGGGAAGATTTTCGACGCGAGTACGCAAACCCTGAAAAAGGTTACCCAACCAAACGTCCCTTGATTCTTCCTCTCCCACCACAAAAATATCCAGGTACTCGAGCATTATCTAATTACTGTGGAAGAGGAACAGATTTTAATTACATTCAACGGAAACTATGAATGCGATTCGTTCACCGGGCGTCTTAGAGTTGATGAACAAGCTGATGAAGTTATTTCCGAGCAAGTCGTGATAAAGTTACGTACCATATTCGTCGCAGAATTCCGACGAAGCGTCACAGAACCGACCAGCCAAATATAGGGCTGACACACACGGCTGCCACCGAATGGAGATAACTTCATAAATATCTTTCAGGACGTATTCGACTCCGAACGAAACCCCGCACGAGTCGCTGCCGTTCCACGCGTAAATATCCATCGACCCGCATATCCCCCGTTGTCATTACCCTCGTAAAAACCCGGCCGGGGAGGTAATCAATGATGAATCGACGAATTCGTCTCTCCATCGCTACAGGCGTCCGCGTTCGTTCCATTAACCCCTTCTACTGAAACGAGCGTGGCTCGTCAGAAGCTTTTTATGCCAGATAGGCGACGACTAGATGCAGTCGTTGCGAATCGTTGAGAAATGACCCGTCAACTTTCGCATTTTTGAATTTACGATCATTGAGATCGCAAAGACGCATTTATAGGGAAATATTTTTTCAATGTGATTCGCCAGACATGTAAATAAATACATTCTCGTTATCCTTGCAATGTTTACGGCCAGCGGATTTTACGCGTTCGTGACAAGAAGGGAAAGGTGAAATGCAAACTTACGATTAGACTATGGATTTTATGCATTTATCGCAAGAATTACTAGGTGTAATTTTAACACGTTGAATGCCACGTCACCCGTATGTGGGTGACGGAATTATTTGTTCAGGTTTTAAAATGAATTTTTACGTTGATATATTCATCGTACCAAACTTTATTAGGATCTGCAACATGCAAGAAAGTTGGAGAACTACTCAGTATCATACATTTAATTTTTTTCCATTTTCATTTCATTAAATAACTTACTTTGATTTTATGGAATTTTAGGGGTTTCTAGTTTGACGATCAAAGTGTTAAATAGCAAAAGTATTAGAAAAATTTGAACATAATATTATATTATTTTCAATCTGCTAATAAGAAAGAAAATAAATTTCTATTTGACTTCAGTTCGTTGGAATTCAGGCAAAAAACTTTTGTTTTGCATAGAGATCCGGAGTCTATTCGTGATAGACGAATTTAAAGATGGAGTTATATTATCTTTTCAGATCATTGAACGAAGAGATGCATTTTTATTTGTTTTCTGCTGTCGACTTAGAAATTCGATATTTTGCATAAAGATCCGCAGCCTGGCGATGTAATAGTCGCTTTTAGCGGTGTGTAGATCCAGCGTTAATACACGGAATCGATGCGTATCGCGTCGCGAGCAACGGGCTGGAATAGAAGTCGGTCGCGGTCTTCTATTTAGTCGCCGGTTGAATGGTATCAGATCGCGAGAGAAGCCGTAAGCGCCACGCCGCATCGAGAATATAAACGGCCGTGAAGAATCCCATCCGAGAATGTCGCGCGACGAGTTCGAGATGCATTTTCTATGCGGATGGTCGCGCCCCGCAGGCCGCCTCCTACTCGTCCAGAGGGAACCAACTTTTTACTCGATTTTGCCCGCGTCGACCCTGAGCCCGGAACGAATCAGGGGTGGTTCCCGATGGATCGCGAATCGCGGCTTATCTAATCGCCGAGCCTATCCCTTTCCACGCTGTCCCGTGACACGGCCAGACTTAATGAGAAATTCATTCAAACGTCACACCAGTTGAATCAATTTTCTCGCTATCTTATTGCTGACGCAGGAATGTCTTCGAATTTTTTTGCGGGACATTTTTTATGACATGTTTTGTTATTTTGAATACCTAGAATAATCGAAAATTATCTTGGAAATTTTTTATTATTAGATGTATATTTGATTCGTGTACTTCGTTAGTTTGAATCTTTTATACCTTTGGATTTATTCGTAGAACGTTTTTTGTTCAATTGTTTTAATAATTTTTTTACTGTTTTCGGTTTCTCTGATGATCAGAAATCTTTTTGGATATTTGTGGAATACATTTTATCGTGCCATTTTATTTTGGATTCTCGAACTATTCCCGGATGATTTTGTGGAATAATTTCATTTTATAGAATCCTTATAATTATTATATTTTATTTACGTGTTACTTTTTAAATCTATTTTAGACTGCTATCCTCCAAATATTTTGGAATCGTATTTCTTTTAATCCTCAAAGTATCTCTGGCACCTATTCATACACAGAGTGTATTGTATATTACTTTAATCCCCCGATTATATTAATATATGTTATTCAATAACATATTAAATGTTCTCTTTACATTTTGCAATGTAAACGACGCTCTATATAAACCCCTTCGACATAATCCAATATTTTAATCACTCGTGAAATTTCAGGAGCGAAATTGGAAATTGCACGTAGCTGGATTCGAACCCTGGCCATCAACGTGGCAGTACGACCCGCAGGCTCATGAGCCACGTACATAGATTTACTTAAGCATGATATATATGGTTATCGAGTGCATGAACTACCCCCAAGTCAATGATCTACAGCCTCGAGGCAAGATTTACGCGTCGCGGAAGGGTTAATAATGATTTTATAGCGAGAGTAACCAGTTTGATGCGAGTATTTCTATTATTTTCCGACGGTGAAGCGGGGAGCTTAATGGGCGGGATCCAGAGGAGCCCCGTGCACCGTCTTTTGTCTCGGCGTCGAATATTACATCGTCCGAGGGTTAATGGAGGCGAAAGGAGATTAAAGCCATGGGAGAACGCGCCTTTTGTTCGTCGATGGACTTACCTTCCTCGGTCAAGTGAGCGCCACCCATTTTCGTGCCGCCGTCTGAAAAAAAAAGGAGAACGAACGGGCTCTAGAAATGTGGATGTAATTCAGGGATAAGTGGGTGAGCCACGGTAATTGACACGTAAAAGGGAGCGATTCTTGGATTCCCTCCGATGGGAACCGGCTCCGAGGAAATATCCTCCGCCGCTCGGGCTTAGCGTCGTTCGCTGCCGTTTCTATTGCTCGCCGTGCAGTCCTACGGCGGCGTTATTAATTTCCCTTCTGTGGCCGCGACCGACCAACACAACCGCACGATTTTGTTTTGCAATTTCAAACCGCCGCGCCGCGCACAAGGAAGGAAGTATGACGCGGCGGATTCGCTGAGAAGCAAATTGAATATCACGACGTGCAATTCATTTCTTCGACGAACAACGAGATTGATCCACAATGGAGTTAAGACGATCAAATGAAATATTCCTGACAGCGAACGCGTCAAGACGTAATCGTATTTCTTTGAGCGCGACAGGAAATAAGATTACCCGGGCTTTCATGGCCGGGGCTCTCGCGCTTGATATTGTCTGAGGCTTCCGGGCATAACTGGAGCGACAATTATCTTCTCTCGAGAAAGCGGGCTGTATTTACGTTCAATCGACAGCCGCGGAAAATGTAAAAAAAGGATACTGTTAGTCGGTTATGCAAGAAGCTGCTACTTCCGTTACTCGCTGCTCGACAATAGTCGGGCAAAGGTTAATTCGCGAAAGGAAAGTTTTACCTACTTTCGCCCTTAGTTAGGGAATTTGCCTGTGTCAATATTAAATATTTTGCGGGCGCCGTTTCCTCAGTGTTTGTCAAAGAGAAGTCAATTTATCAATGGAAAGCGAGACGTAGGAGTCGTAGAACCTACTCGAAACAAAGTGTACAATTTCTGCAGACAATTTACAGTGAATTCTCGATGTATGTCAACAACGTGGGTCCTGCCAATGTTCTGTATCGTCTAGGAGACGTACCCGAGCTGTGTTTATGTTTACGTTTACACTCGACGGCGTCCGAGGCCTCTCCAGCTTCGTGGCCCCTCACGGTGTAACTCCGCGGTAGTGGGGATAATTCTGCGACGTTTATCAACTGGTGAGACAGGACTTTCGAGATTTTGTGAATCATTTTAATCGACAATCTAGATAATTTCAACCCCCATACATTCAAGGTGTAAAGTCCATCTTTTCTAGATACTTTCTATCAAATCAACACCGGTGAGAGACGGTAGCAATTATGTGATAAATCTTTATTGTTTTGAAACTTTTGTCCACATATTCACATTTTGCTGATTAAAACGATACCACGACGCCACAACTGTAATACTGTATACCGAGGCATTACTGTACTACAGTGTGAAAATTGGGAAATGTCTCACCAGTTGGGGGAAGAACACGTGGCTGGCGGAGGATATTTCCCGAGTGAAGGAAGAACGGTTTACCGGAGGGCCCGAGAGCGTCGTGACAAGTATAGAATAGAGTTCGCTCGTGACTTACTGTTGCAGAGGCCGCTGGTGCAATTCGCCACGCTGATGTCCCTGCCCTGGCAAGGTCGGCCTCCGTGGCTGGGTGGCGGATCGTCGCACGACCTCCTCTTCGTGTGCGTGCAGTCGCTCCCGCACACCGACCATGCCGACCATCTGGACCATGCACCGTCCACCACTGGCCGAAGGACAAAGAACAGAAAGAAAAAAAACCGGATGCTCGAAGATCGAACGTTGCTCTTGTCCCGTTGCGGAGTCGTTAAGGCGACTCCGATCGACGTAAAGCGACAGTAAAAAGTTACGGCGGCTGCGGGGACACGGGCTTCGTAACTCGTCCCCTCCCCCCACACGTCGAATCTTGTTCGAAACCCGGTACTTGTCAATTCGGTTAGGTCCGAGCCGGGCCTACGTCGCTTCTTTTTCCCCCGTTTAATTGACTCGTACCGGCACGTTTTCCCCGAGGGGCAAAACAAAAGCAAAAAAGACACCGGAGCGTCCGTACACCTTTAATCTACGGCTAACGACTCGATAGCGACGATACTTACAAATTATTCCGGTGTCTTTTACTTTTTCTTTTTTCTTTTTCCCCCTCCACGCTCCGAACCGTAGAAATGCCTAGCCTGTGCCAGAGGAATCGTTTATTTCCAGTTTTTATCTCGAATTATGTCTTTAACGCTAGAACCACCGCGCGAGTTGAAATAATTGGATTGTTTGCTCCGCAATTAGCGGAATTGTGAGCGTGCTCTCGTGGAAAGTTGTTGAACGGCAAGTTGCGGTAACTACGGGTTAAGTGACCGAGATTGTTATGCAAATGTAGGTTTTCGGGGAAAAAAAAGTTGAGCCATGCATTCGAGATCCTACTATTCCGCGAACAGGAATCAACCCTTGGCACTCGAAAGGCGACTGTAAGGCGTCGCTAAAAATTGCTGTATCGAAGTTCAAAATATTTTTTACATTATTAAATTTTTTTAATAAATTACTAAACATTTCAGTATTGTACGAGTAAATTGCACTGTTTTGCTATTTATAACACGAAAAAAAAAGAAAATGTATAGAAGGGAAATATTCCAGATCGAAAGAAATGTTTCGTTTGGGAGTTAAAATAGCCTCGAGTGCAAAGAGTTAAACCGTTTTAAAGTTTTTACTTTGCTGAGTTCTAGGAGTGAAAGAATCTCGTAAACACGTATAATCCGAGCTCTTGACAATGGTCGCTCAGCATTTGAGTAAATGCAATCTTGTCGTTTATACTAATCGTTTCTAGTGCTAGATAGATCTAGTGCTGACGCTACTCTTGGTTCCACAAGAAGCAACAACATCAAAATCGTTCCTCGTGGAAAGACATATTTCCAGTATTTTGTGTTCGGTCTTTCCACAGTTACGTAGGGTAAGGGATCTAATTACTGTGGGGGTACTAACTACTGTACCCATATTAATTACCCTTATTTTTAAAGCATAATGCACATTAAAAAAGGGATATTGAACATAAATATTACCCGATTTTAATGAAAAAATTAAAGAATTTTTAATATTCATTATGCTTTAGAAATAGTTACAGTTATTGTAGGAAAAGTAATTGGTACTACCACAGTAATGGGGTCCCTTATCCTATATCATTCATTTTGCGAGTTCAGTTTGTGCAAACGAAGACTTACCTAAAGTGTTGGTGAACTCTTCCAAAGCACCGGCTGTTCCAAAGTAAGCGTTAGACAGAAAAGACACGTAGGTGCGTTAACGAAAGCGAACACAGTTAGTCGGTGAAAAAGGAAAGCGTGATACATTGTGTAATCGAAAAATTAACCCCTCGTATGTAACGATGATAAAGCTTCCTCGAAGTGCATTAAAAACTCGATGACTCTGTCCCGTTCCTTCGCATGGAGATAAAAACAGCCAGACCGCAACGAAAGTCGAACAACCGGGAACAACTACTTTGCTAGATTATAATCAATTAATCAACCGTTGCAAACTTCATTTGGCTCTTCCAGCTTGGAGGAAATGTTCTCTGGGCGTACTCGAACTTGGCTAATTCTTGCTTATTACACCAAAATTCAGAAATTAATACTAGCCAGCTCAACTAGACGCGAATCCGTTTCGAGATAAAGGAACTTCGTATTTTCTCGAAATAATTGAAATCGTACCAGTAGTATCATAGCTCTATACCAGGAAAGCTTCTTAAGACTTTGAGTGCCGCGTCTTCCGGAAATGGTAGACGGAATTATTTCTCCTGAATAATAAATGAATCTTTGCATTAATGCATCGAGCGTAGCAAATTTCGTTACGGTCTGCTAATCGCAAGAAAATTGGAATAGTGCTCCCGGCACCGTAAATCTGAATATTTCAACATTTATTTCATTCGACACGTTGCTTTGATTTTATGGTACTTTTGGTACTGGTGGATTGGCAAAAGTGTTAAGAGCTAAGGGTAGTCACGTGATTTTTTCAGAGTCAGCAATTTCCGTTCACAGCCTTCAGCCGCTAACTTAAGATTCGACTTACAATTAGTTTTGATCCAACGGGTCTTAACACGTTCACGGACAGTAAACATTTCAGTGAGCTGCAAAAATAGACAGGCAATTTTTCTTGAAACTACTTGTACTATCCAAAATCTGATTGGACATAAACAATAGTAATAAGTTAATTGTCATTAGTAATGACAAATGAAATGTATATTAATTACAAAAACAAATTTCAATTTGATATGTATATTAATTACAAAAACTTAAGGTTGTATAAATACTATAAAATGAAATGAATAAAAATTAGCTTTAAAATTTGAATGCTGTAGCATTCATGCGATTTTGCAGAAATATGAAAATGAATGCTATAGCATTCACGTCCGCGAACGTGTTAAGTCTGTGACTAAACTTGTCACAATTTTTTCAAGTTTTCTCATATAACATTTCCGCAAAGTATTCTCACATAAGGACAAAAAGTTGAGGCACGTGGAACCATTTTTCGCCTATTTTTATCGGTAACGTGGTCAGTCTAACATATCATGAATCTACGGAGTGTTGGCTCTTTTAATTTTTGTAAGTTGCAAGACTACTTCGATTAAAATATTCTTAACATAGTATACAGGGTGTTTCGTAAGTGATTGGCAAAACTTTATGAATGGACTCCTAATACTTAGAGAAGAGAAAATAATTAGTTTCTGAGTTATTAAAGTTTTTTTGCCACAATTCTCGTCTCATCGTCTTAGAGGCAATGTTCAATATGTACACCGCCTGTCTGAATACAAGCTTCGGCCCGTCGTCTCATTGAGCTCCAAACACGTTCCCAAGTAAAGTATAAATTGTAAACAAGGGTAATATACACCTCGATAACGTAAACATAGACCGGCGATTACTTCACAAACATTGTTGATGCCCTTAAACGGGCCTTTAAGACGATGTGACGAGAATTGTGGCACGAAAACTTTAACAACTCAGAAACTAATCTCTTCCGGATCTGTGTTGATATAACTTTTTTCTCCTGGTCACCCTGCTTCACCCTGAATACAGGGGAGGGGGAGGTGGTTGACCAGCGCGCGCTATATTGAACCTTCCAATTTCAAACGAGATAAGGACAAAAAGTTGAGGCACGTGGAACCATTTTTCGCTTATTTTTGCCGGTAACGTGGTCACTCCACCTTATCGCGAATCTACGGAGTCTTGAAAGACTTTGATCTTGCTTCCCGTCTACCTCGAAACGGATCTGAGAAACGCGGCCAGTGGCATTCCTATGCAACCGCGGGTGCACCGTTCCGGCTGCATCAGAATTCCCGTGGTGTGACTCGTCAGCAGCAGACGAGGGGTTAATATTTCACCTGTCGCCTCCGCCGCCGGCGTCGCCGCGGACCGTCGTCGATGGACGTTGGCCCCGAGGAGCGTTTCAATACACTCCGCACGACTCTCGGCTCTCTCGGGGCTGTGGCGCAGGTGTCTTCGGAATGTCGCAAACGTTTTCGAAAGGTGAATACAATTTAAGAGTGGCGACGACGGAGGCAAACAGACGACGACGCGGGATGACGGGAGGGGCGGGAGAGGGAGAGGAGGAACAACGACGACGAAGACGGCTATGGTCGCGCAAACAGATAATCGACCGTGAGAGGGAAAGAGGGAAGCTCGTAAATCAAACGAGCGGCCGCACCGCTCTTCGGCATCGGTAATATTGGTTTGTCGTCGCAGAACCTGCTTGGCTGTCGTCTCCGAGCAGCCCACGTACCGAACGACGATACCCTTTCCTCTCTTTCTCTCCCACCGAGATCGAACACGGTGGAACATCGCTGAGAAAATAGACAAGGAAGCCACGCCGTGGCAGCAGAACCAGCAAGAAACCACGATCCGTGGAACCTAACGGCGACGTTAACGAAGAGCGAGATGATTCCTTGGAAATCTCGTGTAAGAATGGCGGGAAATAAGGCGGTTCTCTAAACCGACGATTGTACAAATCGGAAAATGCTATCTGCTCCGACCACGTGGCCATTCAACCCGCGAACCCTCATCCACAAAGCTTCATAGTACCGTAAATGTCTTATTTTTTCTTTTGCGAGGTAGGGTGCCATAAGCTAGGGCACTGCTTGCATACTTCCGGTCGAAAAAGTTTTCTTTCAATTGTACACCCGTCGTGTTTAATCAACCGTTTTTCAAATCTGACACGCCCGTTATCGAAATTCATAAACTAGGTTTATCGGACCCGTCAGAATGACAGGTTCTGATTTTTAGATTCACGATTATTGTAAAGATTGCATGTCTGGAGAATTATTAAACTAGTTTATTTCTTTGGATACCTGAGATCATTTGAAGTAACTTTTCCCTGTGCGAAAATGTTCTCCGCGGCGTCGTTACGGAGTTATTAACGAAAAACACGGACCAATCAGTGCGCGGCTACTGCGGACCGTTTGTGGCCCGGTCAATGCCAACGTTGCTCTCAGCGGGGCCTGTGCTCGGATTGGTCCGTGTTTTTCGTTAATACACCTCAACAAAGCTGCCGGAGAATATCTTTGCAAAGGAAAAAGTTACTCCAAATCACCTTAGGGATCACCTCTTTCAAAAAAAGTTACAAATGGATAAAATGCATTCCTGCAATTTTTATAAAGAACTGTAAAATGATCACTTTTGATGCTCCGTAAACCTAGTATTAAAAGAAGGAAGTTGTTTCCACAATATGGTGCACAAAACAGTTATGAACTAAAATTATTGAGATTTTGGCAGTGAGACACGCGTGAAATATGAACTTTCACGACAGGAAGCATACAGCTGGAGAATCTGCTTGCTGATTCCAGTTTCGCTGAAATTTTCTTGCGCTTGTTTTGATGCGGAAAAATTGGGACTTACCGGGACAGTTGGTGCAGTCCAGCTTCTGCTGCGAAGGGCCCAGGCAAGGCTGTCCTCCGTTCAGAGGGGCAGGGTTCGTGCATGTTCTCGTTCGTTTCTGGCCACCTTTCGCACATCTCGAGTGACACTCCGACCATGGTGACCAGGAGGACCATCCGCCATTCACTGCAATGGAATCGACCAAGGGATGTATCTTCGTTGATTCCCACCGAGCCACTTTTAGGGAGCAGACACGAACGGAGGTGGAGGAACGGGGGATAGATTCACTGTCGGGCCGTGGACACTTGGGATTGGGGATGCTTTCGTTTCCTTGGCGACTGCTATCGGCCGGAGCGTAATCAATTGAGCTATCTCACCCTGGAGATTCTTTTCCTCTAATCTAATGCGGGGATGACGTCTGGACCGAAGTGTATCGCAGTCTGCCGGTAATTGATGCATTAGGACGTCTAATATATTTCTGAGCGGATCGCTGTATCTATTTATTCGTTCTGAACATTATTGATCGCGAGACGTATGCACTTCCGAGAAAAATAGTTATTCCAAAGATGTGACATATCATTCCGTTGTATCGGGAAATTAAAATCGATGGGGTCATAATATTTCTAATAACTTCGACCGGCATGCACATGTATCAATAGCTCCCACAATTTTTCACAAAACGCGGAATAAAAATTGGCGCTATTACTGCAAACCTGTATAAATACACCCGCAAAATCTCAACTCGCTAGGTCCGACAGTTTTCTTGAAATTAATTCTCAAAGATACCAATCAAAACGCACTAACCCCTTCAACATCTCGGTCTTCGATTCAATAATTGCGAACAAAGTGATAAATCTTCGCAAATCGAATATTGAGGAGCTAAGACATTCGATATCACTCTGCAAATACTCTTCGACCATGAAACTGTTAAACAAGTTGCCACAATTGATTCGTCGGGTTAAAAATTATGTTTCATGCACGTATTCTTTCGTGTCGCCGTTGAAGGGACGAAAGCGACCAGGAATCCAGGTTGTCGGATGCAAGAAGGGTGCACAGGGTGTGATGCAGGTTCTTACCATAAACCGTGAGGCTGACAGGCTCGCTGAGTCTCTTCGCAGCGATGTTCTCCGCCACGCAAGTGTAATTCGCCTGGTGGCTGAGCTTCGCTTGGCCAACAAGAAGGTGTCCCTCGCTCGACACTAAAAGCGTGTCGGACTCTATGTCGAGGGGCACGTTGTTCCTGAGCCAGTAGACCCTCGGAGACGGTATTCCCACCGGTGGCAGACACCTGAGTTCGGTGCTCTGGCCCGCCTCCACCGAGACGGAGTACGGCGGCGACTCGAACTGCTTCTTCAAGTCTGCGGAAATGGAATTTACGAGGCTCAGAAAGAGAGAGAGAGAGAGAGAGAGAGAGAGAGAGAGAGAGAGAGAGAGAGAGAGAGAGAGAAAGAAAGAGAGAGACAATAATGGCCGAGGGTACTACAAGAATCGGGAAAGTTGGACAGAAAGGATTGATGCCGATATTCCGCATTGTTTCTTTTCTTCTGCCGTTCCCTTACCCTCCCCTTATCGTTCCTTTGTAAGCTTTGTTTATCGCCGCTGAAGGAACTTGTTGCCTGGGGAAGGAGCGCGAGTTATCGTCGCTGTTTTCGAGATGCTCGTTTCAAAGAGACGTTACGTAAGCCCGACGGTGAGCAAACGATCCTACCCTAAATTGATTCTCTTAGAAACTACGGTCATTGCTTCGCCTCGCATTAAGGGTCGGAATTAAATAATGACCGAGCGCGCTGGAATCAAGATAATTAGGTGGGGCGAGGCTAAGGAGGATGAAAGTTGACTTCGCTGGAACACGATCGCACGGATGGATGTTGCGCAAGCTCACGGTGCAAAAGATTGTTCGTACTTGCACGAGTTTGCGTGGGGCTTCGTTCAATATTACGTACATATTAGGGGTACCCATGAGTAATCAATTGTTTGCAAAGAATTTGTTCTGCCTTTAGTTCCGTACCGATCGTTGAACAGGAAACACGTAATCTTTGACAGTTTTCGGTAAACCAGGATGTGTTGAAAATATTTTAAAATTTATAATTTTTGTTACAACCCTGTATTAAAATGGCAGCGTCCGTACCCTCCGAGGATCATATTCGTCATTGCATACTTTTTCATTTTCATGCGGGTAGAATGCAACGGTAAACAACAAAGAAAATTTGCGACGTTTACGGAGATGTATTGAAGGTCAACAAGTGTTAACGTTGGTTCAAAAGGTTTGCTACTGGTGATTATGATCTCTCCGACAGACCTCGAAGTGGACGACTAGTTGAATTTGATAATGACACCCTGAAATCTCTAGCATTATTTAAGAAATACTTCACTACTGTAATTCACTACTGTAGCAGATGTAAGGAGGCACCTCGAGTCATATTTTACTTCGCGAACCCTGGATTTCTACAAGACGAGGATTGAAAATTTGCAGGAAAGATGGCAAACTGTCCTTGATAATGATGGAGATTATATAATAAATTAAGAAATAAAAACTTGAATTTACTACAAAGTTTGTTTTAGATTTCAAAATAATTGATTACTTATGGGTCCCCCTATTATTCTTCAGAGTGGCGTCTCTGTTGCCACTCACCGGAAATCTGTGCCATTTAGCTGACGATGAATGCTGCTAACTGTGGGAGCATCGTATTTTACACTCACATGCGACATCGACGGTGGCAGGCTGGCTCTTGATCTGCCCCGATCCGGACCAAGCGATGCACTCGCACTTGAACTTGTCCCTGCCGAAGTATTCCTCTATGTGATCTCTGGTCACATTCAGTTCACAGTCGACGATCCTGGTTCCCGTGTGGGGATCCACGAAGTCCTGTTGCTGCGAATCTTCGGCCCTCGCGTCGTTGCACAGGAAATAGATTGTTAACGCGTGCGCGGCTTTGCAGTGTAACGTGGTCGGTTTGTTCTTCACCACGAACGAGTCAACCGGTTCGGTGAGGAACACCGGCAGATGGCCACCTGCTTCGGAGATCAGCTCGGTGTCCGTGGCTATCGTCGCGGAAGGCACGTCGTCCTCCTCCAGGAGGTAGGAATCCTCGTCCTCTGCGGCATCCTCGCCCTCTGCAAAAATTTCATCAGAGATTAATAAGAGGCGCCACCTGCCGACGACGGCTTATCGATCTTTTTGCTTTGATCTGGCCGCGTTTCGATCGGGAGGCCTGTCGCCTCCTCGAGAAGCGTCCGAACACGTTCAGTGTTCGATTAATTGGAATTAACTATTTGCATTCCTACAAGCGTGGCTTTGAAATGTATTTAAACCGAAGATCGAAATAAATAATTGACTATTTCGTTTTTCAAAGAATACTGCTCTTTGCATGCTTCGTTGAAGCAGTTAGAGACTGACGATCTGTGCCACCTGCCGATGGATCTTATCGATCTTTTTTTCTCAGGTCTTCGGCAGCTATGTCGGTCAAGAGACCTGCTGCTTCTTGAAGAAGCTTTCTAATGAGTTCGGTGTTTAATTATTTAGAATCAACTCTTTCCAATATTTAGTATTTTTGTATTTTCTTCCAGGTGTTCCATTTCTAAAGTTAAAATATTTATTGTTTACGGCCTTTTTCTAACAACATATATTACTACTAGGAACTTCCTTAAAGAGTGATTTATGTCAATAACTGAACCTTGCTATGGTATTCACTTAGTCTGAAGATATCCTAAATAGAATCGATGACGACATTTTAATGTAAATGAGTGCATTCAAAAACATAAACAGCGCGATATTTGAATTTTTTAACAAAAAATTGAGACAAATTGGAAACCAAACTTAAAAGAAGGTGTACCAGACGGTATCGGCTCATTAAGAAAGGGGTTGAAGACCGCACAGCGTCGTTCCCCGGTTCCAAAATGGCGTCCAGTTTAATTACGCTCGTACCGCGCCTTATCACCGACAGCTCGTACTTAATTAACATTTTATTCGAAATCGCATGGATCGCGAGCAAACTATGCCGCTCTAAAACCGAGTTGGCCCTTCCAGAAAGCCGCTGTTTAGGTAAATTATTCGGCTTGTGACACGAGAAGCGATGGCCGCGAGGATAACACAGTAAAACCCGGCCATTCTGCAGGCGATTGAGAAAATTAGCTCGGACCTGGATAAAAATCGTGGTATTTCAGGCACGAACGGTGAAACAGAATCGTAATTAAAAGCTGACAGTGGGGCTCTCGTTGAGCTGCAAGCAGACCGCGAGGTCCCGTCGAAATTTTATAATCCGCGCGCCGACTATAATGATGAAAGTCGTTAGGTGAAGAGAGAAAGAGAGAGAGAGGCCCGGCCCGACCCGACCCGGCCAGCGCGATTTAGCGAAACGAATGCCGTTGCTTATTATCGGCGCACAATAAATTCATGGAATTGGATTATCGTCATTATCACGGCAGGAGGCAGTCGCAATCAGCCGAGGGATCACGCGAGGACGCGCCGGGCGTTGGACACAGTCAGTCATTTGAATTCAAAATACAGAACCGGTAATCGTAATTTACGATCGAGTTATTAATTCGGGCCCGGGCGCGTTTGTTCGGCCGCGGCGGCACCGTTTCATCGGGAGTCGTGAAAATTCTATATTTGCTTGTCAACAATGGCCATCGGCCATCGCACCCAACGCTCTCCCGCGCCCCCTTCGCCGCCCCTTTTGCCACCCGTTCTCTCCCACCCCCTCGTCTCTTGTAAATCCTGACGGCGGACCATTAATGCCGCCGTTTCGCAGCCCGAAACTCCGCGTTCTGGCTACGAACAATCGGGCGCCGCGCCGCGCCACGCTGCAGTAATGAATTTTCGGATTTACGCGGCGCACCGGTGCACAAGTCCGATGCATTTCCCGCCAACGAGTGGTTAGACCTTTATCCCCGTGCGACATTTGGCCGGGGGCCACAATTTTCATCGCGATAATCGGCACACACACCCCTCCCCACCCCCACCACTTTTCTATACATATATCGCTTTCGTTTCGGGCCGCTCGCGCCACTTGAAAAATCGAAAAATATGAAACGTCGAAACGAGAAAAAAAAACACCGAACGGGAGAGAACCGAGGATCGAGAAAGTGTGACGTGCCGCGAATAAAGTCTCTATATTTGTCCGGGACAGGGGTTGTGCAACTCGGTATCGCACAGCGGTAGGTTTCCCGTTCCGCCGTGAATAAGCACGCGACGGGATCACGAACACTTCGCGAATTAGTTTACTACCCCTTGGCATGAACGAGGTCGAAAGGGTGCGGATATGTCGCACGGTGGCTCGCGGAATGACATAATTCGTTTGCAACGCTTGCTCGTTTCCGGGTGATTTGTTTTTTTTTTTTTTTCGGGCGAATAGTTGCTAACATGGTCGAGCGTTAAAGCACGAGTTGTAGAGGCGTTCATAAAACAAAGAAATTTTTTCCCTAGTAATGTATTCGGGCCTCGGATTGTTCTCGTAAATACTCGTAACAATAGATTTTTGCGTGACTCGCTTCAATTTTTGTTTGACGGTTTCGTTTGACCACTTCTGTGGTGTATTTCTGACTCTGTGTATTTCAACTCTTGTGCACTGTTCAGGGAATTACGACGTTTATATTTTGAAAATTAAATTGGATCGCAGCTGATAAAGAATTGTGGGGAGAATGTAATTGTTGACCGGCATGCAGTGTGTGCGAATTGTTCGGGTTAAATTTATTCAATCAAGAACTGTGAACAAGGGTTAAACAAATGGGCACATTAGACTGCAATCAAGCCGTGGAAATTGAGTGAAGATGTCACAGACTTTACTTATTGCGGGTTTTACGGATTGGAGACAATAATTAGTAAATGAAATACAAAACTGTAAATGTAATACAAGAATTTAAGAATATTTATACAATTTTAATTCCGTATAAAGATCCGTACATCAAATGAAATAATAGATTAATCAAAGGATCTGAGTGTAGAAAGACTCAAGACTTTATTTTATTCAGTACCTGAAGAAGAAGACCTAACACGTACACATGGGGGGAGATCTAACAAAAAGAGATTGCGGACAATTAGAACTGAAATTACTATTCTTGTTTCACAAGTTCAAAAATTAAAGTTTAACACTAAATCTACTAAGCATTAAAAGTATTTGATAAACGTCACCTTGTAAAAATGGCAACACTAAATTTATTGCGAATGTCCGTAATTTACAATATAAACAGATGCTTGGACAGAAATAATTACTCCATTAATTAATGAATTACTCTATAAATGAATTTTTACAATTTCGATAATTGCAAAATATAAAACCGGTCATTTGACCGTGGTAGGTTTAGTGTTAAATAAATGAACGCCTTCACTTCGCGAGATATTTTTCTCCCGCAGGAAATCCGGAAAAATCGCACTGCCACGAAACAAGAAGGACCCTGTCTACGGAATTGTAGAACGAATATTTACACAAAAAAATCCCATCAAAAAGAACAATAAAATTCGATACGGTTTGTCCGAGGCAAATCAAATTTGTTGAAGCGTCCGCGCGGTTTTTTTCGCGGTGGAGCGACGGCAGCGCCGCGGCGTTCGCGCAATTTCGCGAGTCCCCCCCTCCCCCCTTTCGAGGGAAGATTCGCAGGGGCCGTCAAACGGCGTCGCGATCGACAGACGTCACCACCGCGCGTCGCTGGTTTTTATCGTTCCCGTTTCTGGTTATTTTTCATGCTGTCCAGGTTGGTGTTGCGCGAAGAAAGAGGGAAAGAGAAAAAGAGAGGGGGAGGCGGTGCGTTGCTAGGGGTGGGTGTTACAGGGCAAAAATTTCTCTCGCGCGGAAAAAATGTCAGAATTTATAACCGATGCCGATGCAGATACCTTCAATATCCTGCTCGGTCAAGATAGGAATCTGGCAACGGGCGAATGAGAGAAGCGTCGGCGGCCGAATGAACTAAAAAAAAAAATAGCAAAAAAAACAAAAACGACGACACACACGCGCGCACACAGGAAGAGAGAGAGAAAGCAAAAAAAAATTCGGCAACGTGGCGAATTGAGGCGCGACTAAAAGAGAATTTTCATCGGTTTCCGATAATGGGTCTCGATCGGCTGTCCGACGGGGTCCGGCGAAATCGTGGCAGCCAGTTTCCCCACCCCCCCCCCCCCCCCCCCCGCACGCGATGGGTTCGTACGAAAATCCTCGTTAGCCACTTTAGACGCAGCACCGCGAGCCATATCGTTGATTGCGTCCACGATCACGTTATAACGTTCGGGAACTCGCGATTTTTCCGCGATCTTCCCTCGTCGTCGCTCTGCGACCCCAATGGTCCCTGTCGAAAATCGACAATTTTCCGGGGAATATTGAGGTAGAAGTGCTAAGTCAACGTCCCGGTTGCTGATTTATTACCGAGCGTAGCGCGATGTCGCAGCTGACCGCGTGCCACTTTGTCGTGCGACTCCGCCCTCGATAAAATCGACGTATCGCAAAGCAACCTTGTCGCATGAACGACCACCGCTGCGAGTTCTCTAGAACTTTTTCTCTGGCTAGACCATGATCTCGCCGGCGCGGCGGACTAGTTGATTACCGGCTTCTGGTATTATCGCGTGTTACGGAGATTTTTAGTTCATTCTGTATTTATAGACTCGGTGATATGCTTGGTTCCTTCGGCTGCCTAAAAAGTTCCTTCACATCAAAGGACTTCATATAAATCAAAGTAGCTTACTCAATCCAGTCGACACTGTTGAGCTAACACTATACAGTGATTTCGCTATATATATCGCCAAGGCCTGGACGATAAACGTCACGGAATTATCTTCACTACCGCGGGGTTAACCCGCGAGGGGCCCCGAAGCTCGAGATGCCTCGGACGCCGAGGCGTGTAAACATAAACATAAACACAGCTCGGGTACGTCTCCTAGACGATACACGACGTTAGCAGGACTCGTGTTGTTGACATACATCGAGCGTTCACCGCAGGTCAAATAATTCGTTACGATATTTGACATTATAACGATGCTTCCGTGGGAAATCAGCAGACTTCTTGATTCAAGAATATATTATTATTTTGGACTAACAAGCGAGGCAATTAGCGAATGGGTTTCTTCAGAATTTTGCTGTTCCATGGATCTACCGTCTTCCAATGCATCGACAGAGTAATCGTTAGAAGAATGGACGTGTTTGCAGAAGCTGGCACGAATAGAACTCGCCGGGAATATTTTAGCCGAACTTTGAAGGAAACGCTTGGCGAAGGATCTCGGTGGGCTAACTGAGTGGAGCAATTAGCGGTCAGTTCATTAACAGCGGGTCACGTAAATCGTTGGGGGATTCCTTGCAGATGGGGTGGCAGAACGATTAAAAATAAGTGACGCGTGCGTTAGCATCGGGGAGGGGGTGCCGTAATCCGTCGAGTGTTTTCTTTTCGCGGCTCTGCCCTTTTCCGAGCTCGTTCGCGAACGTTGAAGACCGTTCGCGCTTTATGTGCACACGTTCGCAAACACCGGCGGAGATCGAGCATCGGTAACGAGAAGATGAGAGAGAGAGAGAGAGAGAGAAAGAGGGAGGGAAAGAGAGAAAGAGAAAGAGAAGGAGGTAGAGAGATAGAGATAGAGGACTTAATCGGGCGAAGCCAGCCGTGGAGAAAGGCCGAGCAACGAAAGAGGATTTCCATCGATTTCCGATAATTGTGGTGATCGGTTCCGCCGATAAAGTTCCGCGGAATCGTTCTATCTAATTCCTCTCGACGAGCCCCGGGCCCGTATAAATTCCCGTTAGCCATTTCGGCCGCATATACCGTCCGGCCGTATCTTTGATTACTTGCAACAGCGCGTTCGTGTACGACACTAATTCACCTGCGCCCGAAGCCAGCCCCGATTCCTTTCTCCCTCTATCTCTCTTTCTCTCTCCCCCACACACTCTTTTTTTTGCTTTATTCCCCGCGAAACGAGATGGAAAATAGAGTAACAAGACAGACGCTTAATCGGCCGACGTAACGCGAGCGGCCCGCTCCAACCAACGGATCGGGAAAAAGAACTTGCCCGATTGCGCGCAACGAATCGCCGAATTGACTGCACCGAATCGACTGCACCGAATCGAACCGTGTGTTACAACGAATACGGAATCACCGCCCCGAGTCGCCGAAAATCTCCAATTTACTTCCGCTTTCGCTGTTTCAACCCCTGCCCCCCCCCCCTCTTTTCTTTTCCCTTCTTTTCTTCGGCCAGTGAAACGCTCGATCGCTCTCATTTCGGAAGCTGATACGGTGCACTTAATTAGGAATGCGCGGTCAGCGTTTGCACGGATTTCTATTTTCGTTGGAAAATTTTTACACGCGATTGTTGCACGATTTCAGGACTGCTGAGCTATTCGCGTTTCGATTTATTCAGCCATTTAGCAATTTTTTTAGATGGACTTTCGGGCACTGTTCTTTAACATATTAACTGCCACGCCAGTCACGTATGACTGACAGTGATTTTTGACTGGTTTTAGAAATTCATTTTTATTATGAGATATCCAGATAAACCGAATTTTATTGGAGTCTTTCGAATTCAAAAGCCTTAAGATAGCATCCCCTATAATACATTTTAAATTTCTAGTTGTGTTTTTATTAATTAAGGTACTTTGATTTTGTAAGAATTTCTGTGGTTGGTATTTGGCACTTAATGCGTTAAGATAACATTTTCTCCGATTGTTCTTCTTTCCATTAAATAATTTCAACTATTTGATCTATATCGATCTTAAATATGGTACAGAAGATAATAATTGAGGCTTAAGAAGTGAACAGAAGAATTGCTAATCAACGAATGTCAAAAAATAAAGGTAGAAAAATGATTCCAATAATCCAGTGTTCTTCATAACAACCAGAACATCAATATTATTGATTTTGTAGAGTGATTGCATCTTCATGACTCTTTCCAGAAGAACAATTATTCCAGTTTCCATGGAATATCAGGACAACCCTTAGAATTTTCATCAGCTAAAGCCCAGCCGGGACATCATCTGTTTAAGAAGTTCCCCAAAGTACCAGGCACCCTAACTCCCCTCCCAATTAGATCCTCAATCCGACAACTCACTCCGAAACTCGACACAACCCAGACCCACTACCGGCCGTTCGCTCCAGATCCCAACAAGTTTACGCATCGAAGATCGTTCATAAACATCTGATAATTCAATTTACATTCATCATGTCTTTCACATCCGTCCCTCTCATTATCTCGGCCGAAGCGCGAAGGATCAGCGGTAGTGTCTGGACTTCGTCACGTCCCATCGAGATTCATGCAACAGACGCTGATCCCGGAGACACTCGCTGTCAAACAATCTTGAACGACGTTGAACAACAACGACGCCGATCGCCGATCGTACACAACATGTCTACCAGTTGGAGAGTTTCATTCGTACATGACCCGTACGCATTAATTTTTAGGAAATTAATTTAATTCGAAATTAATTTAACACCTATTGCGTTTATAGGAACGATCAGCGGTATTAATAACAACCGTTAATTATTTGATAATGGAGATTGCGGGGCATACTATAATCTAATTGATTGCGGGATTAGTGAATTGATATTCGCTCGTATTGATTTTGGTGACTATCATTTTTAAGCCGTGATCACTGCGGTGTTAAATGTGTTAGAGGCAAATTTGCTATTGATATTTAGTTAGTGTTTGTTCGTACATGTATCTAAAATTGGCCTCCTTCACTAGTTTCCTTAACCCATTTGCATCATTATATATACACTCAATTTTCATGGTCACTATCACCGGACCGTAGATATACGCTTAAATTTTTATTCTTATAATGCTGAAACATGAAGTTTTTTTACTTGTAGTCATTTTTGTACTTAAATATATTAAAAGAAACGTTAGGTGATAAAGACCATCTTTTCATATTTCCTTATGATGCAAATGGGTTAAAAATTACTTCTTTTTGATTATGAAATAAAGAATATTGAGTATTTCTAACCGGGCAATTTTCGAACGTATAAATTGAATAAAAAGAATTAAATCAATTTAAATAGAAAAATAAATTCAATAGATCGAACAAATTAGTGGATAATATTGTAGAGACTTGGAAAAGTATTACAAAATTTCTTCCAATTTTTCCAAACCCGAAAATCGGAAAAAAAGCAAAAGTATGTAGCCCTTACTCAGTAATATGTATGCAAACGAGGTGACGTCAGTAAGAATAAAGTCAAACCCTTCCCGTGATGAAAAGAAACTTGACTAAGCAAAAAAAAAGAAAAAAGATACAAGTATCCGTTTCCAGGCATCAAATTATGGACGACAAAGTAGTTGTCGCGGAGTAGATAAAAAGGAAAATCACAGCGCAAGGGGTAGATCTGGGATCAATCCGCGAATCAGGCACACCCACGCCTCTCGGATCAAAGTGAGCCCTTCGCCGCAGAAGTCGAGGTTGCTGTTAGATCGCGCCACGGTAATTGCCATACCCCCGACGGTCTAAACATCGCTTCTGGGTCCAAGAAACAGGAAAAAGTAGCCTCGTCGAGGTTGCAGGGGTTGCCGGCCGGACTTAATTGAGCGACGTCACGCGACACGCGAGCGTCGGCTAACCGCTCGCGGGTCTCAGAGGAAAAAGAGAGCCGGGGTTCATCGGTTTCCGATAATTCGGAGCGGAACGATGCGTCCACTCCCCCCTCTCTATCTCTATCTCCCTCTCTATCTCTGTTCTGACAGGGTCGAATCCGGGCGCGGGATGATCTCCGCGAGGCTTCTCGTTAACCCGTAGCTCGTGTTGTCTCCGTCGGGCGATGCACTACATAGTGCACGTGTGTTTGCATGCACGAACCCGGGCCACCACGGTGTGTGCACACGTTCCACGCGAACCATCGCGTGGCTACTATGCGGCCTGACCACGTATTACGCCGGCCAGAGACACGAGTCCAGCCGTGTACAGTTTCACCGTGTACCCACGGCCAGGGGGGACCACACATGACGCCTCTTAATTAACAAAGGTACCTGCGCCACCACCGTTCGTGCACGGTCTGCGGGGTGCACCGACTGCAGCCGCGTGCTGCACCGAGATTGCCGCGGAAGACGCTGATCATCCGCCTTCTAGCGAATTTAAACTCTTTATGCACGGTCCCCAACCATGCATTTGCTCTGAGTGGAACAAGCAGGTTGTCGTATTTGTGCTCCGAATTGAGCTGTCAGTAAATACAGATGTCGGTACGGGCACACGAAGAACAAATTATAATGTCTCTTGTCTGATTTTTACGAATTGTATCATTGCAAATTTTTCGTGATTTTTGTGTACAGCTTTCACCAACAGATCCGTGACATTTTTCCGATTAAAACGAGTCTAAACACGACATACTTCAGAGCACAGCTGCTTGTCTCATCGACGATTTAGTAGAACCTCTATTATCCGGACGGATCGTAGCCGAAGTCTCCAGTACTTTATGTTTCACATGTAACCGATAATTAATTTATACAAGTCTAACAGCGTAGCTAGAGGTGTTCTACTATCCAAGCAGTGATGTTCCATTGACCAGTTCCGATAACAGAGGCTTTCCTCTTTCGTGGATTGAACGGATAAACGTGATCCAAATTGTGCCGTGTTTGGACTCGTTTGAATCAGAAAAGTGTAACAAATACGATGACAACAGTTTCATACGAAAATAATTGAAAATGGAATTGTCTTATAAATGTTTACACTTCCAAGTTAGACGCAAGAGATCAAGGATAGCGTTTATACACGATGTAAATGACATTTCGGTGCCAAAGTTTTGACATACATATCGAGGTATTGTGGTACTCTGTTGAGAGGAAAAGTGCGCCAGGCGTGTGAACTGTCGTTTCCCGCACTTCCCGGCCCGTCAGCCGAGACGAGCAGTGTTTCGAGAGGGTCGGATTATCTGGGACGACACTTATTCCGGTCTCTCGAGAAGTCAGAACCAGGTGCAGGCCAAATATTTTGAACGACTTTTCGTGGAAAGGTGACGGCGGTCGTGCACTCGACGGTAACGCTGCCCGGTGAATGCGAACGACCCGCAGGAGAGCGAGGAGAGCCGAAGAGCTGAAGAGCTCCACTTCCGGCCAAGAGAGTGTCCGCAGCGGCTCGAAGGCACAATGAGACGGCGCCTGGCCATTGTACGGCCCGCCATTCACGGATCACGACCTTCGGGCCCCAAATAATGCCAGTCAAGTTGTTCGATCGGACTCCCTCTCACGGAGAGAGTCAACTTTGTTGTGTTGTCATCCAGCTTAACGAGAGAAAGAGAGAGAGAGGGAGACACGTACCCTTCGACATTGATTTCAGCGAACGTAAAGCAGAACGGAATAAATTGGTCTTGTCAAGTGAAATTTGGTATTTCATCCGTTGGCAATTAACACGTGCAATTAATTGTCCGTAAACTTTTTATTTGGTATCTTTTCGTTTCTTTTATATCTTCTTTATGTATCAGAGCGATTGAGTTTAAGGCACTTTTGTCAGTATGCTTGAGAATTTTCTGAATATTTTTTGACCCAAATACTTCTCTCTATACTTCTTATGGTTCTTCCTAAAAATTTTGAAAATAATTTAGAAAGGTGTTTCTATGTACGTCTAAGGCCACAGTTGATACAGTGAGATCTGTATCATGATCAGACACTGAAGATGTTATGCAGAAGAAATTTAAAAATAGAACTTATTAAGATGATCACAGTGAATTCTCGATATATGTCAACGACACGCGTGTTGTCAGCGTCTTGTATCGTCTAGGAGACATAACATGTCGGCGCCCGAGGCCCCTCACGGGGTATACCCCGCGGTAGTGGGGATAATTCTGTGCCATTTATCATCCAGATCTTTGCGACATATATAGAGAAATCACTGTATGAAGAAGAAATTGTGAAAAGTGCATAAGGTAGCTGTTCGACGAGTTACGAGCAGGAGCGTATCTATGGACACTTTGAGACAGGCGATTTTTTCTTCGATCTGTATAGGAGAAGGGGGAGAGAGAAACGGTGCTCGGTCTCCAGAACGAGTCTGCAGGGAAGGGTACCAGAGCAGGAATCGATGGGCAACCCGATTGCTCCGCAAGGATCGATGCCGAGATGAAATCAGGTTGAAGCTGGACGATTCGTTTCGTTTGGACAGCGGCAGATTATCTTCGAATGCCGCGCGACAAGAGCCCCGCATTGTATTCGGAATCGTGGTCAGGGGTCAGAGTTAAAGGGCGGTCAGTGGTCCCGGGATAGACTTCTCAGGTGGTGGAATGGCGCTCGAGAACCGACGACTGTCGCATTTTCTACTGCGCTCCGTTATGCACCACGGGGAATCCCAAACGGGCACAAAATGTCAATAACCGATTTTTCAAACAAATCACCAAGAAAAAAATTGATCCAGCTCCAAACTCTTGATATCATTTTTAACATTAAACCTACCGACATTTCGTGTACACGTAATCCTACCATGAGCGGTCAAATGACAGCTTAAAAAAATGTATCTTAGTATAGAAAGAGATTTTAGCCAACTGGATAGTAAACAAAATATTTTTTTCTACTTAGAAAAGTTTTATTTACATTTATGCATTCTCAGCACATTCAAACCAATAAGTTACATGGCGATACAGTAACGATGTATAGAAGAAATTCTAAACCAAAAAACGGTCATTTGACCGCGCGTGGTAGGTTTAGTGTTACCGTCTCTCGATGATACTTGGGCTTACAAGAAAGCTTCGATTCGTTGAATGATTGTTAAAAGATTCTTTTGCGATTCTGAGAAAATCCGGTTTTCATGGTGTGATGCTGTCGGAAGATTTCTGGAAGTTCCTGGATCGATCTACGTCTCAATAATTTAACTTTTTAAAGGGTTTTCAAGAAATTAGTTTTCAGAATTTCCAAAAAAAAAAAAATCCCAACGATTCATCCCCACGATCTCTCGAAACGCGACTTTTCCGTGTTCCGCCACTCCAGCGAAATCAATCAGCAATTTCCCGGAGTCGTCCTTTGTCAGTTTCCGGACACGTTGCAATCAAACGGCGGCCCTTCGGGGTTCGACTCGTTGGTCCGTGGTCGGGAACTTAACGCGATTCATTAACAGGGTGCATCCATCAAGCGTGGCGATTGTTTCGGGCGCGGGCGATGAAATTTTTCGAGCGATCCGCGTAGCCGGCCGACCGACAGGGCCGGGTCGGGCCGGGTCGGGCCGGGCCGGGCCGGGCCGGCGGAAGAGAGAATTAAACGAATCAAACGGCTCGAAAAACGCGCGCGAACGAAAGGGTGAATATTAAAAGCCGCGAGAGGGAACAGTAAGGTGGGGGCAAGGGGGTAGAGAAGCCGAAGAGCATAAAGCGGAGGGTGATGATGCGTATTACACGAGTCGATTGCGGCACCGGCAGCGAGGCCCACGTTAAGGCGTGTAATTAACCGAGTAACAGAATCAGATACGACTGCTTGGTTGCGTGCACGCCACCCGCGGTGCCTTCTTTCGCCAGCTATCGATAACGACTGTAGTCGCTGTGTATCGGGCAGAAGCGGAACAGAGCGGGGACGAGCGGATTCGAGACAAGCAGGGCGGCTGACTCCGCTGGCCTATTGTGTCGGCCAGTCGTCGAACTGGAACAAAATTTCACGTCCCCGAGTTTTGCGGATTCATCGTTCCATTCGCGAGACACAATGGGGCCCGTGTACCGATTTGCATTGAAATTGCGAGCACCGAAGATTCGAATCTCCGCGGCGCGGCGGGGTCGAGTCCGGAAAAATCACGATTCGCCGCTCCTCAACCTCTATCTGTTTATCTCGGTCGTCATTGGCTGCTCCAGCCACGCACATAGTCGCCGATACCATTCTGTTTCAATCGCGGCTCGCACAGAGTTGACGAATTTAAACTGCCATGTGAATTCTACCCGAGTCGATTAATCCTTCGCGAATTTGTGAAATATCGATAATTTTTCTTTCATTCACCTAGATTATATACGAACACAGAAATAATGCCAAAAAAATAGGTGTGTGTTGTACTCATTATTGTGTTGCGCTTTACGCAATTAATCTGCCGATCTTCGTGCAAATTGTCCAAGTCAATTGTGAGAAGGAGACGATAAATAAAAATGTATTTATTAGGCTAAGGGGGATAGCTACACTGTGAGTTTCTATGTGAACTAAAAATTGTCCGTATTAATTTCCAGATGCAAGAGCTACTTAGACATTAATTTCTTTCCGGAATTATTTGATAGGGTTGAGAAAAATACAACACTTCGAAGTCCTTTAAATGTGCTCGCTATTTCAACTACTCGTTTTTGTCACGAATGCATAAAATCCGCAGTCTAGGAATAACCACGATCATAAAGCGTGTGCCGACATACATAAACGAGAACATAAACGAGATCGTAATGTTTGAAGGAATTACTTAGAATCGAAGGTAAGAAGGGAATTGAGTTTTACGGTAACGAAGTGCGTCGTTCGTGCAGGTCAAGAATTACGAATAAAATTGTAATAAATTTATCTAATGTCCTCGTAATATCGACGCAGTTCCTTGTCGTCAGAAATCCATAATATCCTCATAACGCTACATTTCGAAAGAGCCCATGAAACTGCAAGCACGATGATCGAGGAATCAAGAGTTTGATCGCGCACACAGCTAGAGAATGGTCGAACTTCGCCGAAGGAACTAAACAATTCCTTGTACCGGCGAAACTTCACAGGATAATGATCCACTTACGCTTAATCGTAGCCCGGCTGTGTACTCATCGCCGCGATTCACGAGTTTCAATCACGATTTATGTTCGGTCCGAGACGGTCTCGTTCTCTCCGGCCGATCTCGGTGCACTCGAGGAGGGTATATTTGTCGGGATTTTATGATATCTGGCTGTCGTAACTCGATCGTTCGATATTTCACGATCTCCGGAGCGGAGCTTTCCGCCGGGGCTTGTTCCCCACGCGGTTTCTCCGCGATTTCAACAATAATCGGCGCTTGCACAACGAGGCTCCTCTCTCGGTGCGCGCTCTCTCGTTTGATTTACGATAATTAAAGCTGACCCGACCTTTCGTCGCGGCCGGGAAAAGAATGGCAGAAAGGTACAGGCTCTCTGGAGATAGAGAGAGAGAGAGAGAGAGAGAGAGAGAGAGAGAGGCAGAGTGAGACACTCTCTCTCTCTCTCTCTCTCTCTCTCTCTCTCTTTCTCCCTCTCTCTCTTCTCTTTCTCTCTGTCTTACTCGGGGCTGTCGGTTCGAGAACGGGCCCCGTAGAGCCAACCGGGTAATTGCTCGGTCGAGCGAGCCCGCCAACCAGCGTCCACGGCGTTTGCATTTTTGCTCGGGGCGATTTTACGAGATCCACCATCGACCTCCCACTATCTGCCGGAGCCACGGCCGCCTCCGTGATCGAAGGTCGTATCGCGGACGTTGATCGCGATTTACTTATGATACTTATCGAGGGGAACCGGGATGAGCCGTCGCCGATGAGTAATAGGTTCTCACGGGCATCGGGCGAATCCACCGAGTACTGTTACAATCAAACCGAGAGATAGATAGACGGAGAACAACCAGAACGGAATCCGAAATCGGGATATCGTGACGCGACCTTTGCTTCGACGCGGGCGCGATTTATTAGTCGTCAATTTCTAGCACACTTTCCGCTCTCTTGGAACCGATACTCTTTAGCAACTGGCGAAGTCGTAGCAAAGGGTTGGAACCTGTTACGACGTCAATTTTGATAACCGGTTGATCATTTTTATGCTCGATTACGATAGATTGGCGTATTCTGAGTGTAAAAGTACTGAAGTGTATTTTTCCTAAACCTTATCGTTGCTGAGATATTTGACGATTTTCATGCTATTACTTTCATTATGGAACGTATTCAAGGATATGCTCGCTACGCCAAAGGTAAACGTTGGTAGGCTTTCGACGTCTCTCAGTGTCAGTCGGATTCTCAGTTAGTGAACAAAAGATGGTCAATATGACATTTTTATTCGAAGAACAATTAGAGATGCTTCTAATTTATGGAGAAAGTAAGGAAAACGCAATTGTGATTCGAGATTTGTATGGTGAATGATATCCAAACCGCATATGCCCTTCACACAAGATCTTTGCAAGATTGTGTAAAAAATTAAAAGAAACTGGAAGTCTCGCTGTTCGTGAGATGAATCGTAGAAAGCCTGTATGTAGTGATGAAGGTAATGGTACATCGTAATCCTTGTATCAGTGTCTGTCAGATTCAGCGCGAATCTGAAGTCAGCAAAAGTAGGCATCACGAATTCTCACTCGTCACAAATATAATCAGTACCACATTAGCCTTCACCAGAAATTACATGACATGGATTATGTAAATCGTTTTAGATTTTGTGAATGGACTCAATAGCAGCTAAAAATCAATCCTCTTTTTCTCTGTAATACTACTTACCGTTAAGGCTACTTTTACCAGCACTGGGCGTGTTAATAACATTCATTTGTCAGTACAAAATCCTCACTGGGTACGAGAAATTGATCATCAAAGACGCTGGTCCATTAATGTTTGGTGTGGAATAATAGGGCAACAAATAATTGGGCCTTATTTCATTGACGGCAGTTTTACTGGTCGAAAATAGGATAGATTCTTAAGAAATACATTACCAAATTTATTAGAAAACGTGCCATTACGCGTTCGTCAGACAATATGGTATCAGCACGATGGATGTCCAACACACTATGCTAGAAAGGTGAGAAGTATACTTAATGAAATATCCCCAAATCGATGGAAATGACGCGGTGGTACTATTTGCTAGCCGGCACGAAGTTCAGATATAACACCCGTAGACTTTTTCTTGTGTGGAACATTGAAAAATATTGTGTATCGGGATGCACCAACTACTCCGGAAGATATGAAGCAACGAATTATCGCAGCGTGTGCTACAATGGACGCTCCAACAATAAGTCATGTAAGAGGTGCAACAGTTCAAAGACTGCAACGTTGCATTGCTGCCGATGGCCGACATTTCGAACATTCTGCATGAAAACAGTCATATCTCAGCAACGGTAAGTTTTAGGACAAATACACTGTAGAACTTTTATACTCGGAATACGCCAATGTATCGAAACACTTTCTTGTATTGTTTGAAATAACCAAGATATTCAAGTGGACAGAGTTTGTGGTACATACTGTATATAGTAATAAAATCGTGAATGAGTCAAATTGACTCTCTCTGGCAATCTAGTGTTAACACGTTACATACCGGCGACTATTTCCTAATTTTTGAAAGTCTTGAGTCCATGGGTAAGGATTACGTATTAGATCTTTGAACAACAACACTGATTTCAAACGTAGACCAACAACTCGCCCTCAGTAAGCTCCAAAGATATGCAAAACAGATGGTCTACATTCTAATTTTCATACAATAGCGGCAAATTCAAGTCACTAGTAATTTCTATTAGATCTACACTAATAGGATCAGTGTAGATCTCGAAGAGGTACGTAAAGAATATGAACGAATCTAGCTATTACGAATCTAACTTGAGAAAAGCATCAACCTTGCTCAGGTAAACTTGTAACTTCCTTGGACCTCAAAGCTGTACGGTTTAGGGTACAGGGCGCAAAAGAGAAGGATCCGTCGCTAAACGATCATCAAGCATCCCCCGGGCTTCAGCGAGCACAATTAACGCCTGGTCGCATCGAACCCCCAAGCAGAAAGCTCGCCATAAGCGCGCGACGTTCTTCCCCCGGACCCAGTGATTTACGGATCACCGTGGTGGCGATCGATCGGATGATCCAAGGGTCCGTCAGCAATCAGCGTCGGCCTCGCAGAGGGGAGTCTGCGAACACGGACATGCTTTTTGCGATTCCCTTGCTCAAGAAAGGAAGCCCGTGTTCATACTGCGCGGTGCTAGTCACGAGCATGATCTCGGCGAAGGAAACTGAGGGGGGAAGGAACGTGCTGAAGCAAGTTGGAGGTGGAGAAGGTGGAGGCAGAGAGAGAGAGAGGGGTCAGGCAGATCTAATTATACGGCAAGTCAGCGTCGCTGATTAGTGGTGGGCATAACCGGACGGTTACGTTACACCAGCCGTTTTCGATGATGGATTACGCTCCCCCGGAGCTAGTTTTAAAGCGACTATACCCGTCCGCGAGAGAGTTGCCCCTTTCTTCGCTCTCCTCGGTGCTCTCGCGGGGACCACGTGGCCGACTAATTAGCGTCCCCCGACACATCCACTGGGTCTCGTCATCGCGACAAGCCGAATGATGAATGACGACGCGACAGAAAAAATTGTTACATATAACGATAGAAAGTTCGCCGCGGTTCTCCTCGCCTAGCTGGCTACGCGTTTTCGCTTGGAGAAGGGTTAGGGGACCTCATACCGAGCCGGCCGGCTCGTTAGTCTTTCCCTCGAACTATGACGGAACGAATACTCTCAACTTTTTCGCTATCTGGCTCTAATGGATCCTTCTCTTCGTACGTGTTCTAGCAACCCCTGGCTGCCAGCGATAATTCTTGATGGATTTTCAACGGTCTTGGATAAGCGTGATCGTCATTTTAGTTGCCCGCGTTGAACTAAAACATTAGGTGTACGCAACAGTTCCACTCGTCTTCAAACCTCCACACGTAATGACCGCGGGGCTTTATGCAAAATGAAAATTGTCCACGATCATTTCAAGACACGGGAGTTCAACAGACCCTGTTTTTAAATTCTTCTTACGGTTTTACTGGTCCATGTAACTCACTAGTGGAAGGCAGATTTATTTGTGACAAAAATGGGTAGGTCAGTTAATTATTTCGTTAAGATAGCAAATAATCGCACAAGAAGGCTACAACCATTAGTCATTACGCACGAGCGAAAAAAGACCCTTCCGCATTCACCTAACTGCCTGAGGAAGATAGCAGGCTCGCAGGGGGGATGTTCGAGGATCATCGAAGCGAATTGACTGCATACACCGATAGCGGATCGAACGTTCGCAGGATCGGAAGACGAAGAAATCTTAATTAAGTGGCGATGCGTTTCGAACGCAACCGTGCGCGTCGGCTCTTCCAGGCCTAACTGTTCTCGGAAATTATCCGAGCCCGCTGAAGGAGTCCTAACCGATAGCCAAGAAAGCAGCAATTTGGTGGCCTAAAGTTCCTCACGAGAGACCATATATATTCGTTCCGGCGACTATAATTACAGTCGTTAACGCGGTTCCAGCGATGCACGGTGCACGTCCATAACGAGAAACCCCGATGCAAATTGCCCGCGCCGACGTTCCGCTCGCACGAACGCACACGTATGGACAGAGGCACAGATACACCGGAGGGAAGCGCATCTTCTCGTGGCTCGTGGGATGAAGCATCAGCGAGCTCAGGAGGCGCCTAAGAAAATCGAGCGTGAGGCCGTTTTCACCCGGCGCGCGGACAGGTGAGCGTGCAAAGAGAGCCGCTGCGCTGCTCGCTCGCACGCACGCACACGTGCGAGTCGACCGGTGTGAGTAATTACACCGACGATTTATCGCGACGCGATATCGTGTCATAATTCCGCCGAGACTGGCGCCGCGAAAAATATCCGCCGCGTTAATTATTAACGAGGGAGAGCAACGTCGCGGCCCGAACCACGATTTACCGCTCGGAACGCTGAACAATGTGAGCACGTGTTCAACAATCTTCTCTCATGTTTAGAACAAGCGTCATTAGTCGACTGAGGATTTTATACATTTATCACTGGACAGCGGATCTCAAAGTCTGAGCATCAATTGCAAGACGTGGGGGGTAAATATAAATGTATATTCTTCATCGATAATTTTAGTCTTTTCACTATTTCAAGTTGCTGCATGTAAATGCATAAAATCCAGAGTCTATTTAATATAAAAGTGAGCAGGTGGAATTTGAAACAGATTCAATGAATTCAAAAAGTCGATATTCTATTTTGAACATAAATAAAAATAGATAAAAATTACCTGTAAGAAATTTACCATTCGTAATTACTAGACTGTTAATCTTTATGAAAAATTTTGTGCATCAATTGCAGAAGAAAATTGAACATCTATTTCTCTCATTAATAATTTTAGCTATGTTCAAAATAGTATATCGACATATATCACGTATATTTTCACAGTAAAAAATAACCTAGAAATATTAAGAATCCTGTATTTCTTGTCGGAAAGAAATTATTGGTTCTCGATTGGGGTTGCCGGTGGTGTGAAGGGTTAAAATGGCTGACAAATATTAACCATACATACTAAAAGCTAATTTACCTTGTATAAAATTTCGTTTTAACCAGTGAAACGATGTCCTGAACCATGTTTTCGCGTCCCGACTGTGAACCATCGTGTCGATCCCGGTCGATTTTTCGCGGGTTCTGAACTTTCGAAAATTTCACCGGGTCGCACGATCCTCTCGCGACGAGCCGAGCTTCGTTAGCGCATCGTGATGTACAGCGTGGGCTAATGGGTGATGGATGATGGGAAGAACGAACTTCCTGCTCGGACCACGTATCGGTATTCTTCGCGAGCAAGCGAGCGAGCGAGCGAGCGAACGAAAACCGCGGCGAGATTGCATGCGAGCGTTGGGTCATTACGGATTAGCGCCTCGACGCTCGGGTCAGTCTTAAATGACAGTTACGGATTGCCAGTCACCCCTTGCCAGCCACCTCTGGGTCCAGTGTCCTGAGAAAGTTTCGTCGGTCTATGAGCTTTGTGCAGAGAACAGCAAAAAAACGATCCTTTGTGTTCATGAACGAAACGTTGGATCGATGCAGATTAGCATACTGGTACCGAGGTTAGTGTTAAATGGCAGTTATGAATCGCTGGTGGTCTTTGAAACTGGACTTGCGTTTTGAGAAAGCTGCACAGGTCTGTGGACTCGAAGAGTGCAACAAAAAGATTCAATTTTTCCGATTTGTTGTCTTCACAAACGAGATGAATAATCAATGTGTAATAAATTAACACGCAGGTTGTTAATACGTTCTGAAATTAGCGTACCGCGAAAGTTTAGCAGAGCTATGGACCTATTTAAGGAACTACGAAGAGTCGTGGGATTCTTGTTTCTCATCAGCGAAAGGAAGGTTTGAAAGTGTGCAGGGTGAATGCAAATTAGAGCACTGCCATTAGAGTCCGGCTAAACTGACAGATTGCCAATCAGCTTTTTTGTCCAAAAAATAGAATTGCTTCCAGAGAAAGTTTTCTAGGAAAGCTGCAAGAAGAAGAAGAAAAAGAGGAGGAGAGTATTAACATCCTCCTTCGCCATTCCCAATCACCATCTTTGTCCAAAAAATAGTATTGCTCCTACAGAAAGTTTCACTAACAAGGCTGAAAGTAGAAGAGGAGGAGGAGAGTATTAACATCCTCTTTCGCTATTGCAAATCGCCTCGTTTGTCCAAAAAATAGAATTGCTTGAACAGAAAGATTTACTAAGAAAGCTGGAAGAAGAAGAAGAAGAAGAAAAAGAGAGTATTAATATCTTCGATCGCCATTGCCAATCACCTTCTTTGTCCAAAAAATAGAATTGCTTGAACCGAAAGATTTGCTAAGAAAGCTGGAAGAAGAAGAAAAAGAAGAAGTAGCAGTAGTAGAAGAAGAAGAGGAAGAAGAAGAAGAGAAGATTATTAACTTCCTCCTTCTTCACGAGCAGAGCGAAATGGAGAATACATTTGTAACTACAGTTTTGAATGACAGTTACAGATATCTAGCAGCTTCTCCAAAACTGGAGCCGGCAGAGAAAGTTGCATAAATCTAAGAAATTATTGAAGAAGACTTCCGCGAGCTGGAACGAACAGAAGATGACCAATAGGTGCAGGATGGCAACAGATCACGAGGATGCTGCTCGCTTCAAAATGACAGATAACAATTTTTCGCATCCAAAACTGGCGACGCAGGGAAAGTTTCATAAATCCGTGAATCCGCCGAAGAGGCAACGAGAAACTCGGTGTCTATAACTCTCAGCAACCCAACACGCTCGAGGCCCATAAATTCGTTATCTACGGCTGCTAGCTAATTGCCCTATCCGGGGTTATAAAATATTTGTCGCAGTTTCACGGAACGAGTTTCCCGTTTTCCCATCTTATCTCTCGATCTACGGAGCAAGGGCACTCTCGCGTTCGCTATCCCGAAGACGCAGTTGAGAGCTGGGAGTGTTGTGCTGCTAGTTCGTCCGTCACGGGTGTCAGTCGTTCGACTTTCGAATCGCATCCACAAGCATCGGCCTAAAGATTATAGTTCCACTGGTGCCAAAAAATGCATTAACTTCGTAGTACAAAATGTGAGCTATTTTTCTACGCAATCGATCGAGACATTTATCACATCGTGACAACAGTTTCTTAATCTCTGTTCAATTTGAATTCCGTTCAATTTTGCATCAATTTTTTCATTATTTTCGGAGTGTAAAATTAGGGTTGGTACACAGCTTCACATGTGAAATATTCAATTTGTCTGCAACTCCCCCGTTTGCTTTAATCAATTCCTCGACGCTTGATAACATTGACATTCGTGGTTGCAGTTGACGGCCTTCGAGCCCATTCTCGTATAAAATGCACCATTTTCTAATAGACTGAAGAGCCACCTTATTGAGACCATAAGCGACACACAACAGACGACAAATTTCAATACGGAAACACTTCGTTGCTCACAAAAAACGAGTCGTAGCATGTGACACGTATTACAATCATCATCAGAAGAAAAGCGCATAAGTTAATTCGCACGAGGACAGTTTTACCTACTTTCATTCTTAGTTCACTCTTAATTTGTGAAAAGGGGAATTTATCAAAGAACCGCGAGGCTACTTGCCCTTGCTTACCTGTGTCAATATTAAATATTCGGCGGGCGCTGTTTCCTCGGTGTTTGTTGAAGAAAAGTAAGTGAAAGAAAATTTATTAATGGAAAGCGAGACGAAAAAGTCATAGAACCAACTCGAAACAAAGTGTCTAATTTCTGAAGACAGTCTACAATCAATTCTCGATGTATGTATGTCAACAAAACGGGTCTTGCCAGTGTCGTGTATCGTCCAGGAGACATACTTCTCTCGGTAGTGGGGATAATTCCGAGACGTTTATCGTCCAGGCCTCGGCAACATATAGAGAGAGATCGTTGTATCTTTGTCGCGGGAAAGGTTCCAAGAGACCGAAGCTAACTTCTCGACCGGAAGCCTCGTCAGAGCGCTCGTTACAGATCGAAACGTAACGAGGCAGCTTAACGAATCCACGGGATATTCCTGCAGGCGGCGTTTTCTACAGGGTGCTCGCACCCTCCCGTGACTTTTTCCACCCCGTTGTATTACTCACCTTCGCCGGATGTGAAGGGGCGCACCAGGCCAGGCAGCAGCACGCAGAACAGCAGGAACAGGGAACACGATTTCGGCCTCATCGCGTGCGTGTCACCGTCGTCGCGCGGGTCATTCGTTCATCTTACCACGAATTGGACGTTGCGCGTGATATTCCGGCGAGAACTGGTCACTGCACTTTCACCGGAGAACAACCTCCCGACAGAGGATTACACCTGTAAAGCAGAAAAGAGGATTTGTAATTCGAGAGCCGAGATACGCCGCGATCGGGCACGGCTAGTTTGTTTCTCGATCGTTCAACACCTAAGGGATTAACCAGTCGAACCTCAACGCGATCCAATTCGCTGTGCGATTCACTCGGACACGCCAGATTCTTCAATTCACATTTTACTTATTTATCTCCTGTGATATGCTGTTAGAAATTGTAAATGTAGAATTTATTTCCTGGACGATTTCCAAATGCAATTAACCCCTTGCACTACGATGTATTTTACGTTTTCAGTGATCAGAACTTTTTTGTAATTCGTAATTTCCTAAGGAAAGGAGAAAATTTATGTCTATTGTATGCCTATATGTCGTCAATAGTTGTACATTAAGAATGCCAAAATAGAATTATATTTCAGTTCAAAGGAAACTAATAACATACATATTTATTACACTCTGTTCAGAATCTTCATCACGAGTCAGACTCGTGCAAGGGGTTAACTGTATTTATAACGAACGTTCCATAAAATTCGAATTGTTCGAGAGACGGATTTGTTTCAAGTGGGCGACAACTTTTGGTTATTGATTTTTACGTAGACATTCAGTGACTTGTTTGCAGAAATTGATGTCGATAAAAGACTTCTTGCCTCTATGAAGGGTTCGCATTGTTATGAGAGAAAGAAGACAAGAATTCCATTGATTTTAAGCAATTTTACCTATTAATTTCTGTAACTTCATGAAATGTAGCGTAAGATACAGCTTTATTAAACAATTTATTGACGCGTCACACGGGAGTGTACCAGCATAAATTGTGTAGCTATCGCGGCACGCAGTCTTTAGACGACGGAAAAATCAATTGAAGCGGCAATCGAGTTGAACGCACTCTAAAAATTGCAATACTCTTTCCGCGCACGTCCAGCGTCCTCATTACCAAGCACAAGTAAGCCGTAACGCGGGCCAGAAGCCATACCTCCGCAAACAGCGTCGGCAATCAGTAATTTGCCGGCATCAAGGCCTCCAAATTAAATCCCTGAAACGAATATTTCCCTGTAGCACAACGCTCCGCGGGAAGTCCCGTTTCCACAGAGAAACGGTGAACAGCGTTCGAACCACGGAAACTGCGTTTATTATTCGAGTACCGGTGCGAGGGGTGCGTCGCCGTCGGAAAAAAATGCTAGCTGCAGCCGGCGGCTGTCCCCCGTGCTTTCGAAGGTGGAAAAAAACCCCTCTAAAAGAGAAAAAGGAAGAGCAAGATCGAAACTCGCAAGCGGCACGCGATGGTGGGCCCCGCCGAAGAAGGCGAGCGGATCGGCGCGGATTTAACGTCGGGCTTCGTTGTTTCCAGCGGAAAACGTAAAAGACGGTTACGGGAGGCGAGAGTGCCACTTAGGGCACCGGCTGGCAACCCTTGCCATTTAAATATTCCGCCAACACCGGCGCACTTTCCCGCACGCGAAATTTCTTCCTCGTGGCGCCTTCGTTCGTTCCCCCGAACTCGGCTTCGCCGTCGTTCCTCGACGCGGGGGTGTAAATTCTCCCCTTTCGCCCATTCATTCGTTCCCTTCGAACCAACGGGAGAGAATCCCGTCCGGGTTCTTCCCGCGCCGTGGCCAATTCTGGTCGATAACCGACGACATTAATAACTAACGACCAGCCGTCTAGGTGGAACTCGATTCGGATCTTCTCTGATTGCCGATCGCCGGCCAATCGAATCCCGGCTACGACTAGCAGAAATTAAGTTTCGGAAACCCTGACTTCGGCCAACGATGCCAGCCCCACGACGTTTTGTTCCTTTATTATTTACCACAGTCTCCGTTTCCACGCTGGAATTATTTGTACCGAACGGCGAGGCTCGAAGACGGGGTTGTCCAATTTGCAAGGGAGGAAGTTCCACCGAGCCACCGGGAAATTAAATATTGCTGGGGAGAAAAGTTTTCTTGCTGGGAGACTGTTTGGGGATGCTTTCGGTTTATTGCCACCCGCATGCTCGTTAGAAATTGCCGCAGGATTCACCTTCGGCTGACATTTTATTTCTTCTTGATTTTCTTCTGTTCCAGCAACTTTACTCGGAATTTCGTATGCTAAAAGGACACGTTTGTATAGTTCTTCAACGAACTGTCTTATAGCTGAGCCGTGTAAAACGGACGTTTCTTCGGTAAAAGAAAATTGTATTTATTCGTGCGTGTGCTAAACTGCGAATTGTCACACAAAATGATCACTTTCTTCACCATTTGCAAGATGAGACCAAGCAGAAAATTCTTTCCTAAATAAGCTGACGTAATATATCGCTGCGACTGAATAATTAAAATTTTTTAATGTTCCCAATTTCGCCTATTCATTTGTGTTCACAATGCACAACATCAGCAGCCTAGTACAGCTATCCTGATGAAGAAAAAATATTTCTTTACGTTCCAGGAAATTATTCCAAGATATAAAGCGTAACGGTTGAATGTTGAACAATTTTCGGTGTGGAAAATTCAGCGCCCCGTTCGAAATTTGCTGAGTGGATGAAACGTTTTAGGGCGGATTGTTCAGTGAGATTTTGCAGTTGATTAATGACGAATAAACGAATCGCGCACCAGCGCCATAGAATTTGCAAAGCCGACAGCGGAAGCGGGTGACGTTTCCGTCGATAAAATCCGTCTTATTCGATTAACAGGAAATGTAAAAATAATTTGCAATCGGGTTTAATTAGGACTGTTTGTAACGGGCTAACATAGATTAGATTAAACAGTGTCTGGCGTGTTTGCCAAATAGCGGGAAACCCCGGTTTCGCGAGTACCCGCGAATTCCAGGAGTTTCAGCGATAATGTACCATTCGACGAATCTATTCAGCGGAACACGACTCTCGGAGAGTTGAATATTTACGCGGGACCGGCTTGTTCGCGTTGTTCAAAGCCGCGGCCGGGCATTTTCGATGGAAACCCCCGGTGGAAACAAACGCGGGAAACCTGTCGGCAAGCGGACTTGTACGATTCTATCCGTTCTATTGGCGGATTGAAGCGCGACGCGACGGGTGGATCGTTTGTCAATGTCTACCTTTCCGAGGTCTTTGTTCGAAACCCGGCCTGCTCGGTGCTGGAACTTTTCCATGCCAAATCGGATGCCGTTTCGAAATGTACAAATTGCGTAACACGCCTTCCGAAGAAGAAAAATGCCAGAGGAATTTTCTTTAGAGGCAGACCACTCTTGACCATATAGAATCCGAGAAACACCTGGCTGCTACATTAAGGACCCCGGTCTTCGTAGATTCGCGAGGAGGTAGAGTGACTACATTACCGATATAAAATAGTTTTACGTCTCTCAAGTTTTTCTCGTTATATAAGAATATTTTGTCGCTGGTAAGAGCTGTCGAGATTATGTAGATATTTGGTAATATAAGAGTTAGAAGAAGGCCAAAAATTGACGATGTGCATGCCGTTGAATCCAAGCATTTTTATGCCATTGTTTTCTGGATGAGATCAAGAGCACCGCGCTAGAAAATATCTCCAGCTACAAATTGAGCTATATTTTGTCTTGATTCTCTGCGAAATAAAGCCGAAAAACTGGAAGCACGTTTCTTGCGTCAGAATTCATAATATCGATAATATAGAGCAAAAAATGTGACAAGTTGAGTCACAGACTTAAGACCCTGTCGGATCAAGACTAAGACGGACCTTAAGACTGTGTCTGAAGGTTGTGAATGGAAATTATTAATTAAAAAGTCACGTGACTACCCCGAGCTAAGACTTTGTAGATTCGCGATAAGGTAGTGTGACCACGTTATCGACAAAAATAGACGAAAAACGGTTTTGCGTGCCCCAACTTTTCGTGCTTGTATGAGAATATTTTTCACAGGGAAAGGGCTCTAGGAAAGGGCTAGATTAAAGTAAAAGTTTTAATCTAGCGTGCGCTGGTCATGAGCTGACGAGATTATTATTAGGATTAATCCATTTCATTTAGTATTTCTCTCTAGGAAACACGATATTAAAAAACATAAAATCGAGTTGTCGTAGGTCGACCCGTGTGCCGCCACATAGAACAGTATGCATAATGAAATGCACCCGTGCATTTTAATCTACAAGCTTCACTGTAATATCCTTACATGCGAGATTTTGACGTTTTTAATCAACTAATTAATTAATTTTCACGTGTCAGTCGAAGTAAGTCTCCAAAATCCTGTCTTTAAAAAACGACTCTGTTCTTCAAGGAAAATATTTTAGTATTTTAAAAAAGGTATAATAATAAAAGAATAAAATACTTGAAAGAAATTCTCCACTAGCGTTAATAAAAATGTCATTCCCTAAAGAAAAAATCGTTAAGCCTATGCACGCCTATTTCAAAATACGACATAATTATAACATAAATTCACGATATTGATTATGTACCAAAGATCATTGCCGACCGAGACCTCCGCTCTTCATGCCAATCAATGCAGAGCTTATACTAAGCTCTCGCAAATCGCAATCGGAGTACCCGGTAGCCGATCAAATCATAGTTTCCGTGAATCGGCGTTAAAATTCCGTTATCACGTAATTAGCCACGGGGATCCTGTTCGGAAGGGGATCTTCCCGGAAGAATGTACAAATCCCCGGCACCTATTCCTACAGGCGAAGGAGCGCGTCACGCGATACCACCGAAACATATCGAGATTCCGTGTCGACGCGCGAACCGATGCCACCCTAATTGAAACATAAGCTTAGCCATACGCGCGCGCACTGTACGGGATCTATCTGGAGGGGTTGCTGCAGGTGTGGGGGCGGTGGTAGGTTTTGGCGGCCGTCAAATCGATAATTCCCGGCGGGTCGTTATCTCGAGGACGCAGAAAGTCGATGAAACCGCGGAGAAACACGGGAAATGGATGCGTATGGGGCTAGCATCAGAGCAAACGAGAGAGAGAGAGAAAGAGAGAGTTGGAGAAAGATGGAGAAATGTGGATGAAAGGATGGAGAGAGAGGACGCGGGGCGAGAATGCTCTCGGAGATTCATGACGCGGAATAATCCACGGACGAGGAGCCCGTGGAACGCGCATTATGCGAGCGTATCGGCGTCCCTACACAGATTTCCCATCGCTGGAGCTCGGTCTAATCCTCCAGGACGAGGACTCAATTTATAAACGTGCCCGGTATTACCACTCAAAGGCTTAAAACACTCGACACCGGAGCGACGTCGTGCCGTGCGGACGAACACATGGCATTTCACACTGCAATTGCCACGAATGCCACCTCCTCTCTTCACCATCGTCCGCAGGGTGTCGCCTGCCTGGCCTCTTTCGTCACCCCCTCCGCTTCAACCCCTCGTCACCAGGATAAGCGGCAACCGAGAACCTCGAGTGCTATTCAACGGGCCCGCTCCAGAAAAGCTCTTTCTTTTCACAGGACCTGTTCCGCAGGCTACGCTGATGCTCCTCTTCGCCACTTTACAAGCGGTCTGCAAGCTGTCCGCTCGTTTCGAGTCGCCTCCTCCTGTCTCCTCTTCTTCATCCTCCTTCTCCGCCCCCTCCTCTTCTACCTCTTCTTTGAAATCCTGTCCCGCAGTTTGCCGACTACCTCGGATAACACGCTTTCGATTATACCAGGATTTTGTGTCGATTTCGACACTCGTTTCGAATTGTTCAACGCTGAACCTACCACAGCCGGTCAAATAACCGGTTTCAGATTTTTCAGTCTACAATTATTGAAATTGTAAACACGCCTTCGTAGGAACTGAACCCATGGATTTATTCAATCATATATTGTGATAAAAATCGAACAAGATCGATTAAATTAATCTAAATAAATCTAAATCTATAAATCTAAATAAATTAAATCTTATGTTGTGAGAAGCATATCGTTGAGAAGGAATGATCATTAGTGGGTGGTGATTCGAGATAGAAAGATTACAAGAATTTGAGACTGTCAACACATTGTTTGTTAATTGACACTATGTTTACAGAGCACTAAAAGTAACTATTTTAAATTACTTCATGAAAATAATCAAAATCTGTTTATCCAAATCTTAGCCATTTTTAAATACATACCGAAAGAAAGAAATTTGAATAATTCCTCGAATAATCGCGAATTCAAAATATTAAATCACGCCATTTTAACACGTTCCTCAAACATAGCGTTAATAAAACTCGAAAAGACAGAAAGAGACTCCTACTTGGTCCCTATGCCCCGCAGTTAATGCACAAAATTTCAATTTTGCATGGATGTCCTGTTCAATGTTTCATCAGATTCCAAAGTTATGAAAATTGGATTCTGGCGAGCAACGCGTAAAATTGACATAGCAGTTTGTCAGCCCAGCACTATTGTTAGGCCATGTCCCCGCAGAGGACACCGGTCCGGCGATTTCGAGGTGAACTGCGACTTAAAAGCGGTTTAAAAGCTTCGAAGGGCAACCTGGGTATCGCGTGACAACAGGTAGGGGGAATCAGTCGAGCCGGATTCCCCGGAGTATTCAGCTACCGGTTTGCCAGTCTCTTCTCTCCCTTTGGATGTTTCTATTCCGCGCCGACGAAGAACGAATAGACGAGAGCTCGCAACCCCCCCCCCCCCCCCCCCCCCGAGGAACAACGCAGCGATCGCCGAAGAGTGGATCTAATGCGGTGGAAACTGCCTCCGAATGAAGTTCTCGGCTCGAGGAGCACCGGGGTTCCCCCGGTCAGGGAATTCGTCGATGATTGTTTGTTTCGGTACGTTTGAGTTTCACGGGATATTTTCTGCGGAGGTGGTTTTATTGGGTTCCCATGATTCCCAGGGTGCGAACTTATAAATGAATCACGATCGAAATAACTTGCTCTGCTTCCCCTTCGGCCGGTAGCTTTTGAAGATTTTTTTTTTGCGAAGATTCTGATGCAGCTGTTTTCGAGGTTGGATGATTTCAACCCTTAACGGTCCGGAAGTATTTCAAGTTTACTTCCCAACAGGTCCAAGCCATTTTTCATACGAAGAGACATTGTGGACTCAACATTTTTATATCAAGTATAGAAAGGAAAATATTTATATTCTAGTGAAAATTTATTAATATATAATATATTCAGAGTAATAGGATAACAAGATGATTTAAATTTGATTTTTGCCGCCACATACGCGGCATCGGACCCAGTAAGTAAAAGTGCAATGCCGATTATACGGTGACACTGGTCCGTTAAGGGTTAACATTGTTGCGGTTTGCAACGGTATAAGAATGACGGTGTTTGGGAGACTTCGTTGGTGGACGATTTTGAAACGATTTTAAAAATTCGTAGTTTAATAATGGCGTGCAGGGTGGTTGTACAAGCCTACAATTGTGCAACTAAGCAAATCCGCATCCTAGCATTCTCAGTCCTGTTCCCGAGCGACTATCGGGGCTCTACAGTACTCGGCCCGGATTAGGGGTACGAGCGTGAATCTCAATTGCGCCGAGATAAAGCCAAGAGCAAAATCGAGAGCATGCGACGTTGCCATGTGTGCCAGGGTGGGGGTAGTAGCTGCAGTTGTTAAGTGCAGTGTCGCATAGCCGGACTAATCTCGTACAATGGCTCTCAATGATTCGTGTTGTTGCTAGGACAATGTCCCTGGCAGCTTCTAATCTCTGTTGCAGGGGACCTACCATTCAACGGGGACCTGCGGTCTATACGTTCACAGATTGCTGCGTCGTGCTGGCGTTTTGCTCTAAGGTGTGGCTAATCTAAACTTGAACTCGATTTTTACCTAAACCATGGAAAATTGCGGCCGACCTCTGGCGTGCAATAGGTCACTCAGAAACAAAATTATCGGACTTCGGATCTTTATGCAAAATAACGAATAAACTTTTTTCGACTCGTGTTGCAGAAATTTTACAGAGATTATGTTATAATTGCAACTTATTCAAATTGTTAAGAGAAGGAGTGCAATTCTATTTGAGTTCAAAATGTAACAGCGACCTTAATTGTTTTGCAGAGTTCAGGAAATTGGGACATTTATACTTGGGGGATTAGATGCAGATGAAATTCAATTTTGGAAAAGATCTAGGTCTTAATTTACTTGAAACGTGTACAAACAATTGATATTTAATTGGTTAGAATATTTCACTTTCTGTTTACTTTAAATTCCAATTAAATGCAAAAGTCTACAAATTGGTCCAAACAGCTCACGATGGTTCGATACCTCTGCATAAATGATTCCACGAAGTATGTCGAGGGTTGGGGGCTTATTTCGAAAAAATTTGGAAGTTTGCTCTACTTGCAGAGATTGACGTAGTGCTTGTGTAGACAGCCAAATCGAGCAAACGGCGCATTATTCATTAGGCTAGCGGGGAAATTGAGCTGCTCGCAATAAGAGGCAGCCATTTAACGAAACTTGTCCCATCTCGAGGGTCCCTCGGCCAAGCCCAAAGGTCCACAAAGATCGATCTTCACCCTCGAACCGAGAAGTCCAACCCTCGAACCGGGATATTCCGGAAACATTGCACGATTACCTCGACTATAGCTCGTGGAAACCGACATCGTGTTATTTAGGAACTTCTTCCACAACCTCTTCGCTTCTCCGCCGTGTAATCTCGCCGAGCTATAACGCACGCCGTAACATTCCTAATGCTCAGGGAGTATTACGCATTTTATCCGAGTGCCGTATAAATTATGACGCCCCCCGATGCCCCCGGGCTACGATAACTTTGCACGCGTTCGCGTACAAGGCAATACAAATTTTGCCGTTTACTGCATTCGGTTCCTGCAACTGCATTCTTCGAGCTGGGTGGCTGCTAAGAAGGGGTGGTTCTCAAACTGTACACGTCGTTGCGGTGCACATTCAGTTCCCATGGTTAATGGAGTATCAAAGAAAATCTATTAACAGTGTACTGGGTATAGTACATTAGAAAAAGGATTAATTATAGAAATTAGAAGTCATTGCAGCCACAGAGAGCTCGGTAAATACTTGATTGTGAGAAACATGTAGTAGTTCAAATAGTTTGAAGACATCTGGATTAAAAAAGACACATCAGTAACCGGTCTGGCGAATGTGTCCTAATTTACAAAATTTTAATGTAAACTCTGACGTTAAAATAATTCGATACCATTCTAGTAGTAGAAACAATTCTTGCGCGAGGGGATAGTGTTGAATGGAATTTATTGGAATAATTTATTATTTTCTCAAGGAATGACTGTACCACTTTTATACATGTTCAGAATTGGATAAGTGATCCAGTAAGGGGTGGTAAGGGGAAGCATTTAGCAGTAAAAATTAGAATTCATCGGAGCCACGAAGAACCGCTGCGAAGGGTTGGAACCGTCATTGCGCCATTTAGCGCACCCCTCGACCAATTTCCCCTATCTCCTCCATTCCGTCCCAGTTTCCAGGATCACCCAGTATGTAGAAACGCGGGTCCAGGGGACTCGTAAATTTCACGAGGTAGGGGTTTCTTTCCTCCGTTGAACATGCTCGCGCGTTTCCACTATTATTCTCCAGCCGGCTACAAATGAATCCCCTCGCGGAACGGTGGAGGGAGGGAGGGGAAAATTACTCGAAACAGGACTCGAATGTATTAAACCGATCAAGGATTCATTGCTCGAAACCGGGAAATTTATTATCTAGACGAAAGATCGGGGTTTATTGTTCGCTCCTCGCGTCCGTGGAGCCTCTAACAGTAAAACGGAGACTACTATTTCACCTTATACGAGCCTCCCGCGAAAATTCACTCATTTTCCCTTCGAGGATGCTGTAAAACACTCGATTCCGCTCTGATTGCTTTGCAATTCAATTTAGTTCACTGGATACTCGCTCGTTTTCCTTTCGCAAATGCTATAAAACGTTCGGGCCGTCTCTGTTTGCTTTGCTGTTCGATTTACACGCCTGAAACACGAAATTGCGAGCAAGATGAAATTCGATTCGTTAATCCTCCGGCGCTAGGAGTTTTTAGATATTTCGTCTATTTTCTTATCTATTAGGTCGTCCCATAAGTTCACGCCGTTCACTCTTGTACCATTTAAATTGTAAAAATAAAATATATAACCATCCTTTCATTCCACAACCTCTTCTGACCTTTTTGGCAAAGACATCATACCGTCACTATAAAATTTCTGCGGTTTTTCGTTAAAATACTTTCCAATGGGTGAATAATATAAACATATCCACGGCACAAACTTGTGGGACGACTAAATACAAAATTATACGCATAAATTCTATCAATCAGAATATTTAGTCAACGTGTCAGCCAAATGTGAAGCAATATTAAAAGAGGACGCAAAATTCGAGAATCGTGATGTTGAGGGTAGGTTAATTTTACTATTATCACACGGTACAATAAAATGAATATATATGTTTATGAAAATTAGAAGTCCGAACGTTCTGAATCTCTGAAGAAAAACGATAGCGCTTCAAAATCCCTGGTCCTAAGGGTTTCTCAGTGCCCTGAAGCACTGGCTCAGCAGAGTGTCCATAGCTGACCTATTACTGGACTAAAGTTATGCAGATCTGTGCTCGCAGGTAACCACAAGGTGCCCACAATGTACCCACGGAACACGCGTCAGGGCTCAGGTATAGTGGTTTCTCGTTGGTCGGGCGAAGGCTATCTTTTCTTCGGTTACGTTTCTTTTTATTCTCCACCCCCACGGACACGCTTCCATTCTCTCTCTCTCTCTCTCTCTCTCTCTCTCTCTCTCTCTCTCTCCCTCCCTCCCTCTTTCTTGCTCTCTCTCTGTGCCGCTCTCGGAGCGAACGTAATCCGAGAAGATTACGAAGCGAAATAAACATGTCAACCCCCCCCCCCTCCCCACCGCGGAGGGAGGATGTGGGTTCACGAAGCGTCTTTATAGACCGTGCGTAGAATATTCGTTTCTTCTTCGCTCGTCTTCCTCTTGTTCGGCTCGCGTTCCACGTAGGTAGTCCTCCCGCAGATGAAGATCCTTCAAGATACACCCGGGCTGGATCGGGCCGGGCCGTTACTTAGGCCACCGTCAGATGCAGCGAAAAAGTTCACACGCATGCGATCGACCGCGTGCCCTATCTTCCTACGATCTTAGCCCTCGCAGATACAGAGTTTCGTACGGCCGATAGGGCGTGTAACGTGTAACGTTTCCTCCCCCTCCCCCTCTTCGAAGACTAACAGGGTGTCCTGCGATATCTAGACGAGCGGCAACCTAATCTTTCGAATCTCTGGACCCCCAATGGAAAAATAACAACTCCAAGAAGATAGCGTCTTCTGTAGTTTTGTGATACACGGGGTCCCCAAATCTAATCAATTTCCCATCACATTCTCCTTCTATTATTCTCTCCCACCTCTCTCTCTCTCTCTTTCTCTTTCTAGATTCAAGATACAGACAGCTCTCTATATTTTCGAGGGGTCAAGCGGGGGTGGCGATGCAATCTCAGCTTCGTTTGCGCAAATTTGTGGCTACCTGTGCATGTCTTCTTCTCTAATCAAATTCCCATCAGAATTCACCTTCTATTATTCTCTCCCTCTCTCACTCTGTCCAGATGCAGACCTTCCTAGGTACACCCTGTAGAATCCACTCAACAGTTTCAAGAGGCCCCGCGGGGGTGGCGACGCAACTTCAGCTTGTACAAATTTGTGGCTACCTGCGAGGCGGGGATTCAATTCGACCGGACTCGGCCCCGGCGCCGATTTATGGGTTTGTAGACCATTGTGTGCCCCTTGTTAGAGGGGCGGGGAGGGGGGTGCAGCGGCTGCGGGCGGACCCGAGCCCGTAAGCTCGCCCATTACAAACTCATCGATTTATCGATCTTCTGCAACGTGTCCGGGGAGGGTTGCTTGGTGACCACGTTACAAGAGAGCAACGCGCTCCCCCCTCACCCCCTGTGATCCTTCAAACGTCTTTCCAGAGAGAGACTCTTTCGGTGAAAGGGACGAGCACCGGATCAAAGTGACTTTCGCAGGATCTGGTTTAACCCTTGAACGGCAGCTTTGACCCGCGGCGAGCCGCGGAAACTCCACGGGTCAAAAGATCCTCTTTTCCCGGGGAGAAGCTGCTGGTCGAAAATTCTGGTCGGCGAAAATGAAAAACCAAACGTTTTGTCGGCTCCTGAGAATGTTGCGGCGTGATTCGAGCAAATGCCTTTGATGTCGGTTGCCTCGAGTTGGAGCGTTAAGATGGCGTTTCAGTTACTTAAATTATTGTTTTGGATTAAATTGACTTCTGCAATATAGATCAAGTACCTAACGAAGTAATAAGTACGTCAATTTATGTATTTTGATTTGAAATAGGGAAAAAAAAAACAGATACTAGGGTAGGGGATCCAATTACTGTGGGGTTACCGGTTACTGTGCCTATATTAATTATACGTACTTTTCAAAAGAAATATATAATTGTATTAACTGATTTTAATGGAAAAATTTAATATCTCCTTTTTAATATTCTTTATGCTTTAAAAATAAGTATAATTAATATAGACACAGGACCCCCCACAGTAATCGGGCCGTTTAGCCTATATTCTGATAACGTAAAACAGCGACATTGAAGGAATTTTAAGAACGCTTTGAAACACTATAGACTCGCTGATTATTTTAAAAGTGTGAAGTGCTGTAATTCGTTGGAAAGCGTCCGAATTTAACGGAGTCAGTTTCAGGAACTTGAAATTTGACTTTGGTCCTGCAGCTTGCCGGGTTCAAGGCTCTGCTGCGTAGTCACGGTGAAATTGAAATACACCTTGGCGACTTCTTTGATCGCTTCGTTAGGGCGGAACGCGACTCGCGGTTGACGAATAAGAGCGTCGGGACCCTTGCCGCTGAAAATACACCATGGAGCCACGTGTGCGAGGCCCGTCTAGCCGAGTCAACGACGCCATCAGGTTTCCGTGGACCCGGAGAGGATCAAACACGCCTCCCACGCGCGATTTTCGCCGCGGTGAAAGTTATTTGACGTTTTTGCATGAATATGAAACGCAAGACGAGAGAACGCGGCCGGCCCCGGCGTCGCGACGCGAATATCCGTCAACGGGGGAGAACGTGAGCTTTTTGCTTCCTCGACTCTCTTTCTCTCCCTCTCCCTCTCCTCCTTTTTCTGTCTCTTTTTGCCTATCCGTGCCGCGATCTTGACGCGCATCCTCCCCCAGAAGAAACTCGTTTCCCAATACGGTTTTCCTCTAATCTCTCGTGTCCATCGCTCGCTGACTCGCATCGCAACCATGCTTTTTCCGGGGACCTGATGAATGGGGACGTCCCGGTCCTGTTAGTTTATTGGACGACGTGAGCTGATTCGCTTCGGCCTGTCTTCTTTTCGGGAGACCTCTCTAGATACTGATCTTGTTTGTTGCGGTTTGTCGTCGGTAAATTGTTTGCCGACCCGATATTGTACTCGGTTTTCCCAGGGAAGTCTGTCATTCTTATTTCCATGTTGATTCATCTTCGTTGCTGGTGCAGCATAAAAATATTTTGGATTTTGTAATCCCTCATTTATTTTCTTATAATAGTTCATTTCTTTTAATTGTCACAACTGATTTTATTCTAGCATTCTTCTTTAGAGATAACTAGACTATGTTCGCTTTATGAACTCCTGTTGGTAAAAATCAAAATAAAACGAAAAATCGCGATTAATTAAACGTATAATTTGAATAAAAATTGTCTGCGTCGGTTGCCAGGAACGGTAACCATATATCACTTCTATTCTTTCATTCTTCCTTCAATAGTTGTTGCAAACCGTTTGTGGCATAAGTGCATAAACTCCACGGTCTATTCCCGTAAATACTGATCGAAAGTTTCATAGACATTTTCTAGCGCCATAAATGTGCAAAGCTCCGCAATCTAGTTGTCAAACTTTATTAATAAACACGTCAAAGTTTCCAGGCTAAGAGGGACACTTGAAATGTACTCAATTATTCAACAATTCTCGTTGTACGCACATTCTCAGCTACTTTTCGTTAAGGGAGCTTGTTGTCTTATGTTCTCCAATTTAGCAGCTCATGTACAATAACTATCGGAGTATATTCTGAGATTCAGCGCCGGGGATATACAGTCCGGTTAACATTGGTCGTAGATACTTTCCCTCTCTCTCTCTCTCTCGTTTCGAGTTGGTTCATTAAGAATGCAGCCCGCGACGCTCTCGATTCGCACACACGCTGCGAGCCATAACCGGAATTAACACTCATCAAAGTATAAAGCTCAAGTTTCCGCGGGGAACTTACACTCGGTTAAGCGCCAGCCGGGCGTACAATGCAACACGATCTACGGCGTCGTTCTTTTTCAAACTTTCTTCGAACTTCCCTGCATTATGAAACTTTTAATAATAACCACCCCCGGATCGGAGAGATAGAGAGAGAGAGAGAGAGGGAGAGAGGGAGGGAGAGGGACCGGTTCCGAATATGTACTGGTAACGTGAGAACAAAGTTTAATTCGAGTTAGAAGGATTCATGGGTCTAGAGGAGCTGAAAGGTGTGCTGCGAACGATTTACGATACCCGCTCGGTCATTTAGGAGTCTCCCGGCACCATGAGAAAATAATTCTCGGCGTTGCACATAATTAATCTTCATCTACCTGGTCCATTTCTTTCACCTTCTGTGCCGAGTTGTCGGATGAGGACTTCATTATAGTCTTGGAGATTGAGTATAGAAAATATTGGAACAATCACTAGACATTTGTATATTCCACCTTGAAGACATCACACACTCGTACCTCAATTCACCTTCCAAAACTATACGCACACTTTCATTCATCGAATCTGTTGTATATATTAGTAACCGTAAGTTACCCATCGATAAGGTAGAAATTAATGTAATGCCTGTTTAACGACATCTGTACAATTATATCCACAATACTGACATGACTTTTACACACATTGTCCTAGTCAGACGTTCAAAGAGCGTCAAAGTATAAACATGCTCCTAAAGTAATACTACAGCGTAATACATCAATATCCACTGCCATACCCAATCCTAATTGTAACAGGTTATGGGCTCAGGCAGCGAGTAAAATTAAAAATTCCTTAAACAGAAAGAGGTAAAATTAAAAGTGGTTGCGGAATTGATTGAGTTCGTAAAAATTAAAACACGTGTTCGTAAGACGAATAAAAATGGCTACGTGTAACGATCATAAAAGTGAAATAGATCAAATAGAGAAACTAAACGATGAAACGAACTTTCAACTATGGAAGTTCCAAATAATAGTCCTGGTTAAATCCATTAACGCGTACGATATAATTATCGGGAAAAACGTGTCTACAGCAAATTTGTCAGAAAAACTTCTTAATGCAAAAGTACGGAAAGCGATAGTCTTATCGGTTTGATAGAAAAATGCAAATGCATCTTCTAAACGGTAAAACTTCAAGTGAGATGCTTGATAAATTAACATCGATATACGGGAAGGATACGGAACAAAAAGAAGTGTGCACTGCTACAAGAATTTTTCAACTATTCTTTCGCAAAAGGGGAGTGATATAGCAACACATGTGAGTACCCTTGAAAATCTGTCTTATAGATTAAACTCGTTAAATCAAACTCTAGACTATACAATGCTAATCGCAAAAATACTAGCCACGTTACCTGCTCAATATATACAACAGAATCTCGACCACAACACTGCCATAAAAGAGAGCCTAATTGAACAAGATAAGCCACCAAGTCCCGTCACCCACGCCCCCTTATCTGCCGATCCGCGCGTTAACTTTCCGATAGATCGGATTCACGCGTTATTTACCAGAGATCCGAAACGCCGGTTCCCTTTCCGCTATCTATCCTCGTATCTCTCGGGTATCGGTCGGATCTCTCATCGATTTGTATCCATTATACTCGACGTCCTCCGTACCGGAAGCCGATCGATCGGCCCACGAAGACAGGCCCGCGACTCGGATGTTGTTCGTCCGGGAAATTCGTCGAAGCGTGAACACGGTTTCCGCGTGTAGGGAGGTGTGCGCAGCTTCTCGAGAGCAGGTAGAAAGAGCCGTGAGAACGCAGATGGAGGGTCTCTCCTGCGCGTGCCAGGTGGCCCCGCTTCAGCCTCCTCTCCTCGGGGGCGCAACATTGTTGCCCAGGCGATCCGATCGAAAACCGCGATACACGGCACCGACCGCACGAGGAAAGGATCGATCCTCCGGCGAAGATAGCGGGCCTACGTCGGCGGAGTTTTTAATGGCGAGACCCCGGGATAAACGAGAGGGAGATGGAAACGTTCGACCGGCTTTACGCACTCTCATCACGCGCCGAGCGTTTCCTGCCATTTCGAGGCGACGACAGCGTCGCGGTCGGCGGCGGCGTCGGCGACACACCATCTCGTTCCGCGCGTGTTCACGGTTACGCCAAACGGAACCGGAAAATGCTCGCACGCTTTTTTCTGTTCGGCTGCAAGTTGTGGATGCAGAAATGTTCAGAGTTGCGTGGCACAACTTCCTTCGAGCTTTGTGCGTTTATAGCATCAGCCAAGAGTAGTCACGTGACTTTTGCAGAGTCAGCGGGTCGGTAACTGCTGTATAATTTCCGTTCACAACCTTCGAACTGACTTGAAGATCCGTCTTGGTCTTGATCCCGCGGGTCTTAAGTCTGTGACTAAATTTGTCATATTTTTTGTTCTGTATTATGACATCGTGAATTCTGACTCGCCAGAAAAGTGCTTCAAGTTTTTGGCTTTAGTTCGCAGAGAATTAAGACAAAATATAGCTAAATTTTGAGATATTTTCTGGCTACTCTCGATTTCATCCAGAAAACTCATCCAATGGCATAAAAATGCTTGGATTCCGTGGCATGCGCATCGTCAATTTTTGTAATAATCTCGTCAGCTCATGACCAGCGCGAACTAAATTGAATCTTCCTCTTTCGAATGAGCCCTTTCCCAGCGAAAAATATTCTCATATAAGGACGAAAAGTTGAGGCACGTAAAACCATTTTTCGCCTATTTTTGTCGCTATCCTGGTCACTCTACCTTATCGCTTCTTTGATCAGGTGTAGAAACAACACGTCATGACTGCGGATCATTGTGCATTTATGACGGGACTGAATTGAGAATATATTATTGGAGAATATATTATTTCCAATTTATTATTTTTGTCGGCAACGTGGTCACTCTACCTTATCGTGAATTACGGAGTGTTGTAGTAACGCACATTAATTACAAATATGCTTACAATAAGGAATTTTCTAGTTGGTAAATTGAACTTGTTCCTCACCCTTTGATCAAATAAGCCCGAGATATCTTTTTATAAAAAAAAATTGTTTCGAAAAGCTGAATATTGAGAGAACGAGGTTAGGGATGAAATACAACTTTCTATACTTAAGTGTTTATTTGAACTCCACCGCATAATGGAATAAACGTCGATTAGATGCGAATTAATATTGTGCGCATATAACACAATATTGGACTTTATAACTAGATGGCGAATCTTTGTGGAAAATAAAAAATATTTGTATTCATTGCAAGACAGTGGAGGGAAATAAAAAATTGTTCCCTCCTTTTATTATCTTATTAAACCGAAACTAATACGCTGAGGTCCTTACGTTTTTTCAATATGGCCGCTGCTTTAAATTCTGCGTAACCATTTCGATCATAAATGCATAAAATCCGCAGTTTACTTGTAACTATTACATTGAAATATGACTATTGACTATTAAAAAGAAAAAGTGTGAGAGCTGTGACATTCCTCCTTAGGCCCTTTAATGTAGAAAAATGGCGGCGCTTGCAAAAAGACCACCTCCGCATGTTCCGTGCATTTCGGTATATACTCTGTATATATGTACGTATCTTCTGTGGCAGTGAATGTATTGGGTTGTCCGGAAAGTTCGTGTCGATTTTTAAGGAAAACTCAACGCAGTATTACGCAGTATTTAACTTTCGATATACATTTATTGAATTATTATAAGTGCCATTTTGTTCCATAGTCTTTCTCCACCTTTCACGCATCTTGCGTTTTTTTGGCAAAAAAACTTTTAAATATGATTTTTTATGTCGACTAAAGAGCTAAAGTTTTTGTCATTATGGGAATTTTGTATTGACCTAAAGAGATGACAACCTGAGGGTGTAATGTCTGGTTAATAGGATGAATGGGGTAGCACATCCCAAACAAGCTCTAACAACTTTCGGAATAAAAAAGCATCAAATGCCTATAATGCACTCAGTTTCCTTCCATATTTAAGAGATATGTAAGAGAGTATAAAACTAACCAAAATTAATGCATCCTAATCAAACTTTTTTAAAAAATGTCTGAAATATCATCTTTTAAACTCTATGTACACATACCATTTGTTTCCAATCACTCTGATATATTCAGACCTATCCTAATGCCACCTACAGAAAAACGGCACGAACTTTCCAGACAACCCAAAACTATTTCTTGCACAAAGTAACTTTATCGTGGAAAGGGCGTCTCGAAGCAAGCGGCAATCGTCGTAATTCGCGTCTTCGCCATGAAAGACGTACTTTACTCGTTGGTTAATCGTTCATGAGAGTTACAAGCGCATAAAATGGAAAATCCAACGACACGTTTATGGGTAATATGTTGACAAACTGTATCTCCAGCGGCGAGATAACCGGACCAGCTAAACTAGCCGAGTGGTGTGCGGCTCGGCGCCCGGTTGCTGAAAAGTTTCGCAGTTCCGTCAGCAATACGATGAAAACTCGATACGGTCTCTGTCCGAGCGTAGACGCGGCAGAAGACAAATCGCACAGGTTTGCCCCGCTCGGCACGGCCCACACCGGCTCTGTAATTACCAATCAGCTTGCGCCATATTCAGACGGGGCCGCCGATTACGGGCCGCAGATCGCCGCAATCACGGAAGTCCCGATCGCAATCTATGCAAAAACAGCAACGTTCGGTAATTATAGGTAACCGATACGGTATCCTCTCGATAATCACGCCGGCCCGCGGATCCGCACGCGGCCCGGACGGCGCGGCCGGCAAAAAGCCCGCAAGAAAAACGCGAATGGAGCTATCCAATCGAGAAGATTAACGATCTCTGTATCCAACCCTTGTTTCGCCGCCACCGGCCGCCACCCAAAAAGAAACTTTCCTCGATTCCCACGCGCCTGAAAAAGAAAATGTACTCTCTTGTTGCTTGGTCTCTCTCTCTTTCTCTTTCTCTCTCTCTGTTATCCTGTCTCGCTCCATGGGATATTTCAATTGTGCTTATTATAGACGGTGATCTATGGTGATCCTTAACTGAGCTGGCTTTCTGTATCGCGATTTCATTCTGCCAATTGGAACAGTATGACGCGGAACGTTTTGAGCATAATTTGGCGAGTGGAATGGGGCAGTCTTTGGAATACTTTTTGCATTAACCTATTTGCATCATAAGGAAATATGAAAAGAATGTCTTTATCACCGAACTTATTTTTTAATTTAAGTACAAAAATGACTACAAGTAGAAGAACTTATTTCAATAATTCGTCTTCGTTTCAGTGGCCCAATTTCTCCTTCAGAATACTACTTTCATGACCAACAAACTTGAGCGTATGCATACGGCTCCGGCGATAGTGACCGGAAAAATTGATCGTATAGGTTAATGATGCAAATGGGTGAAATGTGGTAAGATTATCTTTCTTTTAACACTAAACCTACCACGGTCAAAACGACCGATTTTATGTTTTACGATTATTGAAAGTATAAAAATAGTGGAATAAATTTCCTTGCCCAAGCATTTATTGTATTGAAAATTACGGACAATCTTAATAAATTTAGGGTTGCTGTTTTTATAAGGCAAAATATTTACCAGACATTACTTAATAAGTAATGTTAATATACATGACATTACTGTTAGATATTTACTGTTAATTCTTGGTAGGTTTAGTGTTAAAATGTTTAGTCGCGATACAAGTGGTCTAGTTTACCAGTGGCGCATTATTAACATGAAGTTCGATGTTTCATTCTTGAATCTTTTCTTCAATTATATTCCCAAATCGTCTTTTTACGTCAGGCTGTCGTAAGTTGAAAGAAAACTGAGTATGATACTATTCACAGTCCAGCCACGAATAAATCGTTAAAATTAAGACATGTTTAGGTAGATTTGCAACCGAACGGGTTTATGATAGGTCATCCGATAAGTAACATCGGTTTTTAATCTATTTTTCAATGAAGAAGTTAATGTACTTACTCAAATACAACTAACTTTTTTATACCATGCTCCAAAAATATATTAACTGTCTCGTTGGAAAATAGATTTAAAAAATTTATATTACCTGTGGGATTACTTAATATGCAACACACGTTTCCATAAATATAAATTGTACACTCTGGAAGGGTTAAAGCATTATCGTGACCTTGGAGAAAATTATAAATCGAGGAGTTAAGAAACATATGGATTTCTAAAAAAATGTAAAACCAAAGGAGCTTGCGAGGAACCGTTTCTTGAATCTCAAAATGGGGTATTTATTAAGCTCGTAGACCATCTGTGCCTGCTCCCAAAATCGCCAAGACACATCGGCTAACGAGAAGTCGGAAGACGGATGCGCTTCGGGATCGATCCCGCGAGTCTCGAAATCAGCGTACTTTTGAAATTCGCAGACTATCGCAGCTGAGAGACGCACGTCGCCCTTAGGGCGGCTCGCTGGGCGCGCTCAATATTTAATCGCGTTTTCCACGCATTCCTCGGTCACATCCGACCGCCGTGAAACGAGTCTCCGCGATGAATGCCAGCGTTTCCCGCGTTCCTCTCTTGATCGCGCGAATTTCACTGTTGCGTCGCTGAAAGAAAGGCCGGAAGTCGCGGTGTCCCGACTTCGCGCAGCGTTGCAGAGCGTTGCAGAGCGGAGCTAGTACGCGTGAGAGAGAGAGAGAGAGAGAGAGAGAGAGAAAGAGAGAGAGAGAGAAAGTTAGACTTGAAAAGCGAAGAAGCAGCGTTGACTGGGACATTCAAAGCGGCGCGTGTCGCGTTCACAGGAACGAAACGACGGGCAGAAATAAGAGGATCCATTGGCACGACTCGCGGTTCACCCGGGTTCTTTATTTTCCGGACGGATGGACAGACGTGTGAGAGAAACTTTCTCTCCCCGTAATCCCTCTCATTCTCTCTCTCTCTCTCTCTCCCCCCTGTTTCCAACATCGAACGCGTCGGGATCATTACGCTGGTGCGAGTGCGCGTAGGTCGGTTAGTCGTTAATAATGTCTGTCAAAGTCAAATAACGCAGTCACCCGCCCGTTCCTCCGCCTCGGCCCGCCTCCCATCGCTTGAAATGTTTAGTCAGCGGCGGGATCTTGTTCCGCGTAATCGTTTTCGAAGTGCTCGATTTTTCTTATCTGCTCTCTCTCTCTCTCTCTCTCTCTCTCTCTCTCTCTCGCTCTCCTCCCCACGGCACATGGTTATTTATATGAATGAACGTCACATGACGAGAGCTCGGAACCGAACGGTTTCTCTCTGTCGACGCCTCGCGTATCTAGTCGTGCGGTTGAACTCGCGATGAATTTTTCCGCTCCGCGTTCTGCGATGAGAAAGCACGCCCCGGTCGAAGGAAAACGAATTATTCTTTTGACGAGGAGATTGCCCGGCAATCTACCACCCCGGAATTCATTAAGCTTTATCTTTCTCTCTCTCTCTCTCTTTCTGTCTTGGGAAGGATAATTCCGAGGTATTCTGCCGTTGTAATGACAAGCTGTGAGCAAAGCCTCCCGGAAATTAAATGCCCAAGACTCGGTTTAACCTCCCAGGTGTTTGGCGAGTGCTGTTAATTCGATGTTCCGCCAGCTTGGTCGGGCCTTGTTATCAGATATTTTGTTTTCTTTCAGAGTTAGTGCTCCGTCTTGGTGTTGGCGGTAATTACACTGCGGATTTCGCACGTTCGTGACGGAAAATTGATGGGTGCAGTTTCAGACAGTTGAACGATTAACAAAAGTTCAAGACACCGATGCATTACATACTTGCGACTAGACTGCGGATTTCTATGCTTTCGTCCAATCGATGAGAGCAACGTACGGGAGCGAGTTAGGCTATTGTTCTCCATTTGATCTTACTCGTTTTTGTGTACGCATTAGGATATGAAAAATAGATGCAACAGAAACAGATCCGACTTTCTTTTCTTGCTTGGCTGTTGAGAACTGCTCCTTAACCAGTCAACTGCGGAGTCTAATTTTAAAAGTCTCTCACGGGGTGTGGAATTAAAATCAAGCAATGACGAGTATATACGTCGAACGCAGGCCAAATTCCGCTATTATAGATTTTACGAAAAAAGTAAAGCAAGATAAGAAAGAATTACATTTTTATTCGATAAGAAATTAACAATTCATGAACGTCAACCGCGCCGCAATAGAGTTTTCAATTGACGTGTATACGCGTCAAACGCAGTTAACTGGTTAAAAGTTGGGATTGTAGACGACAACAAAAATTCTCGTAGCGCTGACACACGGAAGACGAAGTCATAATTTATTTAAAAAAAAAAAAATAAGAAAGAAAAAATGCCAACTAAGTATAGGTTAATGGTTCCCCTGTTTTACTTTCATCACAGCTAGACGTCATCGCTTTAACAAAAACCGCGAATCTAGGCCGATTGTGGGACAAAAACTAGATCTATCATCGCAGAAGATTAGTAAATCAACTCTTCCAGTGCCAATAAAAAAATCGAACCTTTGCGAAAAATGCAAAGTTCGCGACAGCAGAGAGGAATCCGTTAATTAGAATAGAATAATCGGTTTCCCCGGCGGAACCGACACCGCATATCGTTCCTCGGCGCTAAAATTGTTAACAGCACAGTTGAATAACCATAATATCCGTCGAGCATTCACAGTGCGCGTCGTCAGTGCGTTTTTATCGTTTTCTCGGAAGCGGCGAGAGTATTCGCGAGCGTCAAAGGAAGACAAAGAGGTAATTATCGTTCGGGTATCGCGGCCGCGATTAATAGTGGGGCAGCATCAATGGCCCGCCGGCTCGATATGCCACTTATTAATTAATTGCGACGACCGGGGCGAATTCGAGCAGCGATTATTCTAGTCGCGTTGCCCGCGATAGATCCTCGTTAGCGGCGTCTATGATCACGCGGAGGCCGATCGGGAGAAGGTTAACAGAGCGTCGCAAACAACGATTCTCCTCTCTCCCCCTCGCTGTCTGTCTGTCTCTCTGTGTACTGTAGATCGGAGCTTGCACGGTCAGCAATTTCGCGTTATCGATTTGTCGGGGGAGGGAAATCGCGTGCGATCTTCCAATAGTCTCTCTCTCTCTCGCTCTCTCTTGTTTCGCGAACGGGAGCACGACAAACGGGCGTGTTATCGGACGAGAGGCCCGTTCCAGCCGCGCGAAATTGCTCGCCAGCTGACAATTGAATCCCATTCGAAGAATCGTACAGGTCGACACGGTGTGTATATCTCTGACCGTGAATTATCGATCGTTCCGACGGAGAAACAGCCGGTCGGAAGCAGACGCGATCTTCGACGCCATCGCCATTTGCATTCCCGGGAATTGCAAGCTCGTAACGGCGCGATAAACCGCTCGATTAAGATTGTTGAGCTTGCAGGAATTGGACAAGCTCTTCCAGGCGGATTAAAAGAAAGAATGGGGGAAACCTCTCGCCTCTCCAACTGTTTCTCTGCTTTAAAGCGTCTCCGGAGAGCTTCGGGTCCCTAAAGTGTCTCTACTCTAGCTGTCATTTTCTTAAATGACATTCAGAAGCGTAAATTCAATTTTAATGCTCAATGTACGGTTCACGATGTTTATTGTTACATGCTTTCTATTCTCACGACTAAATTATGTTCGTGTTTGTCCTATTATTCTGCGTATAATTTCTATTCTTCGTGTATGTTCTATTAATATATTTTTGGATTGTAAGTAACAGGAATAAAATTGTTATTTCTAGTGTTAAACTGTGGTTCTTTGGCATGGTACACTGGGGTCTTGCAAAGGACATTTCGTAGTGGGTACTGAATAAAATATTCATTGTTATATATTAGGTCGATATGTTTATATTATTCACCATTGAAAACTATTTTAATGAAAAAACGCAGAAATTTTATAGTGACGATGTGACGTCTTTGGCAAAGAGGTCAGAAGAGGTTGTGGAATGAAAGGGTGATTACATATTTTATTTTTAGAATTTAAATAGTATAAGAGTAAACATGCACGAACTTATGGGACGACCTAATACAAGATAGGAAGATCGTCTTCATCTTCTTTTTCCTCTACGTCTCAACTAAAAATTCCTAGGACTCAATCATTACTAAACAGAAGTAAGAAATAAAGCAACCGCTGCAAAATTAATTTAACTTCGATTGAACGTTTAGCTGCAGCGTCCTCGGACAATTTGTATCGCAGAATTTTCCGCGTTTACGAGAAGAATGAAATCAAATGGGATTCAGCTTAAGTGTCCGTTCGCTGGACAGAACGAGCGATGGCGTCAAGAGAGGAACGAGGAGGGGAGCATCGGTTGCTGATCTGAATTTCAAACCGAGGACCCCACGCAACGGACACATAGACGCTGTTTTCCGGTGGCAATACCGAAGACTCCTCGAGGATTGCTGCCGGTGGTCTCCACGGTGCCATAAGGCGTTCGCGAAAAACACGCGAAAGGGATCGCGCATTCGGCGGGCCTGGACGCAGACAAATGGCCTGGCTAGCTCCGGTGCGGCGCGGCGGATTGCCCAGAGAACTCCGGGTCTCGCATAATCGTAAAGTAGCCGGCCATATGCAGCGCCGAACGGAGATTTACAAACATTCGAGGGCACTTACTAGAATTACGTGTACCGGATCACGTCGTTCGCTACGACCCGTAATGCCCGCACTACGTTCTCAACGATTTACGCGAGATCCATGCACACATATACGCCGTTTTAAGAAAGCCCGGGAGGGGCGCGGCCCCGCCAGGTTTCCTCTCTCGTAAATACGCGAAATATGTATCGGGGAAGCTTCAACCTTCGTCCTGGCTGTTCGAGACTCCCCGGGATATCTTCCGCGGCGTTCTGGAACACCGAGCGTTGCGGATTTATCAGAAAATTGCGACGCGATGTCTGCTACTCGCGGTCGAATTAATATCTGATATTAATATCCGAACGTGGACTGCCGGTAGCAAATTTTCGTCGAATTCCGAGTTCTTCGCGCTTTTCAGTGCGTTTTGTTGTGTTTGAATGACTTCTGTTATTCTTTCGGCTATTCGCTCGAGCAGTAAATAAATAGAATTTACGTTCTTGTGACAGCAGCTTCTGTAAGTCGACGCACGTTTACTGTGTGTCCAGCGAGAAGAAACACGGCTATTAAAAATTCTATTAAAAATGTATGCTTGCTTGACACTGAGTCTACGGAGCACTAAAAGTGAGTATTTTACTTTACAAAAATTACTTACTAAAAATTATACCACATTACTTTATAAACATAACAAGTCTGTGCTGCCCAAATTGTTAGCCACTCTTGCTTAAATGACATATACCCAAAGAAATAAACTTGTTGAATAATTCCTCAAGGATGTGTCTTTAGAATCGTAATAATTGCAAATTAAAAATATTAGAACCCGTCTTTTTGACTGGTCCCGTAAACCCAGTGTCAAATACGTACAAAATTATCTGCGATAAATCGGTCAACGAAGCACTAAAAGTGATTATTTTACTTTACAAAAATTACTTACTGAAAATAACAAGACTGTATTGTCCTAATTTTTAACCATTCTTTTTTAACGACATATATCCAAAGAAATAAACTTGTTGAATAATTCCTCAAGGATGCGTCTTTAGAATCGTAATAATTGCAAATTAAAAATATTATAACCCGTCTTTTTGACTGGTCCCGTAAACCCAGTGCTGAATGCGTATAAAATTATCTGCGATATCAGGTCAGAAATGATTAAACAATCTACACTGGCGTCGGGAAACAAAAAGCCAGGCATAAATTCGACTAAGTGTTTTACTCCCGAGTATCTTCAGACAATTATGACATAAACGCATAAAGACAACTGCTTGATATTGTTTTACGATAATTATGTGATAAACGCACAAAGACAACTGCTCGATATTGTTTTACGTTCATTCATGACTAACGTCATCCAGCTCGACATTTTCCGCACTTCGAGATATGACACGCCCGAAATGCAACCGAAACAATTGAAATATTTTAGGATAAAATCGCCGGCTGTAATTGTCATTAATTAATTCGTTAAAACTTGTTGCTCCGGTTGGACAGCCCGATAAACCCACGGCCATCAAATGAATCGCGACAATGGCCGCTCGTTCCGCGAATCTTTTCGGCGATCAAGCTAAATCGACCAAGCTCGATCGGCTCCACGCGTCGAGGCAAATCGAGCGGAATTGCGCATAAAATGTTTAAACAGGCTAACGATCGCCGCCCCGTTGAATAATAAAGTCGCGATTTTATGCGGCGACATACGCGAGAGCGAAACCGAGATCGGCTGTTTAATAGTCAGAATTATTGACTTGGACATTGATACGCGCGTGCAACCTGAATAATCGAAAATCTATTAGGTCGCCGATAGAACTAAAAGTAAGTCGGTGAATGTTTGAAAATCGCTTCAAACTCTCTCGTGCGACTGCTTGACGGGTGGCGGCGGCGCAGCTAACGAGAAAGCGAAATGAGCTTGCGCCCGGGATTGATAATATCGGTTTTCGGCGGTGCGAATTAATTAACACGGCGATACTGTTTTAATCGATTTCGTTCGGACTGTAAATACTGTGACGCTCGAGAATGCGGCACGAATTTTTGCGTGTACCAGATTCGTCGAGGCGATCGCGCGGTATGCACTGTTCTGTGTGCACAATTTGTTGTGATAATACAAAACGTATCCTCGAAAATGGGATAACAATACGAGCCGTGTACCGTTTAATTATTAATCGTCGTTCTGGACGATACTTGTCTCTATTCCAAAGCGATTCTCTCAAATAGAATATGCATTTTTTCATTATATAAAGAGTGACCAGCACTTCAACTATTCTTGGTGTTTCGCTCAACTCATTGCTTCAGCTTTGAACACTATCAATAATTCTTCTTTTAGGGCAATAAAATTTTCTGTTCCATAAATATCTCTCTTCAAGCACATAGAATTCTACAATAACTTTGCTATTTCTGAGCTAACAAGCAGTTACAAAAAGAAACTGTAGGTAGCCGGTTGTTGACACCATGGTCACAAGATTCATTAGTAGCACGTCCAGAATACAACAATCACGTTCAATAATAGAACGCACGGCTGAATGGAAACACGAATGGACGGAAGAAAGGGTTGAACGAACGAATTTGCTCAGCCAATAAATCGCGGCGGTTCGGGTGAACAGCGAACGTTATCTGGCAGCAAACATAACCGGACAGGCCGGGGAATTCGCGGGCCGGCATAAGAATCGCTTTATTTGCGGCGGGCAGCCGCGGTAGCCTAATTTGAATAGCAATGACGAGAGCGGTTTCCGAGGCAAGTCGAGCGTAAGCGCGGCTTTTTTAAAATACGCTTCCAGGGGACATTCGTGCCGCAGCGGGAGTTCCGAGATAAAATCCGCCTCCTAATTTCGTCGAACTTTCGAAAAACAAGACACACACACACACATACACACAGGTTCTCTCGTCGAGCTCTGCCACCGCTCGACTGTGACCGGATCTCGAAAACGCGGGCGCGCGCTCACATGAATCGGAGCACACCTAATTCGAGTGCACTCCGGACGCGCTCGTTAACCCCGCGAAATTGTTTTTTACCAGTTCTTTCGGCGAGCGTCGCGAACACGAACCTCTATGCCACTGTATCGACGGAATTAAGATTTAATTAAAGAAGATACTAGATCCGACATGCGAACGGTTTCGAGCACCGATCTCCGAGCGAACGAATTCGCCTAAGTATGCGGATTCTCTGGAGATTTTTACAGATTTTTTAGGCTTGCGGAGATCTCAAAAAATTTAACCCTCCAGTTTCATCGGTCTGAAGTATTTATTTCTTCGTTGACATCCCTGCCGGTGATTACGAATATAGTGGAAGTCAAAATTCCCCAACAAACTGACCTTTTTGCTCATTATATATCACGTCGATTGATTTTACTAATAATTATAATAAAGTGAATATATTATATGTAGACATCGGATCTTTTACGCAAAATTAAAATTGTCCCGATCAATTCTGAGAGACAGAGGTCCAACAAAAATGTGTTTCAGCTTTTAATAATTTTCACAAGTGGAAAACATCAGAACCGTGCTCATTAGTTCCTCTAAAATGTCCACTGCTTTGTATTTCACCCACTTTTGCCAGAAATGCATGAAATCCGCAGTCTAATTATTCGTTATCGTGGTAAAATATTTTTTGCCGAATCAGACGCTGAAGTCTAAATATAAAACTACTCCTAGTACGACAATTCACTGAAGATTTCCAAAATAGTTTAAAGACAATTTATCACCCGAGGTTGAAGAGAATAAAAAAGTAAAGATTGTTTCGTGTCGTGTACAGATTGCTAAACAAAGTCGCCTGCTCTGCTATGATTTTAACGAGAGCTCTCTTGCAATTTTTCATAAAAATTCCCGTAGAAAACAGAGACCGCTTGATGCTTCTAGTGTCGATAAAGGGACATGTATTTTTACGTTTTTCGTGTATTGTTGTTTGTAGTGCGAACGCGTGTGTTTAAGTGCATGGCATCGTAGTATGACAGAAAATAATGTCTCTCTCGAGGGAACAGTCTATGGTGGGTGACTACAAAACGTTAAATGAAAATTCTGTGTACAGACAGTAGCTTGTGACGCTTTCTTTTAAAAACAAGTAGGAATGCAAACAATTAACAGAACTTCAGTGGGAGTCACTACGGACATTAAATATTCAATTTTCTCTCGTCGATGACAGATGCAAATTTTAATGAACTCACGGGAATTACTGCAAAAATTTTTCCCTTACCAACTTTAAATCAATTATGAATTGAAGAGTTTGGAACAAGAACCAGGCAAATCCACACAGTAAAAATGGTTAAATTAAAATCCCTACTTGAAACAATCAGCAATATATTAAAATATATGAAACTTCAACAAGCACACTGAAAAACGGAGATCGAAAAATGGCCCGGTTGTTACACCAGGGTCTTCAATTATAAACGAGCAGTATCGTCTAGGCACTGGTCGAAATTCAGCTTCAAAAAATCATCCACAAAGGGTTAACAACTCCTACCTCCTTAAATCCTCTAAAAAAAAGCCCGCATACAACATCCCATCAAAGTTCCAACGTTCCCCTGCAAACTCTATAGCAGCCACCCATCCATCCCATGATCAAACAACAATCCCACAATCGTCACGAGGTACGAGTAAAACGGATTTCGTGGAACCGCTCGAACCGTTCACTCGAAGACATCCCTGCCAATCGAACTAAAAATCGACTCACTGAATAATCGACGAATCCTGGCGGCGTCCTCCGAAAAATCCACTCGCACGTAAAACCTTGTCAAAGTTTCTGGACGTATCAGCGTTATCACTGACTTCACTTGAAACGGCACGGCACTGTCACACTGGTCCGATTGATCCACGCGGATCTATGGGTCGTTCGGCCGTCACCCCATGAATCGACGTGTCCGAAAGAGGTCCGAAAAAATGTGTGCAGACGTTTCAGGGGGTCCGCGTCGGTTTACGGTAACACCCGTGCCACTGATTAATCCGCGACTACCTTGGTCCGTTTCGCGGGGGTGGGTGCCGGTTTAGCATAATTCTGTGAACGAACGAGAACCACCCTCAGCGAAGGATCGAGCACCGAGAGCCCCAGCGCGCGCGGCTCATGTCGGCCAACTGACTCGCAGCGCGGAGACCTCGGGGCCCTTCGCCTCTCGGGCGCCGGTGCTGGCCAAGCGTGGTGGTGGAGACGCCGACGACGGTGGTGGTGCCGCTGCCGATGATGATGCCAGTGGTGCTGGTGGTGGTGGAGACGGCGACGGTGGTGGTGGCAGCTAGAACAGCTAGTGGAGGCGCTATGGACCCGAGAGCCGAGCCATGGTGGGAGCAAGGATGCTGGATCACTCGGCGAGTGCCAGCGAACCAACGGAGTCCCGTACCAGCCGTCGAGAGGAGCGGATCGCTCTCGCCGCTATGGAGATACAGTGTGTCCCACGAGCTCTGTCCACTTGAATATCTTGGTTATTTCAAACAATACGAGAAAATGTTCCATACAGAAGTTTTAGGGTTTAAGAAACTACACAGTATGCTATAAATGATATTCTTGCAAGTGAAGGCGTAGAGAAGACATACGGGTCACCTTTGTTTCTTTAAACGGAATCTCCAATTTTTTAGGCTCGATTTCGATAGATTGGCGTATTCGGAGTATAAAAGTACTGAAGTGTATTTGTCATAAACTTACCGCTGCTGAGATATTTGACTGTTTTCATAAAGAATGTTCGAAATGTCGGTTTACCTGAGCAAGGTTGATGCTTTTCTCAAGTTAGATTCGTAATAGCTAGATTCGTTCATATTCTTTACGTACCTCTTCGAGATCTACCTATTAGTGTAGATCTAATAGAAATTACTAGTGACTTGAATTTGCCGCTATTGTATGAAAATTAGAATGTAGACCAACTGTTTTGCATATCTTTGGAGCTTACTGAGGGTGAGTTGTTGGTCTACGTTTGAAATCAGTGTTGTTGTTCAAAGATCTAATACGTAATCCTTACCCATGGACTCAAGACTTTCAAAAATTAGGAAATAGTCGCCGGTATGTAACGTGTTAACAATAGATTGCCAGAGAGAGTCAATTTGACTCATTCACGATTTCATTACTATATACAGTATGTACCACGAACTCTGTCCATTTGAACATCTTGGTTATTTCAAACAATACAAGAAAGTGTTTCGTATAGAAGTTGTAGGGTTTAAGAAACTGCATAATACGGTATAAATGATATTCTTGCGAGTGGAGGCGTAGAGAAGATATAGAGGTCACCTTTGTTGTTTTAAATGGAATGTCCAATTTTTCGTGCCCGATTTCGATACATTGGCGTATTCTGAGTATAAAAGTACTAAAATTATTAAACTTAACTTAAGTACTAAAGTTAGTAAACGTACCGTTGCTGAGATATGACTGTTTTCATAAAGAATGTTCGAAATATCAGCCATCTGCAGCGATGCAACGTTGCAGTCTTTGAACTGTTGCGTCTCTTACGCGACTTATTATTGGAGCGTCTATTGTAGCACACGCTGCGATAAGTCGTTGCTTCATATCTACCGGAGTTGTTGGTGAATCTCGATACACAATATTTTTCAATGCTCCCCACAAGAAAAAAATCCAGGGGCGTTGAATCTAGACTTCGTGCTGGCCAGCAAATAGCACCACCGAGTCCTACCCATCGATCTGGGAATATTTCATTCAGTGTACTTCTCACCCTTCGTACTGATACTACATTGTTTGACGAACGCTCAATGGCACGTTTTTTAATAAATTTGGTAATGAATTTCTTAAGAACGTGTCATATTTTCGATCAGTAAAAGTGCCGTCAATGAAATAAAGCCCAATTATTTGTTGCCCTATGATTCCACACCTCCAGTATGCAATGACGAATATGATGCTCGGAAGGTACGGACGCCGTCATTTAATACAGGGTTGTAAAAAAATTATACTTTTCAGAATATTTGAAACATAGGCTACTTTATCGAAAACTGTAAAAGAATACGTGTTTCCTCTTTAACGATCGGTACAGAACTAAAGGCAAAACAAATTCTTTGCAAATAATTGAATGGACCAGCGTTTATGATGATCAATTTCTCGTAGCCAGTGAGGATTTTGTACTGACCAATAATGAATGTTATGTAAATTAACACGCCCGGTGGTGGTAAAAGTAGCCTCATCGGTAAATGGTATTAATGAGAAAAAGTTTACATAATTTACATGATTTTTACATAATGTTTATATATTTACATAATTTACGATTTACATAATCCATGTCATGCAGTTTCTAGCGAAGGCTAATGTGGTACAGATGATATTTGTCACCAGTAAGAATTCGCGATGTACTACTTTTGCTGAGATTCCCGCTGAATCTGACGTACACTGATACAAGGATTACGATGTACCATTGCAACAAAATTAATTTCATTATCTTCGTCACTATATACAGGCTTGCCACGATTCATCTTACGAACAGCGAGACTTCCAGTTTCTTTTAATATTTTACACAATCTTTCAAAAATCTTGTGCGAAAGGCATATGCGGTTTGGATATCTTTCACCATACTTTCTCCATAAATTAGAAGCATCTCTAATTGTTCTTCGAATAAAAATTTCATATCGACCATCTTACGTTCACTCACTGAGAATCTGACTGACACTGAGAGACGTCGGAAGCCTACCAACGTTTACATTTGATGTAGTGAGCATATCCTTGAATACGTTCCATAATGAAAATAATATAATGAAAACAGTTAAATATCTCAGCAACGGTAAGGTCTAGAACAAATAAACTTTAGTACTTTTATACTCAGAATACCGTTTAAAGAAACAAATGTGACCTCTATGCCTTCTCTACGCTTCCACTTGCAAAAATATCATTTATACCATATTACGTAGTTTTTTAAACACTACAACTTTTGTACGGAACATTTTCTCGTACTGTTTGAAATAACCAAGATATTCAAGTGAGACTCACTGTACATTAGCTCTGCGAATTGTGTCTTTTTCTTAGTGATATTTAGTTTTCACCCATAAACGAAGTGTGCAATATTATGTCCCGATGTATTCGCATTTTGCAGTACTTTTTCCCATCCAGTTAGTAGCCCATAAATGCCTCCCCGGAAAAAGATTTCCCTGTCTGCGGAGTCATCTTTTGACCTCTAATGCTTATTGTCTCTCGTCCTTTGTTCAAAATGTGTTCGACCATTGTCGTGTAGAACGCTCGATTTCTATCAAATTCATCACATTCATTAACTGTAATGACAGCAAAATGGCAGCAAAACTGTTTTGATATCTGAATTCTCCATTATTCAAAGATTTTTCACATGTAAATGTGGTACAATCTAAAACGATCCGTACACATCACGATTTAATTTACAAATCGGTGAAAACGTAATCTATCACTGTAGCTAGACTCGGTTGTCTGAACTCTGACGTTCTCCTAGATTAGTTCGGATAATCGAGGTTCTACAGTATCGAGAATTAAACGAGTAAATACGATCCAAACTGTGTCGTGTTTGGTATCATATTAACGAGAAAAGGGTCACGAATATGTCGGTAAAGGTTTCACAAAGGGACGATCAAAGCAAACAAATTTCGTCACCGAATTTAATATTGCCTCACCCATATACTACATGTTTACTTCTATGTTTTATTTTTGCTGCTATGGTAAGAGATTAATTAGTAGTATCCTTATACTGTACCCGATATATCCGCCATTTCCCGAACTTTTCGCATATTATATCGCAAAATTATTATAAATGTTACCTGTTCGGAGTTCTTTTGTCAGGTGCACGATTAGACTAACAAAGCGCAGTATCCTCGAGCCGGATTTCCCACAGAAGAATGCTGAAAAGACCTCCACGCAGCCCTCGCAATCGCGTAAACCCGACTAATTATCGTCACCGTGTCTTCCAATCAATCGATTCCGCTCGTCCGCGCTTCAGCGGCGTAGAAAAGGCAGAATCGGCGAGAGCACGGGCTGGGTCGTGTTTGCTCTGATAATGGCCGCGCTAACGAGACACCGCGCGTCTCGAAATCGGGCTCTGTCGATATTAAACGGCACTGTATATTTGATTACAGTTTTGCTAATTGCGTGCCGGCGTTGTTCCCTTCCGCCTGTCCGCCTGTCCCCGTTCCGAGCGGGAGCAGTATCGCAGTCATCCTGGTCGCTCGTACTGCGAATCGATCGTAGCCGACGACTTCTGGCTTCGCGGGGGTTCGCAACGTGTCGGCGAGAAAGGGAGACAGAGCGTCCCGTAGCCAGACCATTATTAAATTATTTTAGCGTAACGGCGAATCTACCCGCAGATATAAATTGACACCGACAACGGCTGATTCCGCGACAATCGTGGCCCAGGTACGGCCGAACGCGAGCATAACCCGTTCCAACCCCGCTGCGGGGTGAAATTCCTGTTATTAATGGATTTGCTTGCGGTGCCTGACTCCCGACAGTCAATATTTATTTATCCGAGCGAACGTTGCCGCTGCGACGAGTCCTGGTGGTCTCAAATCACGATTTAGCCGGTCGGAATCGATATCAAGAATTTAATGGGACTCTCGAACATGAATCTACGTTATAAGTGGACCATTCGAGGAATAAATTCATTTAAAAGTTTCGGAGAAACATTATTAAGTATGTCTAACTCCTCGATAGTGACATTCGCAAGCGGGGTTCAACTATTAACGAGAGAGGATGGAAAATAAAACATATCACCACTGTAGTAGAATATGAACTAAAAGAATGTAGACTTAAAATGGTCGATAACAAAGATTTGCTTTCTACTCACATTTTTTATTATATCACAGTGCCTTATCAATAAACTGCGAATTTTATACATTTACGACATAAGTGCGAAGATCAATTGCAAAACAGTGGAAACATTTAAGGAATTTAAAAATACTGTTTTCCACTCAATACAATTCTTAAATAAAGAGACAGGTGTCCACGCAGTTTCTGTATTTGCAATTAAAATATAAAATCAAGCAATCAACTTATTATTATTATGTATTTTTCTTTTCCGCATCAAAAGCCGGTCTGGTTAAAAATGAATTGCAGAAGCAGCGAAAGGGTTCAATATTCTCCTACCTTCGACATAATAAGCATCACATTGAGAACCATTTACCAAATGAAACTCTTGAACCGGCGGAGCGATGTTGTGGACCAGTGTGTGCGACAGGACCCAGGTCCGGAACACGAACCGGATGGAGGGGCCCCGTAAATAAATGGCCGGCGTATTTATTTGGTGAAAAAACAAATTTATGCACCGACCGAAAACGCGGATGTTACCCGACTGGACCGCGGGAAGAGTTCTCTGATTTCCCGGACCCTCTGGATCCTCTTTTATCAGAGGTCAAGGCGAGGGGAACGACGTGACCCTTTGCCTCCTGCCCTACGCGTTAATCTTTTAAGGACCCGGCCTTCGCTGCGACCGGGAACACACCCGGCTGAATACTTCTGGGTCGGTACCCTGAAATTTCCTCTGCGCTTTGGCGCCGGAATTTAGAACCAAATTTGCGGAAATCCTACGGTGCCCAAAACTCTTTCGCTCCTTGGCGGGTGTAATTCTGGGACGGAGGTAGTAAAAATTTAATTATGTAGATGTTTCGAGCGAACTGGCAGCGAATGTTCGATGCTGCGTTGTCTGTTTCTAAATTGTTAATCTCCGCGCGGTAATTGGAGTCGGACGATAATTGAATCTAGTAAGAGGGTGTATGTTGCATTTCGCGAGTGCTGTTGGAAGCCGTAGGAACAATTTGTTGCGTAATGGGATAATTAAAAAATCGGCTAGCGTAACATATATCCTCCGTTTTCCGACTTTATGGAATGAAAATTTCATTAATTCCGATGTAGAAATTAAATTTTGCAGCGTGTTTTTTTTTTTCAAATTACCTGAGGAAGTTACGTTGTTCTGCGTTAGCTGTCGACTGTGTGCATTTCTATGCGGAAATTGCAGTCGGATAGTAATCGAATGGGTGTCCCAAGATCAGATCATCAGTAGACTGCAGATCTGTATGCAAAATAGAAAATATTTCTTTCGTCTTTTAATTATTTTATTAACCTAAAACCAATACGCTGGAGCTCTTAAATCGTTTCAATATGCTTTAAATTGTGCTTTCCCATTTTTGTCATGAACAAAGTTCAGAAGAAGATCTGAATTGCGCGTCCGAGGGTGAAACCTGACCGTCTATCTCTTGCAACAGAGAAAATTACAATTTTAATTCCACACAAAGACCTACAGCTGTTCACATGGTCCGCGGTTGAGTTATCGCGTGCGCGATAGTGTATCGCTCTCGTAACACGCGGGACGCGCGTTCGCTAGAACTATACCTGTCGAGGGCCGCGCCAACAGGTATACATCCCGGTGCCCTCTCCCCCAACTTATTTATTCATTAACTATTTACGGTACAATCGTATTATTAGCTTCCGCCGGTCTCCCATTCCCCAAATAGAATTAACCGAGCAGGGTAATGTAAATGGCAGTCCCGTTCCTCCGTGGCGGGCCGTTTAAATATCCGCTTTTTCTCTCTCTCTCTCTCTCTCTCTCTCTCTCTCTTCGACCACTTCTATCCGTGGAGCTCCCGTTAAATATTAAAAGAGAAGAGCAAGAGGAGAAAGAGAGAGAGAGAGAGAGAGAGAGAGAGAGAGAGAGAGAGAGAGAGAGAGAGGGAGAGGAGAATAAAAAAGGAGCAGTCCGTGAGAAAATGGTCGCGGCGCAAGACGATGCGTCAGCCTGACTGTACGGGTCAACACACGAGAGAGCGCAACAATGGTCCGCACGCGACCAGCCCGCTCCAGGAATTGATCAGCGTATAAATACGTCGTGTATACCGTCGATCGTAACTCCCCTGTATCCTCTAACAGCGGCCGACGATTCTATCATGTATCTATTACACGCTCGTGAGCCCCGGGATCCCGACACGTGAAAGTCGCGCGCGACAGAAATTGGTGGCGATGAGACAGTGACGTGTCCATTAATACGCGTCGATCGTCGAACAACGTGTCATACCACGAAATACGTACGAGGCTGTTGAAGCCTCTACAAGAATATACAACGTGCAACGTGATTCATCGTCCCTTTGTCTCCGCGAGATTTTTTATTCCAAAGTGGAAACTAATGTACAGTGTGCGGTGCACGGAGAGACAATTTTAGTGAGATGCAGGAATTTTTATCGAATAAATATCAGGTACAGTGATCGGGGATATTTTTAGGAAAAGAAGCAGAGACGGGAATTGTTCAGCGATTGGAATTGTGGCGCATCTTTTATCACGAAAGTAATGTTGAAAATATTACCGGCAGACGGATTTAACGGAGAGGCGTTTCAAGTGCTTCTTTATTGCTGCCAATTTTATTTGTGATTCATACCCTTTCGATTTGTTTCAATTTATTTTTATGTATATGCGGTTAAATATACAATGAGAGGTGCATAAAAGTGAAATAGGTGTTTCTGAGTCGTTTATGTCGTGGCTGGAAAGATCAGATTTATAATCATTTTTGTATAAAATTGTGTCATACATTCTGTTGCATTCAGGAATGCTTAATGTCTCAATATTACAGTTTTGTTATGAGGTAAAGTTATAATGCATTTTATTTGGCCTTACATGCCTGTTTAGCATAACTCTTCCTCCACATTTACGAGCTAATTTTTGTCACAACATGTGAACCGAATTTGATTAGTATTTGCAGGGTCTGAAAAGGTTAAATAAATTACATTATTCTTTGATTTGAACAGACCAAATTCGATTGAAACAACATGTGAAACTGTTAAAAATGCAGAATTTCTTCGGTTTGTAAATTGTAACTTTTTAGACGTGTCAACACTTTGAACGCCCAATTAGAAACCCCAAAAATTCCATAAAATCAAAGTGAGTTATTTAATGAAATAAAAATTGCAAAAAATTAAATGTATGATACTGAGTAATCCTCCAACTTTCTTGCATGTTACACATCCTAATCAGGTTTAGTACAATGAACATATCAATGGAAAAATTCATTTTAAAATCTGCACAAATAATTCCGTCACCCAAATATGGGTGACGCGGCGCCGAACGTGTTAAAGACGCTGGTTATAAACAACTATGATTTAACGGACCCTCTTTAACGCAGCGAATGCGTTTATTTAGTAGGGGAATGCAAGGTGTGTATTACAGCATGCCGCAAAAGCGTACCCGTGGCCCAGTGTCACGGATCGAGAGGCATCCGTGGGCCGACGATCGAGCGTCGTTTCTATTTTTGTTTACTCGCAGTCCCAGTGATTCCGCGCCAGTTTATTTTCGTATGGCCCGTTGGATTTCCTCGTTGTTTTCCGTGCATCCATGAGGGTTTCTTTGATGTTCGCCAGGGCCGGGCACGTTCAAGTATCTATGGATCTTGAAACGATGCGGGTCCAGCAGCGCCCGGTCACCGTCCACGGAACACGTGTCGAGCACTCGGCCCCGAGAACTCCTCCACGTGACGCCAAAGCGACGGGACACGCTCGTTTGCCGATCTCCATCGCCTCGTTAACGACATGCCCCGTCACGTAAGCCTCACAAAGATTTCCAAAAATCTGCCTGCCAGCGATCGACCGGGATCCCTAACAGATGAGAGGTTCACGTAAAAATAGTCCGCCTGCTCGAACACTTTCTCCCTTAGGAGCTCGCCATCTTCCGAAATCTGTTGTCCAAAAGTCCAGCGAGGCCCCCGGCTAGTTCTCCAGCCAAGTAATTCCCTGTGAATTAACCCTTTGCAATCGGCGCTATTTTAATTCTAGGACTAAATTTTTCTTCCGTCTTAGAATATTTTTATTTTTTTTTATTTTGTTTTATCCATACGAGACTGATCCGATTTCCACATATAATAGTTAAATTTCTAGCAATCTATTGACCAGTCACGTGTATACACGTCCAACCAAGTCTCTATTACAGTGCGTTAGACGTGTATACTCGTCGTGAAAAATATAAACTTACCATTGACTATAAAAACTCGAAATTTTAATAAAATACAATAAGAATATTATTTGGTGGGATGTTGCCTTTATATTACCGATAGAACTGCTAAGTATTTTATACGGAGGAGGATGGTGGGAGTGGTTGGCTCGTGACCCGAAACCAATACGTAAGCCGCGACTTCAACGGCGAGTGTTCATTTGCGAGGAAATTGCCAAAATTTCGAATTTTTTAAAATTATTATTTGAGAATTTTTAAGTTTGTAATAACAATAATCTTTTCAGAAATAAATTCGTAAGTTTTTATTAAATAAAAATGTATTTCATCCTCGTTTTTCATAAAATTTATAATAGGACCATTTTGCCTAGCGTTCAACGCGTATGCACGTCATTGCTTGATTTTAATTCCGCATACTGTTGGGGGGGTTTTAAAACTAAATTCCATACTTAACTGGTTAAATACAGATTTTGTAATGTAACAAATATTTTTTGTAATTTCTTTGAAATAATGCCACAATTTTTAGTGGCGCTTTAGAGTCGCCACTCGAGTGCGAAGGGTTAAATTCATTTCGAAAAAGAAAACTGTAGATACCTATAGATTCGAATTACATTTCGCATCAAATTAAATGTTTATAATTTAAAAAAAGCTTTATTTCAGAGCATAATTTCTTGGTTGAATAATTTTAGTAAAGGTAATATTTTGACATTCTTTAAATATTTTTATCATTCTGCATTCAATTTACCCATACTGTCACAATTGCATAAAATCCGCAGTCCAAGGACGACTTACAAGCCACAAGTGGCGAGTCTGAGAAGTATTTGTAAGTCGAAGGAGTTGAGTGTTCTATGAAACAGAGTCCTGTCCCTTGAAAATGTGTTCACCACCGGTTGCAACGTCTTCGGCCAACCGGAAGTGCCTGTTTCGCGTAAAGTGCGTGCCAGATCATCCTGCGAAAGATTCGTTCCGAATCGTTTTCGCCGGTGGACCCCAGGGTTGTCCTAAGAGGAAATTCTTGTAGGGCCGTTTCTTTTCACCAGGAGATCGAAAAGAAACGCAACCCTCGTCCCCCACCCCTTGGGGTTTAAGAAGCGAACCGAATTTCCGTGGTCGAGCCGAACCGGGCACGGTTCTCCACGGTTTAAACGGATACCTTCGATTACTTTCTCCCGGCCGTTGGCAATGGGGACTGCTTATCCGAGAACTTATGGAGACGAGGAGCAATTCTACCGTCTGATTAGATGGTTCTCTCTAAGGGCGACGCCTCTTTTTCCTGGTTCTCTCGCTCGCTCTCCTCGGTTCGCGCCGTAAAATCCAGCCGCGGATTAACTCGTCCGATCGGCCGAACGTATACTCGAATAAAACAGATTCTCAACGGAGTGGAAACAGCCCCCGGTACCAATAAATATCGTCGAAACGGCGCGACGCGCAACATTTTTTTACAGTACATTTTCCCCGGTGTATACGCTTCCCCGAAATTCGAACGGCCGAAAACGTTCGTCACTCGTCCCTCCCGATATAAAACGAGTTTCGAACCTGTACAGGTTCGGAGACCTACGAACCCTCTACTGACAACTTTATTGCTTTTTCCTGCCTACCAGCTAGATCGTTGCATCGATCAAACTATTTTAATTCTATTTTGTTCATCTTACATGCGAGTTTAATATTTGTCAAAGACTAAACTGTTTAAATTTTGTTCAAGAAATAAGAAATTCAACGCATGTAATTTTACCAGCCATGGCTCAGAGCAGTAGTGGGCACGGTAGGGGCCCCTCAAACGCCTGCTTCTCCCACCAACCTCTCTTTCATGCAGCGCGCAACGTTAACGGCGCTTATTGGAAGGGGACAGTGGGCGCTATGGTTGGAACCAGTGTCACCAAAAGATGCCCATTTGTTTATCTGTTTCCTCTTCTCCTTTCCCCTTCCACTATCCCGTTCCACCACCATGAGCACACTCCAACGTCCCCCACTAAGACCGTAGACTGGTCACGTGACGTTCCGGGTGGTGCTGCTCTCGACTCAGGCGACGCTTGGCGTCCCTCTAAATCGCCGTCGCGCACGCGCAACGTGTCACATATTACTCTGGTCATCAGAGAGGGGGTACATTGTATTCCCCTCGATTTTCTCGATCTGGTGACACTGGTGGGGACGGTCTTATCTGAATTGAGACAAAAATGTCCTAACCCTTTACAATTGAATTCCAAGACTTCAGATTAAAACACGCTATTGTTGCACATGAAATTTCGATTTTAAAATGCAATTTTTGTGATGCGGTTTGGTCAATAGATACTGTTATAGATTTATTAATTTACCATGTAACAAAGCTGAGCTTTAAGGTTCTATCTTATGTAGGTGGATATGCCAATAGTAAATGAAGAAAGTCAAAGACCAAGAAATTTCTATCATGATAAAATGAAGAAACTCGCAATTTTTAATTCACAAACACATTTCTAGTTTTTGACTGCTGCAAGCATAAAGGTGAACCTTCTTTTTCCATAAAACACCCCATATAAAATTCATCTTCTAGCGGCGTCGGATGAACGAGTTGGACCTGGAATATTAGCGTGTTGGACGATTTTCTTCCTGAAGAAAATATAGGATGACTCCGGGATCCCGGAGGAATGTCAGGGCCCCGAGGACTGTTCGAAAGGCTGTATCATGAGCGTGCACGAGTGCCCCCCGCTGTTTCAGAGGTTTAGGGTACCATTCGAGAGAGGGGGTGTGGCACCGTGGCACCCCTCGGGATCCTGCGGTCATCCCTATTCCTTTGGCGGCCTTCGCAAGGGCCCCGTTCTCGAGCCGAACTGCGGCATTATGCAGGCTCCATGTTGTACAGGCCGTTACGGAACCGCCCTATAATGGGATAAAAATAACCGTGTTTATATAGGATTACGAGCCCGATCATCTTCTCTATTCTACAAGGAGTTTCCACGCGGAACCTGGGTAAACTACACAGAAGGGTACAATTATGAGACCGAATCCTCTGGATACCCTTCCACGATACCTTCCAAATTGACGGGTTCGCGTTTGATCCATTTCTAGAGGAGTTTCTCGAATATTTTATGGGTATTGATTTGTGTTACTTCGACGCGAGGGCTGTTCTGGGGATTGATTGCATGCTTGCGGAAGACGTTCGGGGATGCGGCCATCAATCGACGTGCGGACTGCCTATCAATTTTACGAAATAATGCGAGATTTAGCGATCGGAGTCTGTGGATTTATCCTTTGTGCTCTGTGATAAACTCGCTGGTTCTTTCTTTTTCTGCATCGATTGCGAGATACAGTGATTTCTCGATATACGTCGTCAACGCCTGGACGATAAACGTCGCGGAATTATCCCCACTACCGCGGAGTATACCTTGTGAGGGGCCACGAAGCTCGAGAGGCCTCGGACCCCGAGGAGTGTAAACATAACACTGCTATGTCTCCTGGACGATACATGACGTTGACAAGACCCGTGTTGTTGACATATATCGAGAACTTACTGTACTGGTATACACAAGTAAATATTTGTTTCTTTAACAGTTTTAACAAGTTGGTACTCCCTGTATATTTCGAGTTATCATCGAAAAATCTGTCGTCCACCCAATTCCAGAAGAAGATAAAAAAAGAGCACGGAACGACTTTCGATTTTAGTAATCGTCGCTCTCCGAGTGATTAAAGGCGCCAGTTTCTTAGGCACCCAAAAAGCTTTCAGAGCGTTCGCCTAATCTCGAGCCGCGGATAGGCGGGAATCAGTCCACGTCCAGATCAAACGTGGCCGATTCGACTGGCAGAGACGCTGCTAATTGACTGTCCGGGTCGCAGCGATAACGAAAGAGAGTCCTTTTCCGAATTCGGGAAACGGGCGGCCATAGATCACGGTGTCTAACGAGGCGCATGCGGTTTCGAGGAAAGTACACACGGTGGTTTTCCGCGTAACAAGAGACACGCGATCAATCACGTTGCTGCGCTTTTAGGTGGCGGATGGGAAAAAGCTCTGGGCACCGTGTTCCGCTGTCGCACGGTGCTCCCGTCCGACGCAAAAATTCAAAACGCAAAAATTCAGACTGATATTTCAGAATTTTTATAACAAAAATCCCGCGGAAACAACGTAGCAATATTTTATAATGTTAACCCTCCCTCTGGTCGCGACGTCCGACTATACTGACTCTGAAGAACTCTTCAAATAACATTTCGATAATAATTTTCACGATTATTGTGTGGTACATTTTTAACATTTACGGAGCACTAAAAGCGACTATTTTACGTTACTTTATAAAAATAACAAGAATGTGCTACTTGAATTTTTGACCATTCTTTATTAATAACATATACCCAGAGAAATAAACTTGTTGAATAATTCCTCATGGATGTATCTTTAGAATCTTAATAAGTGTAAATTAAAAATGTTAGAACCCGTCATTTTAACCTAGTGTTCAGCTCTACTGTGTATTCTCTAGAGTTTAAAGATAGCTGTGGAAAACATTAACACGCTAACAGCGTTTGTTTCGTTGTTCATCTTCGTCGTTAACAATTCTTCTAAATTACTACGTAAACACTTTTTGGAAATGTTAAGACGAAGAAGAAAGTCACAAAACGTCTGTCCCTGTCACAGAGAAATGTCTGCTATTAAATCTAATAAATCCCAGCCAAAATAAAATTTCGATTTTCAAGAACTTTTCACCGCCTGTTCTCGCAAGAACGTGCAATATATATTTTTTTACAGTACTCCACGTTTCATATCTCTTTCAATCTGGTTAGTTCGACTCCAGGGACCGACCGACAGGCGCAATCGCCGCAAAAACGACCCGCGTCGAACGTGGCAACGAAATTGCGAGGTGGCATTGTGGAAATCGCTGTACGACGGATTTTTTGCCTCGGCTCCATTAATTTTCCGATGGAAAAATCGACGTGTAGAGTTACGACGACGCGAGGCAGCATCTCGAGGACAGGCCACCGGTGAAATTCGAGCCTGTCCCATTTCTCGTAAGGACACGACCGGTATGAGCGAAAGAGAGAGAGAGAGAGAGAGAGAGAGAGAGAGAGAGAGAGAGAGAGAGAAAGAGAGAAAGAGTGGGAGGAGAGAAAAAAGTGGAGAGTGGCTTAAGAAAGGACTCGAGTGACCCCAGAGGGCTCCGGGATATCGAGAGAGCCACGAAAGACGGATAACGTGGTGGCCCCGACGCATTCCGAATATTCGACCGATGGATCCTCTCGGACGGGGATGGATACTTTCCTGGATTGACTCCTTCATCTTCCCTGCTGCAGCTCCCGTCCTCCTCGGCCCCCTAAAACAAATGAATCCACTCGGACAGGACCGGACGAACAGGTAGAGGCTCTCCCTGCGTTCGCCTTGCTAATAGTACTTAAGAGCCAAGACGCCTTAGATTCGCGATAAGGTAGAGTGACCACGTTACCGACAAAAATAGCCGAAAAATGGTTTTACATGTCTCAACCTTTCGTCCTATAAAAATATTAGAAATCATCATTTTTACGAGTCCCGTGAATGTAGTGTAGATTTTTCGTCCCTATATGAGAATATTTTGTCGCTGGGAAACGGCTCGTTCGAAAGAGGATGGTTCAATCTAGCGCGCGATGGTCATGAGCTGACGAGATTATGCAGCTATTTGGTAATATAAGCGTTAGAAGTAGCCCAAAAATTGACGATGCGCATGCCGCGGAATCCAAGCATTTTCATGCCATTGAATGAGTTTTCTAGATGAAATCGAGAGTGGGGCGCGCTGGAAAATATTTCCAGCTACAAATTCAGCTATGTTTTGTCTTGATTCTCTGCGAAATAAAGCGAAAATCTTGAAGCACGTTTCTGGCGTCAGAATTCATGATATTGATAATACCGGGCAAAACATATAGGGGAAGGTTGTTTAAGTCGTACCACCACGTAAGTCGTATCTAGGTCTTTTCTATAACTAGAACGCACTATATGCAACTTAGAATACTGTCTTCGCGTAGCCTAAGATGATACTTCGAGCATGTCCTTTAGTCAGTTCTCGTCAAATCAGCATTGAAAAGTTGTGCCAAAAAATCATTTTGTTCCTCGTAGTCATTAAATTTCTTGTGGTGTTTGAAAGCATCTGTGGTAAGTAAAACACAACTAAATATGTATTGCATATTAATTATTGGTTATACATCTATCCATCTATTGTTTTCTACATGGATTTTGTTAAATATTCCTTCTGATGTATTTATTGAGGTTATGTGGAACGGGAAGCACATGTTCGTTAACTCGTACCTGTTTGCGCTTTTTAAGTCCTACCGGTGGTACGACTTAACGTTCCATGCGTTTTACAATGTCAGCGCAGTTAGATTGTGAATTAACGTCGTCTTCATATAAAGATTATCTGCAAAAATGTGGGGAACAAAAAGTGACGTCTGTGAAGCGAAAAATAATAACAGGAGCATCCAATAAGAAAAAAAAAAGAATAATAATGAGTGGTATTGTACTCTTTGTGATGAAAATAGGAAAGATAATATGATTCAGTGCCTAAAATGCAAAATTTGGATGCATGGCAAATGTGCTGGAGTGTCCAAAAAAGTCAAAAAATTCATTTGTACTAATTTCAAATAAATAAATTATTATTTAACTAATATCTACTCTGATTTTGGTATTACTTTGCTATAGGTACGACTTTGGGATCCGAGGTACGACTTAACAAACCGGTTTGATAAGTCGTACCGATCACCTACTTTTTTAAATTGATGTTTTACAGAAATATAAACAGTTCTGATGCATTATTTTCATACGAATAAAAGCTGTATTTACTAAAGTTGGTATATATACGGCAAAACCGATATTTTGTTGCAAAATTTTCAATTTAGAGACAATTTTATTTTAGAGGTACGACTTAAACAACCTTCCCCTAAGACTCGTCGGATCAAGATCAAAACGGATCTTAAGTCAGTGGCTGAAGGCTGTGAACGGAAATTATACAGCAGTTACCGATCTGCTGAATCTGCAAAAGTCACGTGACTACCCTTGGCTCTCATTTGTAGGACAAATCTCCGCTATCCGATTCAGAAAAATCCGGCAGTCGTAAGTTGGCCACATCGCAATCGGCCTTGGCCACTCCGAATATTCCCACATCGCCGAAAGATGCTCCTAGAGTTTGCCTCTTCCTTGTTTTTACTCTTTTAATGGCTACCGTGCCCTTTACGGTCCCCTCGGCGCAGCCTTTATGGGTAATAAGATTATTTTCGTGCCCGGCGAGCTTCGTTTCGACACTAAAAATACGAAACGATCGGTTGCGACACACGAGTGTCGTCGTTTCGGTAATCGTTAAAAATCGACGTGATTTCTGGGAAACGCGCGCCGGTGAAATATTCATACGACGAGGATTAGACGCGCACGCGGGGAGAAATGTTAATTGTGGGAATTGGAGAGCGGTGGCATTAGCTCGATCATACCTTAGCAATTTAAATTTGCTGCTTGCCTTGTATACTTTTACATACGATTAAACTAAATCGCTCTTCTCCGGAAATTGGTGGTTGCGTGAATTACCCCGAGACTCGCCGTATAAAAAAACAATTCAAAGAATGGAAAACGTTCGCAGATGTGCTTATTATTTTAAGCCATCCCCGGAAATATTAAAACTAAGAAAGTGATTCAAATCGTTGCGGAGAATCTCTGCCCGCTTTTCTAAATATTCTCTGAAAACGTTACATCTGTTCAGGGCTTTAAAAACAATTTAAATTTTTTAGGGGAATCCACAAATGCTACTAGATTAGTTTGAGTATTAAAATGTTTATTTTTTTCAAATCTGTCGTTAGAATCATTCTCGGCAACATTAAAAATATATCTCCAAAACCTCGGAACTAATTAAAATTTTTATGAGAAATTATCGGGAAAATTTTTCTAAAGAATTCAAAGCATCATTGAGAACGTCAAAATAGTGTCTCAAAAGACTCCAATCTTGCGAGCAGCATGTTTCTTTCAAACCGCCTTTGAAATCATCGATATTTTCCTTCGAAATCCTCAAAACAAATTGGAATCTCCGCAAAGTCTCTTGACCACCGTGCTTATTACTTCGAACTATTAATTAGCCATCCCCAGTCCACAAAAACTCAAAGTACGCATTCGGAACGGCGTAAGAGCCGCGTTAAGCCCCTCCGCGTTTCCAATACGATGAAAACCTTCCATTCTTCTGTTTTTTAATCCTTCAAAGCGTGCCTCCTCTTGGAGAGCGGGTCCCAGGGGCGAAGCAGGAAGAAGGAAGCGGCAGGCCGTTCACGATCCTGCGCTGTTCGGAGATCAAGGAAGAAACTGAACTGGGCTGGTCGCAGGGAAACAAAAGGAGGCAGGCTGCTTCCCTTTGTCTCGAGGGGACACCTTCCTGCGGCGCATTAGGCTGCGGTTAGGCTCGATACGCTCCTCCGAAATCGCAATAACGATTTTCTGCAATATTATGACTCTTTACCATTTTTACCTGGGTTTCGTACTCAAAAGTACAGCAGCGTTTCGATACATGTGAAGGAAATGTACACAATATTAGTGAAAAATGTATCCCTATGGTGAGACAATAATAATTCAATGAAAAGGCTTCCTTGCTTTTTGTTATTTTTTAAATTACATTTGTATTAACAGATTCCTGACATTTTGCTGATTAAAACGAGTCTAAACACGACACAATTCGGAGCACATTTGCTTGTTCAATTAACGATTCAGTATAACCTCGATTATACGAACTGTTTCGCATGTAAACAGTACAATCAAAACGTACCACGTATAACACAGTTCATTATACAAATACGTAACGAACAGTAGTCAAGATTGAATCTAACACTGCAGCTAGACAACCATCCTATTATCCGAACACTGACATCCTTCCGGGCAGTTCGGATAAGCGAGGTTCTACAGAATTGTGGATTACACGAGAATGTATCAACTAAATAATATCGTGTTCGGTATCATTTTAAACGGGAAAACGTCGCGAAGATGTTGGTACAAGTTTCGCGGAGAAATAATCAAGTGCAAAAGAGTGGTATTACGAAATTGGTATTGTCTCCCCGGTGCGCTGACTTCAATGTCCTTCTTACTTGTGTCTGTGCACAATATGAATGATATTTCCGACCCGAACTTTTCACGCATGCACATTGAGACGTTAATGTATTGATTTCTGTGGTGTTTTTTTTTTTTTTAGGAGAATACACCAGTGTACGTCGCAGAACCAATTCGATCGCGTTGAAACAAGAGATTGAGGACCAGTCGTAGGTGTCGCACGCGATCGAAAATCGCAACGAGCATAACCGCACCCTAATTCGCACTCGATGCGCGGCGCGGATATCGAAAGAGACCCGACTCGCTTCGACTCGACCGCTAATGGCACGTTGGTTTTCTGAAAGCGGGCGACGCAGTTCGAGTCCACCTAGGCGTTCTCTGCTCACCCGGCAATTTCGGTGCCCCACAATCTGGCAGATTGCATCCCGCCTAGGAGGCGAATTATCTCTTCCCGGTTGGCCTCTATACACCGCGAAAGAGACCGGGCCAGTTCTCCAGCGGCGGTGTTCCCTGCGCTTCTAGCTCTCGTACGCTATATCCCGGGCCGGCACTTTTGCGCCGGCTCTTGTAATTCAGAAAACGAGATATTTCTCTCCCTCAATTTACAGAGAGAGAGGGAGAGAGAGAGAGTCCTCTTCCTCTATCCCTCGTCCTGGAAACCCCTCCAGCCAGGATAATGACAGAGCTCTGTCCCAGACCGAGGGGTTCCGGGAACGAATCGCGCAACAAATTGCGTCCCGCGAACACCGATGCGTATTCTGATTTCGTGGGGGCGACCTTCGACGGTATTGTGTGGGCGAGGACTCGCTGTTCCGACGACAGGATTTTTCGGCACGATCACTGAGACAATGCCGGCCGATTGTTAATGGCCAGAGCCAGGCATACGTAAATATTCATGGACAGTGGGTCCAGGAATTTTTCGCGGATCTACCGGGCGCTGCGAAACTTCCGGTGGAGTGCATCTGAAAAGAAATCTGTCGCTGCCGCTGGATGGAATGATCAATCGGTTATATTTTTTACGAGATGGATGGGTCGCGACTGTTGCCACCGGTGTAAACGTGGCTGCAGACGTACACGAGCACACATCGAACACGTTTCGTCTGGAAATTTATTGAACAGTCGTTTAACCATTAATTTTTTCGAATTTAATACTAGGAATCGTGTCATATGTGACATATGTCGTTCTTCGATTCAATCTATATTCACATTCTTTAAAATTTGAGACGAGGAATTGTATAATTAGTAGAGTGCGGATCTTTCTGCAAAATAAATAATGTTCACATCGATTGCAAGACGCAGGAGCGAAAGGAGAATGTATTTAATTATTTATCAAGTTCAAACCAATGCGCTGATGTCCTTAAATATTTTTCATATGTCCACTGCTTTAAATTGTGATTAGTCTAATAATAGTATCTAATAAGTAGTCTAATAATTAGTATCGTTTTCTTATTCGACACAATTTCAATTCCGATTTGGTATACAAGATTGTGTAAATAATATCGTTCTTTTACTCAAAGTAAGCATACTATAATTTCATTATTTCAAAGTTTGAAAATACGAGAAATTAAGATACATTGTAAATAATTCGGTATATTCTAAATTTAGTCTAATTTTATTCACATTATTTTATTCGCAACGCCCGAGTTTTTGGCAATTTCTTAAAAGAAAACGAATTCAGTAATGTAAATAGTGGTTTGAAACTATCGAGGATTTAAAAAATGTATTTACACGTGCAAATAAATGAACAATTGACATTGTGTGAGTATTAAATAAATAATGCTGAAAGCGTAGTCACGGAACGCATCAACGAAACCCGAAGGAAACGTCAAAAGCGTTGAAGCAATCCTATACATTTTCGAATTTTGGGGAAAATTAAAGAGCATCAAAATCCTTTTGGAAAACCGGTCCAGCCGGAGTTTTAAAAAATAAGCGGGTTAGCCGGGGGTAGCACATTAACCCAGCAGCGAAATCTGGCCGGCTTTCCGCGGCATTCACCGGGAGAAACGGTAAGAGAAAGAGCCAGAAAAAGACGAGCACAGACGGAAAACGCGTTTCAGAAGGCTCCGGGTTCCCCTTGAATAGCACGCGCGCGCGTACGCCGCTACTCGAAACCTTTGCGCGCGCGAGTCGCATTGAAATGCATAGGAACGCGCTCGCGGGGCACCGACGCATTCACGATTGCATAAGTGGCGCAACGGGCGCATAAAGCCTGTTGCACGAATGCGTATCCCGCAGCGAGGAAAGAGAAAGAGAAAGAGAGAGAGGAAGAGAAAGAGAGGGGGGGGGGGAAGAGAGAGAGAGAGGGAGAGAGAGAGGGAGAGAATGAGAGCCTGAGCCCCGGAGATCGCCGAGAGAGCCTACTCGAGTTACTCGCCGCTCGCTGGTTCACAATTGTGTCACCCCGCTGCCAACCCCCTTTAGGCCACCCCTGTCGGCTAGCAGCGGGGCGACGATTCACAAACTGCTGTGTAATAACTGCGACCCACCAGGTTTTTGCGAAATCGACCGGCTGTGGGTACTGCTTCAACCGGCCCCGGACAGAATTGTTTAAAATCGTTGTTCAGCGATGCCTTTACATATGCCAGTCGTCCGCAGGACAAATCGATTAGCTACCTTCCCATTTTTCTCACATTCCACTGCCAAAATACCTGATTAACACGCTAAGTGCCAAATATCGTTCCCACAGACCCTTACAACATCAGAGTAATTTAATTAATGAAAGCGAAACTAGAAATTCTGAATGTATTATAGGGGATGTTTAACCCTTTTGAATTCTAAAGATCTTCATACAATTCGGTTTATCTGTACACTTCACAATAAAGACGAATATCTAAACCTAGTTAAAAATCTTCGTCAACATTTTATATTCAGAATAGATTTTCTCAACAACTGTGCTCAACGCATCGGAAGCATCTTTTCAAAATTATAATATTTCATCAATTTTCTGTACTGCTCATTTTGTGAATCGATTCGGCAAATCAGCGGCTCATAGCTGAATAATTAAAAACCAACACGTCGATCGTTCACCCTTAACATCCATTTTGGAGACAAGGAAGCGTTAAAAAACAAACCGTCAACGCCAGCACGTCGATAAGACAATACCAATTTATTGGTAATACTACTTTATTCTAAATTATTCTTTTACGAAAAATTTACTAACATATTCTCGATTCTTTCCCGATTAAAACTATATCAAACACGATACCATTCGCTTAGATTTTACCCGTTTAATCCACGATATAGTAGAACCTCTATTATCCGAACCGATGGTACGTATCTGAATTGCATAGGATAATGCAGTTCGATTCAACCCGGGATTCTTTGTTATACATTGCGATAAACGATGAAAGAGCATAATATTTTACGAGCTTTGAGAGAATGTTTTTTTTTCGTGCAACGCTGATTTTCCAAGTTCGATTGTGCGCTACAGCGACTAGTGAATCGAGGAAACGCGACGGGCTAGAATTTCAGCCTCGAGTGGACCGAGCATATGGCCCTTTAAGTCGAATCGAACCTCGAGCTTTGCTCACGGATTCTTAAAACCTAAGCCCATTCAAACGCGAAAGCCTGGAAGCCACTTCAGGCTTGAACCATTAGAGAGGGTGTTAAATATGTCGGAACACTCGAGGTATGTTTTATTCCGCAGTTTTTAATGCGGTTCTCTGAATAATTGGCCGGGTGTGTTGCTTGTATGTTTATTCAATCGTTTGCTCAGTTTAGGTACTGTTTCTGCCCTTACAATTAGCTGCATTCGATCATAAGTATTGGAAGATTAGAATTTAGTTCCACTTAGGGATCTATTATATTGTAATATACCGTGACACTGTTTTGTGTAATATAGTAAACATTTTGTGTAAATAATAAATATAAAATAAGCAATATTTATCAAATAATAAGTATTACGTAGTACATTTATCAAGTTTAAGATGAATTTTGTCTATTCATTTGAGAAATGAAAATGTACCCTGAAGGGTCGATACAGCTTAAAAGTCGAAAGACAAATTTTCAAATTTTACATAAAACTTGATTGAGACTGCAACTATGCATTAAAGAGCAATTATTTGATAAATAGGAGTGACCAAAAGGAAGTGACCAAAAAATAAGTGGAAAATATAAAGCCACGATCGGAATAGTGTTAGAAGTAGTATACTTTTTCCTCACATAAGTACAGTTAATTCTCGATATATGTCAACAACAAAGCGTCCTGTATCGTCCAGGAGACATACTTGAGCTGTGTTATGTGTACACTCCACGGCGTCCGAGGCCTCTTCGGGGTATACCCCGCGGTAGTGGGGGTAATTCTGCGACGTTTATCATCCAGGTCTTGGCGACATATATAGAGAAATCGCTGTAGAACCATACTAAAACCTCCTCAAAAATTCAATTGCAATTTGCTAAAATATTTTTATGTGTTTAAGATTACAAAACGTGAATGTTCAAAAGAAGTTGAAGAAATGTTTACAATTAATTCTCTTACAATGTTGATACAAAAATTATTGTACCGTAATTTTACTGGTATCATGAGAAATTCAAGGATACCATTACAAGTTTAACACTAGGTTTATGGAGCACTAAAAGTAACTATTTTACTTTGCTACCCACATTTTTAGCCATATTTTTAAAATAATATATACCCAAAGAAATAAATGTGCTAATTAATAAATATGCTAATTAATACTTTAACGAGTATACTCGTCATGAAGAAATGGCAATATTTTGTGTTATGACGAGTATACTCGTCGTAACAGCTATACGGTTCATTTTTACGACTCAATTTAGGTACACATTCTTTAAAGAGGTCGAAACAGTTAAATCTAGAACAGCTGAAATTGTGGTACGAATAAATTCGTGGAACATCACTTTTTCACGGGCACAAGACGAACCTGATGAGAATGTTGCGTTCGAAGGAACATCTGTGCGCGGTAATAAAAGTGGCACCGAGAGCTGAAGGGGGTTGGATCCGTCGAAAGGCTTGCGGTGAAGTCGGCTGGCTCGGGGATCGCCTTTTCTTTCCCGCAGCCCGTGGTAGCCTTTTGACTTCTCGGAACGTTCTCGGCTGGAAGGGGGAGGAGACAGGCTCGGCAGGATAGGCTTCGGGAAAAGAAGGAAGGAAACGTAGTGGCAATTCGACGCGCATTCTTGGTGCGCGTGCCCGGCAATTTTGCAGCCGGAGGACGCCTTCACAATTAGCGGTATCTACCGACGACGGGCGAAGGATGCATTCTTCTTGCGGGGCTGGTCCCACGCGGCAGCCTCGAAGGGCTCTCTCTCCTCTCCACGGTTTTGTCGTTAAGCATTAATTGAGCCCGGCCGTGAGATTACAGAGACGCGGACACAGAAAAAGAAAAACCGAGAGAAAGAAAGAGAGAGAGAGAGAGAAACCGAGAAAGAAAGAGAGACAGAAGGAGGAGCAAGAGGTAGGATCTATGGTTCGCGTTGTAGGTATCCGAGAAACCGAATGAATTTCAGCCCGCGGTGCGTCCTCGGCCCGCACCCCGTCCCTATCGTGTCGCTTTCTCATTTTCTTCTCGGCGCGGCTCCTCCAGAACCGGAGACCAACCTGTTATTAAGGGACCCTGCCGATTAGATTGCGCTAATGGCGAACCGCTGTCTCCTTCCGAGAGAAGAATCGGCCTGCCTGGGCTACGCTCCCCCCCCCCCCTCCCTCTTCCACTATCCATCGCGTTTCTTTCTTTGTTTCCCCTTTTTCTCGCCGCGCGTTCCCCGAAGAACAAACCCGGGGAAAATATATCTCCCGAAAATTCGAATCGCGGAATCGTTCGACTTCTCTCCACGGGAATTCGGGCTCTCGGTTAGGTCGTGATTCCATTAAGGGGTAGCCTACTCCACGCTGATCCTCAGCGCCACCCTCTTCGGCGTGGCGATTCCCTCTCGCGCCGGATTCACACTTTTAAACGCCTCGTATTTCCCGTGGGAACGCGACAGTCCGCGACAAAGGCTCGAAAAACGTTTAATAAATAAATTGATCGGGTTTCTCCCTATCCGTCCTTGTCTGTCTTTCTATTTTACCTAGCCACCCTCGAGACAGACCCTCCCTCTCTCTTTCTCTCTCCCTCTGTCTCTCTTTCTCGTCTTCCGGAAACGCGACACCACAGGCCTGCGATCCAACTCATGTTTCATTAGCTCGCTAATGCCGAGGCTAGATGAGAACGTTTCTACCGGTGGGATTATTTTTATTATTGCCCCGGCACAATGAGAGACCTCTCTCATGCCCGTACAACCGCGCATATGGCCGTTAGGTACCAAACTGTGTAACACACTGCCGCGCCGGCCCTCGAGAGCCGTGGTTTTGTGCGCCCCGGGTTTTCGCGCAGAGGATTCTTTCTGCGAGCTTTCGAGATTCTTTGGTCGTGCACGCGGCGTTTTGTTGTTCCCACCCCTGGCGCGATCCTCGGCGCAGTCGTCTCGCGGATCTTTAATGGATTAATGCGCTACTCTCGCGATGCTGAAGAGCCGAGGCCTACTGCGACCGTTGCTCGGCGGTAGCTCTGTTACCAGTACGTACGTTCTGTGGGAATATTGTTCCGGGACTACAAATGAATTCTTTTGTTCGATGTTGAGTTGGTCATTTCTCGGGGAGGGGTGGTGCAGTGACAAATTAATTTGTTTGGGAAGAGTTAGAGGGACAAGTTATGTCCCTCCGCTACGATTTGTTCTTTCGAATTTAATGATAATGTGGATATTTATGCGAAATGAAAATTCCCTTTATTGCAACGAATTGGAGGAAAATAGAAATTGATTTCCTTTCCTGATAGGCTCAATAACATCAAAAATAATATAAGGATAGTTCTACAGTCTTCGTGTTCCCTCTATCCATTTGTGTCATAAATGCATAAAATCCGCAATCTATTGATTTTTGTGGGAATATTGTGAAAGAATTATTCAAACGTTTCAAAAAGACAATTGTTCAGACACTCGGTGGTAGCCTGCGGATTTAATGCGTTTATGACCAAAAAATTGGAGCGACTTCAAATCAATGAAAACAATAAACAGATTTAAATATGCCAATGTATTGTGCAGATCGTATAGAGATTGATAAAGGAATTGATGCGATTAAAATGGTGGAACATTTTTTCTCGACTTTTGAACAAATTGTCCTCGCAGCAATTTCATTGCTAGCGAAACGCTAGCCTAGAACGAAATGAAACTGGGCTCGAGCCGGTCCCGAGAAAAATATACAACCTGTCAACGCCTCTCGGCGAGACCATGCATAGAAACAACCAGACCGTTTCTACGGCTAGCATTTCTGGATGTAAATGACATTCTAGCGCAATCATCGGCAGCCCGGAGACTCGAAAAGTCCGTAGGAATCCAGCGCCCGGGGCCCGCCGGGACGGTAAGCAGCATAAATATGTAGGAGCGAAGGTATCCCGAGCCGTCGATGTAGAAAATAAGAGAATAGCCCAGTCAGGTGTGGGTCCTGTGTAGGACGCGTGTCCGAGGCACTGTTCGTCGCGTTATCGACCGGGTCCGAAGCACAATCGTAACTAACGAAACTCATTTAGCACGTTCCACTCGTCGAACGGTCTCATCGGCCCTGTAATTAACATAATTAATATTCCCCCGACGAGTGCCTCCCACGGGCCGCCGGTTCGGAACAAGCCGCGCCGGTGCTTTCGGTGTCGCAGCGTGTGGCTCTACCTGGAAATACCTGTGCACGGGGACACACACGGGGACCGAGAAAAACGCGCAGACGACGACGCGACGGTTCGGGATGCGTCCAGGATACGTCCAGGATGCCCCCCAGTGAGCAAAACCCGTGATCGATAGCGGGCACAAAAGATCGGATTAATAGACGGATGGGGTTGCCCGCTGTCCTCGTCGAGATAGCGTGGGAGGGAATAGGCTCGGGGGAAAAGAGATTCCTGCCGATGACCTTTCAACTTTTCGGCTAGCAACCTGCCCAAAAGCTCCACGTCGACGCCACTGATGTTAAACATCTCCTGGAACACCAGACGGCCTGTTAAAATTGATCAAGATTTTCGAACCGATCCTCGAGAACTTAGTTTTCGGTGTGGAAAAGATTTGATAACATGTTCGTTACAATATTCAACGTGGATAATATTGGCGATTTTTATTGTCTAAAATGTTTATTTTATACAATTTTCCTCTTGACTGGAAGAGGGAAGGTTTGAGAGAAGGTTTGGGGAATTTTATGTTTGAGAAATTAAAAAATAAGCTCGATAAATGTTGTTAGTAGATACTTTAGAAAGTCAATTCGAACAATTTTGTATATACTAAATGGAAAGATTGACCGCAAATAAACTTGCATTATAGAAGAAAAAATTCATCAAAATGTATTTCTAAATAGTCAAATTTTCTAGCGTGTGATTCTTGCCTAGAAAATAATACTTATTTCGTATTTAGTAGAATTTTGATTTATTTCAGATCTACAAAGGCTACTACCACTGCAAATGCGATTTCATTTGATTTTACCTTCATAAACTTCGTCCACAAAAATTGCAAATTGTATAAAAATCTTCAGTCTACTCATGAGAATAAAAAATAATTGATCTGGTTGTTCCCAAGTATCGTTGTTCGTCAGAGCCCGCTGCAACCGCAGACTCTTTTCAAAAAGGCCCGGTTACTTCGGCCGAACCAGCCTCCGCTAATTACGTCATCCTCATTACACGTGTCCACACTCTCGAGCAGCCGTTCTACAAGCTCCATCGACTTCAAAGACTCCTGACCCCGTTACTCTCAGCAACAACTGATACACTCATCCACTTGAGCACCATGCACTAAATGAGCTTATCAAGAACTACTGCGAACAACTTTCGAGGGAACTAGCCGACTGCTTTATCAAGTTCATAGCGAAGAGCTTTTTTAATTCGCTTCGTAGATTACGGTCCACTATAGTCGAACGAGAGAATGTTTCTGTGGGGTGCTTAGAGCGCGGTGTTCTTCGATTGATGTTGAATAGCGAACATAGTTTTTGGTTTGGCTTTGGACTTTGTTTCGTTAAATTAAGCTTTGCGAAGCATGAGACAGTGGTCAATTTTGTTGGAGAAAGTTGATCTAGCTTTTAGCACATTCATTTAGTGAACGTGAACTTTTAAAAGCAATAGTAATGACATTGTGAAAAATCAAGTGGCTAGATTTTGTTGCTGGGCGACTGTAATAATTTATTTAAATCCTACGATTGTGGGAAACAGGAGTCCTTAGTTCTTAGCTTAATAATTAATGATGTCTTTCGATATTTCACTTATCCATTTTTTCCACAAATGCATAAAGTGTTATCACAGTCTTTTAATTGATGAGTACAATGGTCCTTTTGTCCAGATCTTCTCAGACCAGCCTTCAAAAATCGAAATGGTATAAGATGGTCAAAAACGCCCTTGGACCAAATTAAAAGACTAATGGACGATTCGAGAGGGCACCAAGAAAACCCATGGTGTGTAAAATTTTAACTCTCTGTTTCAACCAGGAGTAAAACGAGAAAGATTCTGGACTATTATCCTTATTTAGTTACATGCAAGAATTCTGAAAAAAATCTAGCAGATGTCAAACACCTAGGTACACATGCTGTAATTAATTCAGATTTTTAAGTGAAACATCTGATCTCGCTATACTGTTTGCATCTTTTTGCATCTTTAGATCCGCAGTCAAAGACACCGACAGCTTGCATTCGCCATAGCCGACCTTTGTCACCCAGTTCATTCAGACACCATGGGCCATTGATCGACGCCCGTGTCATGGCGACCATGAGCCAACCGGACCTGCGTTCGTTCCACAGGTGCGGATTTCGTCGATTTCGCGCATCGGCGACGACAGCTCTATCAGGCAGCTGCAGGCCGCCGCCGGACCCCCGATGTCCCTGATCGCCACCCTCGGGTCCACCTTGACGTCTCCCATGATCCTTACGGTCAAGGGAACGAGCTCCATGGCGTCGCTTTTTTTTTTCTCTTCGCATCCACTCGTTGTTGCCTCGAGAGAGGCTCTCGGAGCCAACTTGCTCTCTTGACAGCCCGCTGGTTTTCTCGTGTATTAGGACGCCAGGCTGTTGCACAATGCATCGAGCAACACCGGGCCCTTTGTGCAACACCGTCGATAGCCGGCCGTTCTTCATCTTCGTTGCTCTCTTTCTCTCTCCCTATCTCTCTCTCTCTCTCTCTCTCTCTCTCCCGTAAACCACTGGGAGAATCTATCCGACCTTAATTCGTTCGCAGGCTCACAATGGTCCCGCCCGTTTTCCACCTCGTCGAAGACGATGGAAAGCGTTGGTTTACGCTGGGATTTTATTCTCCTCTGGACTCCCCTGAACCGCCCCCGTTGTCTCTATTTTTCCTTCTCTGGCCTCCACTCATCGATTTCCCCGGTGATTCGAATGACCCATTTCCGCCCTCCAGATACGCGGAATGGGCCGTCCTTTTACTTTTAGCAGGACGCGTTCTTGAGAGCCAAGACTCCGTAGATTCGCGATAAAGTAGAGTGACCACGTTACCGACAAAAATAGGCGAAAAATGATTTTACGTTATATGAGAATGATCTCACGGTTCTGATGCTACCATTTGTCCACAACAATCCCACTATCGCCTGGAAAAGCTGCAGTCGACCGCGTTCGTTGCGCTGCGCTTCGCAATCGTAGACTCGAAATCACAAATTTTGACCAACTGCAGTTGTAACTACAGAGTGTATGTGTCATAAATGTACTTCGAAGCTCAGTTTTACATTCTTGTCTTTATTAATTATTGTTTAAAACAAGTCGTGTTTAAAACCCTCTTAAAAACAATTTAATGTACGTGGCTCTTAAGAGCCAATACTCCGTAGTTTCGCGATAAGGTAGAGTGACCACGTTACCGACAAAAATAGGCGAAAAATGGTTTTACATGTCTCAACTTTTCGTCCTTATATGAGAATAGTTTTCGCTGGGAAAGGGCTCGTTTGAAAGGGGAAGGTTCAATATAGCGCGTGCTTGTCATGAGCTGACGAGATTATGCAGATATTTGGTGATACAAGCGTCAGAAGTAGGCTAAAAATTGACGATGCGCATGCCACGGAATCCATGCATTTTTATGCCATTGGATGAGTTTTCTGGATGAAATCGAGAGTAGAACGCACCAGAAAATATCTTCAGCTACCAATTCAGCTATATTTTGTCTTGATTCTCTGCGAACTAAAACCAAAAACTTGAAGCACGTTTCTGGCGTCAGAATTCATGGTACCGATAATACAGAGCAAAAAATATGACAAGTTCAGTCACAGACTTAAGACTCGTCGGATCAATATCAAGACGAATCTTAAGTCAGTGGCTGCAGGCTCTAAGGGGAAATTATACAGCAGTTACCGACCCACTGACTCTGCAAAAGTCACGTGACTATTTTCTGCAGTGTCTCGTGCGACCCCTGCTTTATCACGCCAACCCTGTGCTTCAGAAACGTTATGTAGTTATTCGGTTTTGTGACTATGAATTTAGTAATTTTTTAATGGAATTTTTACTAGCGTATTTGTAACACTTTTTTTTTGGTTAAAATGAGTTCAATCACGACGGGAATCTGAAGATATTTTCTTGTTTAATTCATGATCTACATAGTAGAGCCTCGATTATATAGAGAAATTACTATTATTTTCCCAAAGTGTTAATAAGTGAGGGTTCGAGTGGACCAACCACAACCACAACCCATTTTCCAAGAATTAAATAATCTTAAGTAAATTTTACTTCTTGAAACACTAAAAAATGATTTTGCTGTTTCAATTTATAAACCAACATATACGGACTCTATTCTTTTAAAATGAGAAGGATCACTTGGAAATAATTTTTTACTTGGGCGAATTCAAGTAAACAAAATACCAGGTAATCTGACCGCAGTGGTGTTTTGTCTGGGAGTTAAATTTAGAATTTCCGGAATTCTTTGCAACGTAGCACCTTGTCTTTTTCAAGATTGTTACCGCTTCGAACGTTGTGTCGTCGAAGAGAAGATGCAATATTTTCTGAAATGACTGTACGTGGAAACATTTGTTTGAATATAAATGTGTTAGATGGTTTATAAATTCACTGTATGTATCTTTACTAACTAAATAATTCTTTGAACAACGTTCACGCCGGATATTCCGCAATTCTTTGAAGTCGAAATGAAATTCCGCGATCATTATTCACCGTCGAGAGTAAATGTGGATTTGCAACGAGCGTCGAATGCCCCGGCCTTTTAGTAGCGGCTGAAGAAACAATGAGACAAAGGGTTTACTTCTCGGCGAGGCTGTAATGAATGTCTTTGAACGTTTATTGGATCATTAATGAGCATTTTCCAGAGCGAAGAAGAAGAAAGAAAGTGTGTAATTGTAGAGTATCGATTTTGCGGACCGTCTTTGTGCAATCTAAATACATAATGGGGTCTCAAAAATTGTTCGCATTTCAATCCAACACCTCCACTGCAATGCTCCAAGCTTTGAACACCCTCGAAGAGCAACGAGAAGGCCCTTTTTAATTATTTTATCAATTTTTAAATATGTTCTGAAATGTCTAGATCCTTTTTTAGATAAAATTTTATATTTTAACGGTCCTGGTCCTGTTGCAATATTTTACAACCTTACCTACCGGAAGCCTATTAATAGGATTTTCAATGATCGTGCTGTTCTAAAATGAAGCTTAAAAATCACGTTACACATAGACTGCGGATGTTTATGCAATTTACAATTTTTGTAGACGAATTTTAAGAAAATGGAATAAAATAAAATCTTATTTTCACTGGTATTAGCCTTTGCAGGTCTGAAATAAATCAAAATCGTATCAGACTCTGTCAAATTGTATGCCCTAGTATTTTTCAAACATTTTCAGAACCCATAAATTCATAAAGATCCGCAGTCTAGCTATACAATAATCCTAATCAAAACTACTGCGTTACTGGGGGTAAGTCGTAGGTTCGCAATTGAAATTGTCATTGCTGTTGAAGGAGTTATTGCAAAATGCTTAACCATGACTATAGTATAGACTTCCAAAAATTAGGAAATAATCGCCGGCAAATGATGCGTTCATTTTCTACTAGTAGTGTGTGTAAACCGCGATCCGTATGATCTTTTAAAAAAATTTCTATTTTCTTATGCCTTTTGACACGATTATTTAAACCCATAAAAATCCAATAATCTCCAGCAAAGGGAGTCGAAAGGTATTCGTTCCGAAGGACAATCCTGGCCGCTCGCTTTAAAAAGCGTATCACCGCCGACATTTTCAATCACGCGAAGTACGCTGAAAATGGTCAGGGCCTCCGGCTTTCGCGTTCATTCGGGCATGAACCGATTCAATCACTTAATCGCGTCTGATGAGACACGTAGCATCGTCATTACGTCGGGGAACGATCCTCTGCCGGGCCTCCCGCGGGAAGATTCCGCAAACACGGGGCAATTAATATCCGCCGGGGCGGTTTCTTCTTGTTGCAGCTCATCTTTCATCCGGCGTTGTAGTACGAGACGGGTCGCGATCGACGAGCGGTTTTTCATCCATCAATTCTAATTGATGCCGCTCGATTTACCTCTCGTCGAAGCGGTTTTCGCGCGCGGCTGCCCTCGCGAGCCCCGGCCCCGGCCCCCACCCCCATAATTCACGTGGCGTCCTTGCGGAAATCCCGGCAATCCTCGTAATGGATCCGCGCCGCCACAAAAATAGTCGCCGGGCGAACAACGGAAAAACCGAAGCTCTCGTCTTAATTTCCTGGCCCGTCTGTCACGGATTCGCTCCGCGGCACGCCGCGGCCGCGCCGCGCTTATGAAATTTGTCTGTAACAGGGTGATGCACGATCGACGACCCCACCGGCATCGCAAAGATCGTCACGCGCGAAACTTCGCAGTTTCGGCAGGGCGAACGGCAGCTACGCCGTGCGAAACACACCTATCGATGAAAGTCTCCGAGGAGATACCGGAGAACGCACCCCGGGACCATGGGAAATTGAATCGGGAGAGCGTGATCCGCAAGACATCGAGCCCCTCAGGAACGAAACCCGGTCCCGTCAGACGTAGTTTAGAGGCCGGCGATGGTGGCGATACTGGGAGAGGAATTATTAGGGTTGCCCATAAGTAATCAATTATTTCCAAACAATTTGTTTTGCCTTTAGTTCTGTACCGATCGTTGTACAGGAAACACGTATTCTTTTACAGTTTTCGGTAAAGCAGCCTCTGTTCAAAATATTCGAAAAAGTAGAATTTTCTTTGACAACCCTGTAATAAAATGGCGGTTTCCGTACCTTCCGAAGATCGTATTCGTCATTGCATACTTTTTCATTTTCATGCGGGACTTAATGCAACGGTATCAACAAATAAAATTTGCGATGTTTATGGAGATACGTTGAAGGTCAACAAGTGTCAAGGTTGGTTCAGAAGGTTTGCTGCTGGTGATTATGATCTCTCTGAAAGGCCTCGGAGTGCACGACCAGTTGAACTTGATAATGACACCAAAAAATCTCTAGTGAAAGCTGATCCAAAATTAAGTATACAAGAATTATCGAGAAGCCTTGGATCCACATGGATAACTATACAAAGGCACCTACACGAATGTGAAAGGCATATAGGCAAGAAATATGGGCACCGCATCAATTATCTGAGACCAACAAGAATATTCGTCAATCAATTTGCACTTCATTGCTATCCAGATTTCGTAGAGATCCATTTCTTAGCAGAATCGTTACCGAAGATGAAAAATGAATTCTTCATGATAACATAAAGCGTTCCAAGCAATAGCTTTCTCCAAATCAAACCGCAATATCAACAACTAAACCTAGCTTATCAATTAGAAAAGTGTTACTGTGCATTTGGTGGCATTGTCGTGACATAATTCACCTTGAGTTGTTGAAACCTGGAGAAACAGTTAGTGCTGAGTTGTATTGTCAGCAATTGCAACGACTGTATTCGGAACTATTGAAAAAGAGTGCATCTTTAGTCCACAGAAAAGGTGTAATACTGCAAATTGACAATGATAAAACATTCACTTCTGTAGAAGATGACAGGAGGCACCTTGAGTCATATTTTGCTTCACGAACTCTGGATTTCTATAACAGGGTGATTGAAAATTTGCAGGAGAGAGGGCAAACTGTCCTTGATAATGATGGAGATTATACAGGGTGGTTGGTAACTGGTGGTACAAGCAGAAGGGGGATGATTCTACTCGAAAAAGAAGTCGAAAATATAGAATAATACTTTTTCGTTAGAGGCTTTGTTTTCGAGAAAATCGACTTTGAATTTTCACTAGGTATGCGACGCATACTATGCGTGCACTTTATCACGTCTCGTTATAACGGATCTCACTGTAGATCGTTGTCTCGATGGATATTATCGCAGTTTAAGTTTGTTGTTGCCGTAACGGAAAATTAGGAATACATAATAAAATAATATGAAGTAATCATAAAATTTATTATTACAAAAAATTGAGGAAAATGTTGCCCATTCTGCCGAACACATACTTCTGCTCTTCTAATTAAATTTCTATGAACACTTTCTAACGTATTCGATTGTTTTAAAGTATGAAAGGCTAGAATAATCTTTTCTTTCAATTGCTCGCTACGTATAGTAAGTTAATAGGTAGGGAAACATTTCGGTCACATTGGAAGTGTTTATCAACATAACGTCAATAGAGACAACGATCTACGTTGAGATCTGTTATAAAGAGACGTAATCAAGTGCACGCGTACTTTGCGAAAATTCAAAGTCGATTTTCTCGAAAACAAAGCCTCAAACGAAAAATTTTTATTCTATATTTTCGACTTCTCTTTTCGCGTAGAACACCCCCTTTCCGCTAGTACCACCAGTTACCAACCACCCTGTATAATAAATTAAGAATTAAAAACCTGAATTTACTATAAAGTTTGTTTTAGATTTCAAAATAATTGATTACTTATAGGTCCCCCTAATATTATGTCGTACCGATCGTTGTCAGTGTCAACAGTTTTGGTACTTTCAGATTACGTTTTCTTAGAGTCTTAGGGAACCCGTAATAGTTAAGATGTTTGCGGATTTTTTGAAGACCTACTAGATCGATTGATCTAAAACTTAGCGTACACCTACAACACACTTGTCTTTATAATTGGGAACACAATAAAGTCGGAGTAATTTTTTATTCCAATTTCATAGCTCGTGTAAGATTAAAATGGGATGAAAATATTTGATCTTTAATTTTTTAAATTTTCTGTTTTTTTTTTCTTGTCGTGGTGCTGGCTATTGGGACAGTCTTACAAAGTCAGAAATTAGTGCAATTGTTTACATTTTGGTATTGGATTTGCAAAAGTTAGGTCAAAAGTTTCAGTGTATATCGGGTTTGATAGAAATTAGTTTATGTTCTTTTATTAGACTTGATAGGTCCCCTGTAGGAAGCTCAATTTTCATTTTTTTCTTGATTTATAAATTTATAGGTACTGTCTGAATAGAGCTAAAAGTATCCCCAAAAATTCCACAACAGAACTTTTGCAGTATCCCAGTTGAAAATCTCAAAGTTAGCTTAGAGGACAGATTTATATGTAAAATAATTTAATTATATGCAAATTATATGCTAAATTGTCTGTATCTATTTTAAAATACAGGACCCACATACACATTCTTTTTCTAATAATTTTGTTGACTTGAAAACAATATCGTTGTATTTTTAGATTCTTTAGACGATGTTATAGTTTCTATTGATTTTTGTTATAAATGCATAAAATCCGCAGTCCATTGATTCCTACAATAAGAAGTCGCAGCCGCAGGATTGGCAGGACCACGAGACCCTAAATCTCGGAACACGACGTTAAGAATGTGACGGACCGCGACTCTACAGAGGGAACCGCTCACGCTGGCTAATCTTTTCAAAGCGTGAATAAATATTTACAGAAAAGCGTGGCGTCCCGAAGAAAGCGTTCGTAGATGAAAAAAAGCCTACTGACGTATATTTTTAAAGTGACCCCTTCCTCTCGCAAGATTCACGGTTCCAGGGAAAAGTCAGCGAGGCATGTTATAAATAATTCAGACCGTCAACCTGCGAGTACCGGCTCCGGGAAGGATAGACGGAACAACGGGCGACGCGATAGGCGAAATTAATGGAAGGCCGCCGGTGAAATTAATGATTTAATGGAATTTAATTGAACGTCCGGCTTTTCGTCGGACGACACCCGGCCGACTGATTTATTCGCGAGCGTGACGGCGTCGATCATGACGTAATCGCTTATCTTAATCCGCTGGCGGGTGCTCCGCGTCCCGAGGTAAATGACGTTTCTCCTTAATGACCGTGGACACGATAATCGAGTCAGCCGGCCGACTTAACGTCAATCACGAAACCTCCTCCCTCCGCGGAGCCCCGGTTCGTGCTCTTATCCGTCGTTCCACGGGCATCCTCCGTGGGGGCTTTTATTTTTCGACGCGTTTAACTAATAAATCAGAACGTTTTTAGCGAACGCTATTCCCATGGAAACGAGCATTGGTGGTTTCGCTCTCGCGTCGCCTATCTCGTTCTATCTGTTTTCCTGGGTCTAGCACGCGCGCGTTCGCGCACTCACGGCCTGATTAAAACGGGTTATTAATTACGGGCTGGCGTCGACGTGAATGAATGCGGTACCATCGATAGCCCCCGCGACGGGCTCGCGCGCACGCGGACCCGACCCGGCCCGGCCGCCACTCTTTTATTTTCGCGAAATTTCGTATCCCATCGCCATTGAAATATGCATCGGGGCTCTCGTGCCACTGCGGGATATCGGCGAAATTTGCGGCGTTTGAGCTCTGTATTTAATTATCCACGCCGGGGCCCCGGGTGTGTGATTAATATCGGCTTCTTTTTAAGCCAATCAATTTTAATTATAAGCACATAAAGAGCTCGTGAAAGCCGCGCCGCGCGGATTAATGAAAAATTCATGTCGATCTCCGCGATAATTCATGTCAATCTCGAGCGTGCCGCGCGGTCTCGAACGACGCGACCACGGACACGGCACTGCGTCGCGACGCCCGACGACCGACGCCCGACGCCCAACGTCGCCGATGGAATTCCCGGCTTTTCCATTGTGTGCTCGACACCCCGCCCGATAATTGTCCGAAATATTGAAACCTTTCGGCTCTGACGTTTCTCGCCCGGAATTAACATCTCTGTGTAACCGGCGCGCACTTTCCGTATCGCCGCGTAACCCCCCGACCGTGTAAATCAATTTTAATTCACTTCAAATCCATGTGTTGCGGCTCGAAGCGCTGTCACAACTACACTTCAGTCTGTTTAAATCAATTTTGGGAAATGCGGAAGTAGTAATACGTAGTTGAAATAAGGATTTTTATTTTTCGGTCGTTCATCCCTTGCTCCACTGGAACCAGAGCAGATGTCGTCAATGCAGATTTTAAGCACCTACAATAAAAGTCAGTTAGTTACATGTTGAATGGTAAAAAATTAAAAAATTTAAGGGTGTCATGTACATTATTTTGAATTTTAAAACACTTTAAACGGGGCGGCAAAAGCAGTGGGGAGTAAGAATTGTTATTTTTGGAATCTTATGGTCATCGTTCACCCTTATTATTTTTAAGGGTATTAATACAATATAAACGGACTATTAAAATTATTAAAAGGAGGAAGACATTTCTGTTACTGTCTCTCGTGATTGCAGTTGAGGATTTTTGCGATAAGAATTTTTATTTTTGGAGAAAATGCAATAGCCCCACTGTCGTTCACCCCTTATGTCTTTGGAACCTCTGCACACTAGAACTATTTTAAAACATTATCTTCCGGTGCTTACTTAACACTGTCCAAAAATCCTGTTATGTAGAGATGAGGGTCTTTTGGTAAATTTTTCAATGGCGACACCTATTTTATAGAAATTGAGAACCATCACGTCACTTCAGATAATTACTACCTTCATATAAAATAATCATTCCGAAGTCTACCTATAGATTTCCGACGGATAAATCATTAACGAACTCAAGCAACGAAGATATAAGAATAGATACGCTGAGAATTTACAGTTTTAGAAACGAATGAAGTTTCTGTCTGACCTCTTATACACTTTCTTTAGAACCGGCGCAGAGTCATCTTTAATAATTTATCGCGAGAAAGAGGAATTCCATGTTCGTTATAGGTCTGTATTTATTCCGAAGGCTAAATGTAAATAGCAGGAAAATGGAATCACAGTTCCAAGAAAAATCGTATTAATAATTCTGGTAAAAAGTTTTAATTATTGTAGCCACGAAGAAAACTAGTTTCACCATTTAGTATAGATAATCGAGGTACTACTCTACAGCGCATTAAATGAGTAAATATAATCCAGTCCTTGTCCTGTTTGGTATCGTTTCAATCAGAAAAATGTCACGAATATGTCGGTTAACAATAAAATATTTCGAAACAAAAAATTCAATATTTTGTTCACTAACTTCGCTACGGTTGACGCTGACTGCAAGCCAATAAGCGATAGCGTTTATACACGATATAAATATTCGAGGAGAACGCCTTGCTTTCAGAGTTAGAGTATCTTCCAGCGCAAAGGGTTTAACGCCACCACAATTTTCCTACAACTTTCCTCGCCGTTTGAACGCTCGGCAGCCTAGTTATAATTGCCATACGCAACTTCTATCGATTTATTATGCTCGAAGCCGTAGGCGTCTCTAGCCGGGCAGGCCCATAAATAAGGAATATTTCACGAGCGATTCGGGTCAGCGGTAAGAAGGAAGAAAACCAGGCCGCTCGGTTCGATAGGGAACGATAAAGACGATAAAGACATAATGACGGGCCAACGGCGGGTCACGTCGCGAGTTCATCAATCGGACACAGCGGCGTCCCAGCACCCGCTGTCTTTACGCTCATTTCGTGACCATAACTCCTCTCGTTCCGTGCCTATTACCGTTCAATCGAGAGCCACCGTCCGGTTAATTGACTTTTCGAACTTTCGGGGTCGAGTGCATCGAAAGTTCGAACGAGTCGCGAAACTTGCCTCGGATAAAACGCTTCCCCTCTCGCGGATCGGTCTCCGAGATCCCGAAGCACGAAAGATATTCATCCGGATCCGTGCACGCCGTAGAACGAGCCTGTATCGAGAGGGCAATTAACCGGGGACACCCTTATCGAAGTTCCGTCGTGCTTCTCGCCGGCGAGCGAATATTATTCCGGGTCGCTTGCGCCGCGATCCTTTTATTGCGCCCCGTGCTGCTCCACTTTGACAGCCTTCGTGCCAGTTAGAGGTGTCGGAAGGGTGCTCGCAATAAGTTGCAGCACGCTATCTAACAGTCGGAGATTGCGTGAACCTTTTAGGAGGGCGTCCACGCTCGCTCGCGCTATCTGAGACGCGAGGCTCATGCTAATAGGCGCGGAAATTTACATCGCTGATTGCTGTTCCCGCGAAATCGACTGAGAGCATCGACGTCATCCGTTGATTGCATCGGACGGACCAGTATCGGAAGCTTTGACGAATATGCACCGGTTCCACGCGTTTTTTTGGAGCCCCGAGCGCATCTGGATGGTAACTTTGCACTTTCGGGCATTGCTAGACTGCGGACTATTATGTAAAATAAAAGCTTTGTTGCACGAACTGAGTGAAAGACGAGCCAAAGAATGTCCTCTTCCAATAATTTCTAGTCGAGTACGCTTTCGTATAAAGAGTATTTTGTTTAACACTAAGTGCGTGGTCAAAATGACCGGTCCTTAAAAAAGTTATTGTTCATACATTAAACGTAGATAATAGTCAATTCGTTGCCGAATGAATTAGTGGATGAACAACCCCCACAAAATGACGTGAAGAAGAAGTTTGAAAAGGTCAATTTGACCGGCCGTTTAGTGTTAATCGAACTGCTTTATTTAAGCACATATTATAATGAAAACCGCACAAAGTTTAAGTGCTCACATGTATATGTTTTGTGCTTGGCAGGTTCGATTTTCCTGGTCACTATCACCGGAGCCGTACGCATACGCCCAACTTTGTTGGACACTATCATTATTCGTTAGCCAAAAAATAGAAATGGAGGGTGTTGTTGAAGATGAAAGTGGTAATTCTGATTATAGTGAAGAAGAAATTAGTCCACTGAAACGAAAACGTATTATTGGAATAAGATCCGATGGTGGTGATGGCCTTCTTTTCGTGTTTCCTTATAATGCAAATGAGTTAAACACCTACACGGGTCTATTTAGCTCTACAATGACAATATTATACAAGGTTTACACTTGAAAATCAATTTATATTGCAATCTATCAAGTAAACCAATTTTATTACAATATACAAGGAGGCAAAAGGTTACAAGAATGCTTGTTATGATAAACTTTGTCTTCTCTATTCAAATTTTACTAAATAAGTTGTTTTAATTTTTTTCTGACTTTTATGACCACTGGCGTGGCACTCACGTGTTAAATACATAGTTTACACTCTTCGAGGATGGAGTGGATATACGTATAGGTATAAACATTATGTATCGTGAGCCACTCCTTTCGCAACAATCCCGCCGCAAAAAACAATACAGTTCCGGCGGGAAAATAAAAGCAACCGTAAGACTGCGGCGCGACCGTACAAAAATGCGCGTTCGAATAACAAGTTCGCGCTGCCCAGAATCAACCGTTTCAGCGTCAGAAAAAGAATCGCGCGTTTCACCAGGTAATCCCCGGTCGGAATATATTCTTTTCGCCGTGTTGGAGCCGCGCGTGCTCCGACTCCGTCGCGTTTTTCCTTCTCGTGTATGCGGCAGAATGCTAGCGGCGACGGTGCGTGGCCGCCTCTCTGTCCGGCTTTTATTTATCATCGGACCACGTCCAGTCAATTAACTCGCCCCAAGAAAAACGCGGATCGCGTTCTCCGGAGGCCGCTCCCGCGGAATCCGCGCGGAAGACGCGTCTCCGTCGCGACGGAATAAATAACCGAGTTAACGAGCGACGATCGGTCCCGCTTGGCCGACTTTCCCAACGAGGAATCCGCGAGCCGCGTTTCCATCCAGCGATTTTACGACCGCCGATTTCTGCTCCGCCGGATCTCCCACTGACAGATTCTCAAACCAGTCCGGGTACCAGGTCTTGGTTATCGGCCGGCCGGTAATTACAAATCTCCCGTTTTCTTCTTGGTTTATTATTCGATGACGGAAACGTCGATCGGCTAAACAAACACTCCGATTGACAAATAAAATTCGAGAGTTTAGAGGCTGGCGTATCGATAGTGCATGCTCATGCTGATTGGCTGTTTTGTGGATTTGTCGGCAGAGCCGAGTCGGTGGGAACTAGTGTTTATCATGGATGCCGGTGAGATTTGTTTGAGGCATCACTCGGAATGTTTGTTGGGTTTGTGGGAAAGCAATTGTGCTACTTTCTTCGTGTTGCAAGTGATCGATGTCTCCTGTTTTTGTAATTTCGTTACAGTTTTGTCGGAGAACTTCTTGGTTGGAACCAAGAGGCCTTCCAGCAGGCCTTGAAGGATCAGTTTTGTACCATAAAATAATATCTAAGAACTAGACCTCGGATTTGTATCCAAACTAAAGATAGTTCTACATTCATTGTACCTAAGATACAGAAGCTACGTGGACGTAAATGATATGACCTGTGAACGCGGAAAAAAGAGTGTCATCCCTATGGTAGTGTGTACCCTAGAATACAGTGAATCCTCGATATATGTCAACAACACGGATCTTACCAACGTCGTGTATCGTCCAGAGGACATACTCGAGCAGTGTTATGTTTACACTTCTCGGCGTCCTCTCGAGGAGTATACCCCGCGATAATTCCGCGACGTTTATCCTACAGACCTTGGCGACATATACAGAGAAATCATTGTAGTTTCATTCCGACAGACCTAACCTCCAAGAACCACCTTCCAAATATTTTTTCCCGTTTCCAAGACTCTCGCGTGATCCTATAAAGCGTATCACGCGATGCAAGAAGAAGACACAGAGGGAGATTTGCGTCGGAACGTGGAAGATGATACAGCCGGACGTAGAGCGGGATGTCAGGAACCCGATAGCTGTCGATCCATTGTGGATAACCCTGAGCCATCTCCCGTTCGTCGGCGTTATACATTTTCCAGGCCTGTTGCGGTGTAACGGTGGCGCGAAGGAACGCGGCGGATTGGCGTGCAAAATCCGGCGGATTATTGCCGGAGCTACTTACACGGATAGGGCGTTGCTCTAAACTGGAAACACGCGATAAAGATTTTTCCGGGCGTCACGAGGCGGGGACGGGCACGCGGGCAGCCGGATCCGATGAGAAACACGGGTTTACTGGCGGCCGTGTGATTTCGTATCAACGCGCCGCGGAATATTGCGAAACCGGTTGCCCTCGGCGATAAAACCACGAAGGGGGACAGAGAGGTTGCGATATTCCGTTCACGTTCGATTTAAAGGTATCGCACGTGCGCTCGCGAAGTTACGTAACCGGGCGGTCATTCCGCGCTCAGAAGAATCGCGCGGATTTCGAGGATCGCCCCGGCGACTGCTCGTCTGCATTTCTGCTCGACCGTTTGCTGAAATCCCGAATGACTCCTGCGAAGTTTCAACCGAGCATCGTGTCCCCTACCGTGGACAATATTTCGCGGATCACCCCGGTGACTGCTCGTTTGCATTTCTGCTCGACGGTTTGCTAAAATCCCGGGTGACTGCTGCAAAATTTCAAGAGAATCACGTCCTCCGCGCAATATTTCATTTTCTTGCGAGGAACATTCTTCAAAGCGAATCTAACGGAAACCTTCCGTGCGCCATCTTCTTGTACCTTTGCTTGTTAATCGAAGGAGAAAAATATTATTTTCGCAGGGATACGAATCGATAGAGTTTTCTCACTGATAGTATGTGTACATGTTTGTAGAAATATTTTTCAAAGAATTTTTTAATTCTTTCCATTCGAAGCTGGTTTAACACCATAACCATCTCTTCTGACCAACAAATATTTCCACTGTGCATGATTTATTTCCTTTTATCTCCAACAGTTAAAATTTTATCGATTTCTTACTTACAATATAAGTTTTAGGTAAAAATTGTTTTACACGTTAAGTGCCAAAAATCAATCCCAGAGTATCTCACAAAATCAGTGTAATTTAATTAATGAAACCGAAATTAGACATTTAAAATGTATTATAGGGGATGCTGTCTTAACCCTTTAGAATTCCAAAGATCCTAATAAAATTCGGTTTATCTGGATATGTTACAATAAAAATGCATTTCAAAACCTAGCCAAAAATCACTGGCAGTCATATGTATGTGACTGACGTGGCAATGAACGTGTTAAAATAATAGTGTGGCAATTTTTAGTGTCACCGTAGAATCGTCGTTCGAGTGTTAAGGGTTAATATTTTTATATTATTTTCATTTAATTGTTTGCAAGTAATTGTTTGAATAACGGAAACAGAAATAAAGAAAGATCTTTTCCCCACTGTCGGAATAATTCCAGCCAACTTCAGATACTGAAGAACTTTAATCTCATGCTCCGAGACCCAATCCTGTTGATCAGGAACACGTCAACCATCGAACTCCATTGATACAAGTTCCCCCGGTACCGCCATTTTGTTCCCGCACGTGCAAGAAGTTGCCAGGCTATCGACTCCCAATAATATCGGTAAAACACCTTCGTCGGACCGTTTATCGAAAGTGGATGTCACGGGAATGGAGGAGAGGCGATCGTTGCTGCCGGGGACAATAAGATCAGTAAGTTTGCAAGATTACTCGAAGAAAGTTACGAATAGCTGCGATTGAAAGTAGCTTCGGTCAGGAAACTTCTTTCGTCGGGAGGAAAGAATAACTTTCGCCGGTTCCCGTTGCAAGAAACTATTGTGTTTCTGTGAGGGATTGCTTGCCGGAAGTTCTGCCGGACACCCGGGGACTTCTGAGTACATCCCATGATTGCTAAACTGATTTTAGGATTCTGTTGACAACTCGATTTAACACTAAACCTACCACGGCCGGTAAAATTGGTTTACTTGACAGATTGTAATATAAATTGATTTTCAAGTGTAGTAAAAAATTGTGTCATACACGTGGCACTCAAAGTGTTAACCTTATAAAATATTGTCACTATAGAGCTAAATAGAGCCATGTAGGTGTTCAAGGAGTTTAACGCTGAGCCTACACAGCACAAAACATATACAAGTGAGTACTTAAACTTTGTGCGGTTTTCATTATGTGCTTAAAGCAGTTCGATTAACACTAAACCTATCACAGCCGGTCAAATTGACCTTTTCAAACTTCTTCTTCTCGCCATTTTGTGGAAGTTGTTCATTTACTAATTCATTCGGCAACAAACTGACTATTATATTCGATTAATGTATTAACAATAACTTGTTTTTGGACCGGTCATATTGACCACGCACGGTAGGAACAGGTATACAAGAAGTGTCGGTGGGTTTAGTGTTAACCCTTAACGGTCTGGAAGTATTTCATTCATTAATGTAAATATGACAACAATAAGAATGATAAAAATAATAAAATGATTTTTGCCGCTGTATAGCGGCATTGGTCGTTTTTGTAATTTCAATAACTGTGAAATAGAAAACCAGTCATCTGACCGTGGTAGGTTTAGCGTTAATAAATTTAAACCCTCTATGGGCCGAATTTTCTTCCGTTGGTTTCTATCTGTGGACAACTTGCAAGGGATATACTTTGATGTTTCAGGTTGATGGTGCTGCTAACCTTCGTCAATATTGTTATTGGGTATCTCAGAGACATTATATAATTAAGACGTATACGTGATCTTGCGAAAAGACTGAAATTATTTGGTAAAATGTCGATATATTATCATGTGACATGGAAGTTACACGGGCTTGTAGAGGGTTAAGAAAAAAGGATCTCACTCGGGAATCAGATCAGAAAAACGTAACACGGCCATCATGTTCCGCCGGATTCGAAACGCGACTCGGCCTGTCCGCGTCTCTCGTTCATCATGAAGTGGAGGGATCCCCGTTGCGGGACGGAGGATCGCAGGACGGTCAGGACTCTCGTTACCACGTCCTCGGCCCTGTCTTCGCGGACGATCGGCGTCCAGGACCCTGGACAGTCGGCGGTCTGTTGCTTCTCCATGGACTGGCAGAGTGGGCGAGAATTACAGGCATTGTGCGCGCCGGTCGTTGCGGTAATGCGGTTCGCTGATTTATCGCGGAGCCGAGCCACGAGGAGGTGTAGCTAATTGTTCTTGCATGCAGATCCACCGAGAGACTGGCCACGAGGCGCGACCGGCCGTTCCCTCCGAAGCGACGCTTCGAAATTAATTGTACGTCTTCCACGCTTCCACCTCGTCATCTTTCCAATTTTTCCGGGAAAACAAGTCTTTCTCTGAATAATAGTCGAAGAGGAATGAAACATACTGTGAGCAAGACGGACGCGAGAAAGAAGGATACGGGAGTGTGTCGAGCTGTGAAAGAGGTGCACGATACGTGGTGAGAAATTTTATTGTCACTCTTTTGTTTTTCATTTTACGAGAATTTTCCTGACATATTTCTGGTTAGTCCAAGCAATTCGGAGCACAGCTGCATGTTGAGTTGACGATTATGTAGAATCTCTATTATACTAGTCGATGGTATCTCAATTCTGCAGTGCCTCGTTCTACATGGATTGTACATGAATACTACAGTATCTCATTGTACATTGTACATGGTACCAATCAATAAAGATTTTATCTAACACAGTTGCTAGTTTCCGTTCTATTATCGGAATGTGCTCATGTTGCACTGACTCGTTTGGATAATGGAGGTTCTGCCGCATCGTCAATTAAACCGGTATACAGGATCTAAAGTTTGTCGTGTTTGACGTCATTTTAACCAGGAAAATGTCAGGAATGTCTTGGCAAAAGTTTCATTTATTTCTGTTTGCTTCTTAAAAAATCTGTGACGTTTGATCTGATTTTGCCACGTTCATTCGTTTTCAATGATGCATCCTGAGATAAAAGAAAGAGAGACAAATCTTTTAGTTGATTAATGTTCTAAACAAGTAGCTCTGTCTTTCCAATTCGTGTAGAGTCTCGTCTCGATATATGTCGCCAATATCAAGCCAATGAAACAACTAGAACTATACCGAGAACTATACTCGACCGAGTGGCCTCGGTCGCCTTTTCTACGATCGGTAGTGTATCAAAGAATAGAGTCTTCTAACCGATGTACGGCCCTCGTCCCATCCTCGCGTGTCCTTATCTTCTAACCGATATATGTCCCACGTTCTATCCTCGCGTGTCCTATTTTTATGGACGTGGCAGTGAACGTATCAATCCTTCTTACTGTTCCTCTTCTAGGTCTTCGTCCTCCCGATTACACATTCACTCCCTCGACACAGTTGCAATTACATAAATCATATCAATCTAGGTAAATCCAGAGACTTTCCACGGAATAGGGTACTAAGATCCAGTGAGATCGTCAAACAAGAAGGAAAAGGATTGAACCAGAAACATAAAGGACTTCTCTCAGCCCGGCAAGCTCCATTTTCCGACTTAGAGAGCACCTTTCATAAATCGGCTACATTATAGCGGCAATCAATGGGAACAGCACCATTCAACAACCGCGAAGTCGCAGCGTAGACGTTGACCCTGAGTATACATTGAACCTGATCGCCCGTGCTCTCGGCACCGCGACCCGAGTCTGCGGCTATCGACGCGTCCATCTTCGCTCGTTAGACACGGATATCCTCGTCGCAGGATAACGCTTGTCCGATTGTCGATTAGCCGGAGCGTTTCACGCGATATCCGCCGATAGACAAGCTCTTCTCGGTCCTCGGTATCTACGAAGATAGAGCCGGGAGGAATGTCGGATTCCTCTCGGAACGCAGCTGCGCGCGTTAGCGGAGCGCGACACGCGGGATCTCACAGAGAAATAGCGACGATTTACGGTGGTCAGGAACGCGTTCGAAATAGAATCACCGCGGAATCTCGGAACGCGGCTCTCTCTCTCTCTCTCTCTCTCTCTCTCTCTCTCTCTCTCGCGCGGTCTATTCGACGATATTAATGTTGGCCCGGTCGTTCGAAACGGACTGAAAGTACTCCGGGGAAACCTAGAAGAACGTTCCTTCTGGTACCGGTTCCTCGCGGCTGGTTTCTCGTTCTTCGCTGGTTAGGAGACACCGTTCTCGTATTTTTCCGCGACGGTGACGTTCACGAGGTCGTCGAGCACGACCGATGCAATTATCGCGGGAACGAGACGGTGCCCGCGCGAACGAGCAATTTGTTTCGGCGACAAAGCGCGGCAAAACTGCTTGGATTCGATCCAGGAAATCCTCTCGCCCCGCCGCGTTGCCGCGCCGCAAGCCACGCCACGCCACGCCAAGCCACGCCACGCCGGGGATCTTTTCTCCGTCGACGAGCGGTTTTGTCGGCCGACGGTGACGCGCACCACCGAGAACGATGGCCCCTGTTTGTCAAGAGGCATCACCGGAGCAGGCAGCCGTTTGTCAAGGGGATTACACCAGACCCTCGCCAAGGAATATTAAAATTCCGACGTATCCGCGTCGCCCGACGCGTAACCCGCCGCCTGACCCGACCGTTTCGCGCGCCTCCAGACCCGCGGGACCCTCCCCGTACCGGGCTTCCTGCGGGTCGACCGTGAATTCCGGCTCGCGGCTCGTATTCCTGGAACGCAATAACGAATTCGGCACTCTTACCGCGAATCCCCGGGCCGCAGACACTCCCCCGATGCCCTTTGTTGACGAGGAATACGGGGAAACTCCGGTTTCGCCCGATCACTATGATTTCTGCGAGAGTTTGCCGGTTACTGAGAATTTGGGGGGCCATTTCCTATTCTAGCGGTGAAAAATGTTGATTTTTAATACGCCGGGTGAGTCACCCTCGACTTTTACTTAAAATATCTCCGTTGATTTTAATGATACATTGGATTGCCCATAAAGTCTGTATTTTTCTCACTAGTCTACTAATCGGTCGCATAAATAAATATTAAAGCAAAATGAAGGCAGTACAGGATGGCCGAACGTTCTCGAATAAACAATCCTCGCATTGTATAAATTTTAATTCAACGACGCAGAATTCACCTGTAAACATTAAGGCACGCGAGAAACGAACGGAAGAACAAGTTCAACTATGCATAACCTTTGCCAATGTTATTCTTGAAATATTTCAGTACTCACATCAACAGAACCATACTTGAGTACGTCAAACTCGAGCATCGTCTTTGTACTTTAATTTATGCGTTCTGAAGATAAACGCCCTGAAAGGTCGTTTGAAGATCAACATGTACATGTTTGAATTGGCCCAGCTATGACATCATACCAATCAAAGTACGTCATTCTCTAAAAAAAAATGTTTTTACATTCTAAAGAACAACGCAATCCATACATTCTTTCTGTTGTACCTCGAGCACTGTTTTCCAGGGAAAATCTTGTATCTTCCGGACGATTTGATCGGTAACAATCGAACTTCCTGTGCTCCCTCAGAACTTCCGGGCTCCGATTCCTGATCGCTCCTGGAAGTCTCGCCGTTAAACACTTCGCGGCAAGTTATTGCAAGAGCGCGGCGGAGTTTACCGGCCATAATAATCAGAGGAAATGCCTCGCGATCTTGCATCGTTCGCAAGATCAACAGAGCCGGAAGACCAACAGCCCCATCATCCGAAAGTAACACAAAGGCCTTGCGTTTAAGTAATCATCCCCTCGCGAGTGTACACACGTAAGTTCCCCGCTGAAACAATTCAAACTTCCCGGGTTTCGGACGTTTGAGAGAGTCTGCGGATCCTTTTCCGGCGTTCCGGAGAAAACGGTCTGGGAAATTAAACGAGCCTGCTCATCGAAACTTGTCGATCAACGAAAAAATACATAATCAACTGTACTGTGTCAGTTGTACGCCTTTTTGAGGACTACAATTATCGCGAGCTTGAAGATTGAAACTTGGGCTTGAAAATTGGAGTCTCCTCTTTACAGAAACTTTTTTGTAAGTTTTATGCAGCATTTTTTGTTACTGTTCTATTGAATTTTGAATGGGAAATCTATCGGTTGATAAGAAATGTTCGAAAGGAGAAGATGCCTTCGATTTCCTTTTATTCCACGTCATACTCCCTTATCCCAAACCAGAAGAAATTCTCAAATATTGGGGGTACCCATAAGTAATCAATTATTTCCAAACAATTTGTTTTGCCTTTAGTTCTGTACCGATCGTTGTACAGGAAACACATATTCTTTTACAGTTTTCGGTAAAGCAGCCTCTGTTCAAAATATTCGAAAAAGTATAATTTTCTTTGACAACCCTGTAATAAAATGGCGGCGTCCGTACCTTCCGAAGATCATATTCGTCATTGCATACTTTTTCATTTTCATGCGGGATTTGATGCAACGGTAACAACAAATAAAATTTGCGATGTTTATGGAGATACATTGAAGGTCAACAAGTGTCAAGGTTGGTTCAGAAGGTTTGCTGCTGCTGATTATGATCTCTCTGAAAGGCCTCGGAGTGCACGACCAGTTGAACTTGATAATGACACCATAAAACCTCTAGTGAAAGCGGATCCAAAATTAAGTATACAAGAATTATCGAGAAGCCTTGGATAACTATACAAAGGCACCTACACGAATGTGAAAGGCATATAGGCAAGGAATATGGGCACCGCATCAATTATCTGAGACCAACAAGAATATTCGTCAATCAATTTGCACTTCATTGCTATCCAGATTTCGTCGAGATCCATTTCTTAGCAGAATCGTTACCGGAGATGAAAAATAGATCCTTTATGATAACATAAAGCGTTCCAAGCAATGGCTTTCGGCAAATCAGACCGCAATATCAACCCCTAAACCTAGCTTATCACTTAGAAATGTGTTACTGTGCATTTGGTGGGATTGTCGTGACATAATTCACCTTGAGTTGTTGAAACCTGGAGAAACAGTTAGTGCTGAGTTGTATTGTCAGCAATTGCAACGACTGTATTCGGCACTATTGAAAAAGAGTGCATCTTTAGTCCACAGAAAAGGTGAAATACTGCAAATTGACAATGATAAAACATTCACTTCTGTAGAAGATGACAGGAGGCACCTTGAGTCATATTTTGCTTCACGAACTCTGGATTTCTATAACAGGGTGATTGAAAATTTGCAGGAAAGAGGGTAAACTGTCCTTGATAATGATGGAGATTATACAGGGTGGTTGGTAACTGGTGGTACAAGCGGATGGGGGATGATTCTACTCGAAAAAAGAAGTCGAAAATATAGAATAATACTTTTTCGTTTGAGGCTTTGTTTTCGAACAAAGCAAATTGACAAATTGACTGCAAATTGACAATGTCCGGCCCCGTACAGCGAAACTCGCTCAGGAAAAAATCAAAGAGTTGCATTGGGAAGTTTTACCGCACCCCCGTACTCAGCGGATATTGCTCCCTCTGACTATCATCGTTTCAGAACTCATTATTTAAGAAATAAAACATTCATTTCTTGTAGAAGATGTAAGGAGACACCTGGAGTCATATTTTGCTTCATGAACCTTGAATTTCCAGGATTTCCAGGAAAGATGGCAAACTGTCCGTGATAATGATGGAAATTATATATGTATGTATCATTTATTGATTCCCCTCGGGGTTACAATTTTCTTACACTCGAGCTTACCCTAACTTACCCTAACTTAACTCAACTTAACTTAACTAAACTTATCCTAAACGCTCGCCATATATATAGAGAGAGAGTGAACACACACCACCACCGCCGCCTTCTCATTCCTCCCTCACCCGCACACACATGCTTGATGGAGATTATATAATAAACTTGAATTAACTGCAAAGTTTGTTTTAGGTTTTAAAATAATTGATTACTTATGGGTCCCTTTAATATCAATTTTTATCGAAACGAGGAGTAACGACAACTTGTTCCGCGAAAAATGTGTCAAGTTGACACGCGGCGCGGCAGATGGTTAATAAATCGCGGACGGGTGGATAGAGGAAGTTCCCGGGGAACAATGGGCCAGGGCTCGTAAATGCAGGCACCGTGGAAGGGCCTCGAAAGGGCCGATAAAGCCTCGCGGAAAGACTGAGCGCGGCGGGAGAGCTATCGTCGTGGCCGCGGCATGGCACGACGAGGAAGCGGTGTTATCGTGTATCGGTACATCGAGCACCCGCGCTTACGGCCGATCGAGCGGAAACCTTTACTGCCTCCGCCTTCGTAAATCGTCGCGGCGCTTACCGATTTTATTTACTGGAGCCCGGTTACAACGGCGGAATCCTACGGGGGTGGCCGCTCAGAAGGTGTACCACTGCCGAACGGTCCAGGATTTATCGCCGCCGCGGACCACCGCCGCAAGAACAATGCCTTAGATAATGGGCGACGGCCAGTTTTCGTGGAAACGGGATCACCGGCTTCCGATCTCTCTCCCCTCGCCGTCTCAGGCTCCAGTTTATTCTTCTTGGCTTAGAACTTCCGCTCAGAGTCCTGTGTAGTGTCTTGATAACGGAAGATACTCGATACAACTTCTGGGACCTACCAAGCGTTGCACTCGCGCGTGTACAGGGTGTTCCATTTGAAGCGTGGCACATTATTGTTCCCCAAAATACAGTGATTTCTTCTATACATGTCACCGAGGCCTGGATAATAAACGTCGCGAAATTATCCCCACTACTGCGGGGTATATCTCGTGAGGGTCCTCGGACGCCGAGGAGTATGAAGATAACAGGTCTCAAGTATTTCTTCTGGATGATACACGACGCTGACAAAACCCGTGTCGTTGACGTATATCGAAAATTCATTGTTTACCTTGTTGTAACAAATACTTAGAAAATGAGACTAAGCCTTGTTTTAGGGAGAACGCCTTACGGTGATGTCTTCAAGGTGACCTTTTTATTTAGCTCGACTTTAGTATCATGTGTTGGCCTTAAAAGGTGTTTAAGGTCGTTTACTGCTGTCCACAACTTATCTCAGTTTAACACTAAATCTACCAAGCATTAACAGTATCTGGTAAATATTGCCTTATAGAAATGGCAATCCTAAATTCATTGAGACTGTCCATAATGTTCAATATAATAAATGCTTGGACAAGGAAAATTCTACCATTTTCCATAAATGAATTTTCATAGTTTCAATAACCGTAAAATATAAAACCGGTCATTTTGACCGTGGTAGGTTTAGCGTTAATGATCTTGTTCAGACAAAAGCGGTTAATTATGAAGCCCAGTAAAATTGAACGGAGATCATCGGATCCATTTCGTGACCCGTGGATCCTGAAGTCGTCGAGAGATCCTGCACACAGTGGATAATTTGTAGCTTGCGTTATCGATCCCCGAAGAAACACTTTGAGGATCAGATACATTTTCCCGGTCCGAGTCGCGGTCTAATTATGATCGATTCCGAATCGACTCGGAGCATGAGCGCAAAGAGGAGGCGCGCCGTGTCACGGACAATGAGCGGTTTTCGACGGAGCCGCAGCGATCCCATCAGCGATCCATCAAGGAGATAAAGGGCCGGGTCGATTTGCCTCGAGGCGGGGAACGGGTTAAGTCTTATCCCGCGGCAAGAAACGTCGGACTAGATTCACTTGATCAATCATTCCGACAGCTGAAGGATGGATCGACTTGCGATGTTTACGGAGAACTATCTGGTTTAAATTCTTCTCGTTACCGGTTCACCCTGCTGGCACCTTACCCGGCGATGGATTAGCTGTTTCTGGGGAGTAACTTCTTCGACTTATTAGCGGGGGCGTGGATTCTTGCTGGTCATCGACGGAAATGACAGCTGCTTGACTGTGGGGTGCATGACGCGATAGCTCGGCAAAATTTAGGATGAGCATCTAAAAATCACATATCCTAGTCAATGTGCAACACCAAAAATCCACAGGAACCCAACGTTACTGTAAACACACAAATTGTAAAACAGGTCCACGCGAAGAACAACTTTGGTAAAATACTGTGGCTATTAAAAAAAAAAAATACTGTTACTCGATAAGATTTTCTAAAGCTTGCAAGATAAGTTAAAGGATTCCACGAAGGTACAATGAAGGTGAAATGACTTTTGTCCACCTAAATTGGTCGTTCGTCGAGCTGCGCGACGGTTAGACGCATTAAAACGCGTCTCCCGAGCGACATCCTTCTCGCGAATACTCCTCGCCGCCATAGTGACAACAATTGGAGCGTAATTATGAGCCGTGGCGTGGACGGCTGACTCACATCCAGTGGTCGTTTCGTGGGCTAGTTCCCTCTTCGCTCGGAGCCCTCTTGCGCCACCATCTCGGAAAAGAAGTGTCTCGTTCCCGGCGTTTATCCGCCTGGGTTTGTGGTTTCTGACCACACGTTGCTGCAACCACGGATCTAGGGTTTCGCGGCCCCCACTTACCATATTATTATTCTTGCAAATTTTCCGTTTTTTATTCAGGAATCCCCGACGAAGATCTATACTTGTCCGGAACGCAGAAGAACTTGGCAAATCTCTTCTTTTGATCGTCCCCGACGAATTCGTTATATTCTTTGTCGGTTTCGAAGATACAAAAGTTTGTTACAGAAAACCGTACAAAGGATTTGATTAATGACCCTTTTCTCCTCACAATCTGGCCAACGTCGATGGCCGATTCGTCGTACACAATGTCTGCAAATCTCGCTCGATCCTCCACTTCCGGCGGACACTTTCAATCACACGACACGCGGACTTGTTTCATCGGCACGATCCATTAGCGGACCCGCTTTCCGGAAGATTGCCGGACCGACAATCAGTCATCGACTTCCTACTGCCGTCGAGCTCTCACCCCTGAAGCGGCCGTGTTATTTGCAGCGCAGAAAATCGGGGCTGGATTCGTACGTCCCTGGACAGAGATACGACAACGCCTCCCCGACGTAGGCCACGAAGCGTAACGCACCTATTCATCCCACACCTCGTCGCCAATGTCCGAGTTCCGGAGACCGGTGACTCCGCGACGTTCACCATGAAGCGGTGGCCCTGCTCTTCGAGGTGTGCGCGATTGTGTCGACGCTCGTGTGGGAGACACTTTCTCGAGCATGGCCCCTTTGAAGCGGCCAGTAATGATCTTCGTGGCCTGGACCGATCTTAATTTGACTGTGTCTGTCGCAAGTATTAACCTATTACGTGGCATGATCCCCTTTTGGGATCCTGCACGTGGATTGCACCGAGGAGTGGCGCGAAACGAACTAAACGCATTCCAAGCTCCGCCATCCCCAAGTGGTGATATTTTCTCAGTAATTAATTTTCCAAATTTAATTTAACTTTTGGCTTAAATCGTCTTAAATGTACTAATCGTTTAGAGGAAAAAATTAAAAATAAAAATTTGCTACTTCACGGGTTAATGGAGATGGAAGAAATTAGATGGAATTTGAAGAATACGATTTCCAACCATTTTCATAAAATTCATAAAATCAAATACAGCTGTGCTTCTAATTGTAAGACTGAAAATATTTCTTTTCTTTAAGATAGATATCTACATGAGATCCAAAGTGAAATTAATAGTCAATGTCCTTAATAATGTTAGAAGAATTATACTTTCTCCCGGTCCAAGTCAGTGTGCCTATAAAATTTCAATAAATTTCTACTAGCGAAGCATTTATTTAGCAAAATAAAGATTTCTTCCTTTTAGAAAATTGTTTCTGCTACGAATGAAACTTGAATTGTGTTAAAAGGTAAATTGGATTGAGTTCTTGGCTTCGAAGAATGTAAAGACCTAATCCACCGTTATCGTGTTAAGAAAAAGAACCGGGACGCATCCAATTTAGTATTTAAGAGTATTCTTGACACTTGGTGGAAGAACCGTGAATAAACAAATTCGACGAGTCGAACGACGTTCGAACCAGGAATTGACGAAGCAATATCTCATCGAGCAAGACATCCGCTAGAAACCTCTTGTCTAGAATCGTCTAGCATCCACTAGAAAGGGAAATTGATGGAATTTTTGCTGCGGATGTACCGTTTTATCTACGATCACGCAGCGATTGTGCGCATGCAAAAGAATCGGCGAAGAAGATTCAGTGGGCCGATCAATTTCAGGGGTGTCGAAAAAATCAAGGGTGTTTTATGAGTGGCAAACGAGCGTGTGGGACGCCATAGCACCAGGAAGTGGTGGGCAGATCGATTGGAGACCAGCAAGAAGATAATTGATCGAAATCGCATCATTGAGGCTGGCCGAGTGTTGATGAACCTGTGGGCGAAACGATTACGTTTTTATAGGCAGATCCGCCGGCCCTATCAGTTGAATTATTACTCGGCTTATGGTATTCCTTCTCGCAGCTGGGCTGTGCGACCACCATCCACATTTAGATAGACAAATTACTATAATTCCTATTTGAGATTCATGAATTTTCTCTTGTTATTCTTTTTCAAACTTCACTGCCAACGCTGAACTTTCTTCGTTTGAAATAAAGGGTAAAGTTTCTGGCATTTTTTAAAAATCGATTTTGCAGTCAAAAATTCTGAAAAAATTTACAGTCGTGTTTGCCATTAGGTACAATGTCTATGAATTTTTTTGTAATTTTTTGTCAAGCAGAACGGAAGAATAGAGCATAAATCACTAAAACCATGTCCACCCCATAACTACCCTTGTGGTAGTGGTACCGACTTGAAACTAGTCGCAGAGGATTTTGGAGGTCCTATCGAACGGTACGATCGATTTGGTTTGAGGGTATAATTACAATTAGGCTTAATACAACAAAAATTGTAAAAGCTGTTTCGTCTATACTTTCTCAAAGAATTTCATCAATCTCCTCTGGAGTCGATTCTTCTTATTTCCTAGAGTTAATCGATATAGTAAATGAGCTGTTCACATGGCGGTTTCCGTGGTTCTCGGGCCCAGATGCGAGCAAGCTCGGAGAGCACCGTCAAAGCCCCAAGTTCCCGAAACGTCACTCTCGCGTTCGGAAGATCTGGTCGATACAGGAAGTGGCTAAATTGAAAACAATCTTCCTGGCAATTTACGGTCGAAGCTAGCGCCGCTTCCGCCCCCTTTTCGACGAACCCTCGAAACAATTAGACCCTTTATGAGCCTCGGCGGGCATTAAGAAGCCGCAAAGAAGATGCGTTTCTCTCGCGTCACGGTCGAGGGGCGACGAGGAAGTTGTTTAAAGTGACGCCGGCCACGTGTTCCCAGCGACTCCGCGAGTACCGTGGGTAACACAACTCAGAAGAGGACGGTATATCGTATTTCTTACAACGAGGAACGAGGACCGAGCTAACCGGCAAGATCCTCTCGACTTCTTTCTTCCTCTTTCTCTTTTTTCTAAAAATCCATTAGAAACAACGGAGACGCGGCCGGTATTAACACCGGCGGGAAGTCCATTATTTCCTCGGAGAGATTTAAACGCACTTTTAACCTCCGCGGCATGCGTATTTATGATTTGTTATTTTCTGTCGGCCAGTGGCCCATTACGTTCCCTTTGGCTGCGACCTTACCGGCTCCCATCCGATGGGATGTCGAGATTCGTCGTGCGTAAATCACCGGAGAGTCGTCTTCCCGTCCGGGAATCTGCCCCGTGACTATTTATTTGTCTTTCTGCTGTTCGGCCCGATAATTAATTGCGATCGTGGCGATTGGGACGATCCCACGTGGGAAAACCAAGACGATGCAACCTCGATCGGAACGGCTCCACCGGCGATTCTTCTATGCTGCGCAGCGAACGCGATGCTGTTCCGCGCCACGATCCGGCACGCGATGTGTCTATTATCCGCTCCCTTTGTTCACCTCCCGAACTGTCTGCGTGAAAAATTACATTTTCGTCAAATGAATCTTCCGCGCCGCTTCTGCCACCTTCTGACAGCGGTCTTGGGAGAAGGATGGCCCTTAAAGTAATTGCTTTTTTGAATTGCCGCCCGGGATGTACGAAGCAATTTTCAGGGATGTGATTGCTCGTGTTTTTACTGAGAGGTTTCCTCGTGGCTGCGAAATGGTTCTCGGGGATTTTCGATTGTTATACTTTCTCTGGCACGAGATGTAATTTTCCATCATTTTTCCTTTCGTAAAAATACTTCATTAATCTCGCCAATGTTGTATTATGTATGTGCCGAACTGGGACTATGTTTGTAAGTGCATTTTAACCCTCCACTCTCAAAGATATTTTGATTTTGGTATCCGAGCATTTTGTCTGATGCAGAATATCTTCCTTGAACAAGACCTTTCTTTATGTTCTTCATACTTTAATATTCGACGATTCGAGTCGAAGACTGTAGATTTTGCGCATTTAATAAATTAGGACAGTAAAAAGATTAAAACAGTTCAACAATGTCGATGTGGCATTTTTGTAACATGTAAAAATTATTCAAATAAATTTTAATTTACCTTCCACAGATTGCAATCCGATAAAAATTCATAGTATATTAATTGTTTGCAAAGAGCTGAATAGAACGCTTGAAGATAACAGGGAAATTGTAGGGCACAAAATTGAAAAGAAATTCGAAGTGAAAGACGTAAGTGCATTTACGTAATGCACTGCGCAATTGAAGGAATCTCTTGAAATCAGGGTTGCAAATGCGACCGAATATCGTGATCACGGGACTCCTTGGACCCATTGTCGCCAGAAGATGCCCATTTGGGTATCTGTTTCCCCTCCTTTTTTTCCCCTTCCACTATCCCACTCCACCAACATGAGCACACTCCAACATCCCACACTAAGACCGTAGACTGATCACGTGACGTGCCGCGTGGTGCTGCGCGCGACTCATGCGACACTTGGCGTCCCACTCAATCCCTATCGCGCACGCGCAACGTGTCACGTGTTACTCTGGTCACCAGAGAGGGGATACGTTGTATTCCCCTCGATTTTCTCGATCTGGCGACACTGCTCGGATCGACATTCAATGCTAGAATACGGGCCTCCTTGGATCGACGTGCAATGCTAGATCGCAGCGGAATCGTGAGAGGAAAATCGTATTAAGCTCGCGCTCATCGTCGGAACTTGGTGTAGCGAGTTTCGCGCTTGGAATCGCGTTAAAGTTGCACGCGAATTGTGCCGGTAAGTAAGTTACGGTCGGCGGAACGTTATTAAATCTGTGTCGAGTGCGGTGACCCGGGGTATGGGGAAGTTTCTCTCTCTCTCTCTCTCTCTCTCTCTCTCTCTCTCTCTCTCTCTCTCTGCGTGTCTCATAAAGCCGAGCGATTTCCCGTACGAATTCGTACAGGACGACGGTGGGAACGACGAATGTTAACGTTTACCCGGGGCCCCCGTTACGCGGCCGCCACTTTAAAACTTTAATGTTTCCTTTGCCGCGGCTCTCTGAATTGCTTTACAGTTTCATTCCCGGCGTGACTGGCTCAAAGCTTTGTGAAAGGGGGATCGTGTTCAGCTTCCATTCTAACATCGCCTCCCCGGAACGACCATCGTTTCGCATTAAACCATTTAACTTCATAACCCGGGCTCGCCGCGCCGGACGGGGGCCGCGTTCTCACTTGCTACAAATATTTGCGCCCCGTGCCGTTTGCGCTGGCCTTGCTCGCGTTACAACGACCGGGGCCATCTCATTCAATTAGGTACAATGCGCGGGACATGCGCGAGAATTTTGGTCGGTACTGAAACATTTTCCTGGCTGAGACACGGTGCAACGGAAATGCTGTGTCGGAAACGTGGAACGAGATCCTTGGCGATTCCCGGTTATGCTTTAATGCGTTGCGAAGAGGGTGGGAATGTGGGAAAACTTGAGTCGATGTAAAAATGTCTGACACGTACGAAAGAATTTCAAACGATGGAAAAATCTTGGTACGTAAGACAATATCTAATGCGCACTGTACGTTCAGAGCTGCAGAGAAAAGAAATTTAAAAGGGAAGAATAATTTTGTTACAGTGATTTCTGTATATATGTCGCCAAGGCCTGGATGATAAACGTCGAGGAATTATCCCCCCTACCGCGGAACGCCGAGGACTGTAAACATAACACGGTGTTGTTGACATATATCGAGAATTCACTGTAATGTGATAAAGGGGTGAATAAAGGGGTAAGTTGAGGTCAGGTCGTATGAAAATCTTGCTAGCTATGTGCATTATGTATATGCATATTACTCTTCTCCTTTTAAATTATTTCCCCGTACATCAATAATCGCTACCAATCGTTACACAAAAATTCCATCGAACAAAGATCCCGACTGAAGCCCATCACAACGTGTCTGCACAAAGACCGGAAACTTTTCCCCAGAATTCTCTGCGTCCGTCGCAAGTGTGGTAACGTCGCGATTTTCCCAAGGAACAAAAAGACGTTCGAGCAACCCTTCAAGCGGCTGAAAAAAAGACTGTCTCCGAATTCCCTACGGGGGAGTTGTTTCCGAATGGTCGCGACGTAAAGTCTCGCGACAGTGCGCTAATCTGCTATGCACCCCAAGGCACGATAATGGCGGGAGCGTTGCACCTGGCGAGGAAAACCGGCGAACAGAGGACAGAGGACGCGTGGCGAGAGCTCGTCCTCGATATTAAGCGGCTCGTTCTCGACGAGTAGCTCCACTGTCCCTCAGTTTCTCTCTCAATCTCTCTCTCTCTCCCCCTCTCTCTATCTATCTATCTATCTCTATCTCACTTGGGCAGAGCGGTTACCAATTTATAGCGTCCGTTGCGGCCGGCTGTTCCTCGCGGCGTGTACCTGCGTCCGTGTTCTACACGCGTCTAACACGCGTACCTCATTAATCGAGAGGCCCGTAGTGTCCCGACACCCTTTTCCATGCTGGACGTTTCGGCTCCTTCGCCTCGTCTTCCTGATACGTCACCGTGGAAACGCAAGCCGGCCGTGCAACGTAGCGGATGCGAATAAGAACCTCATGGGAGCCCAAGAGGGGAGGGGCGGGGGAGCAGACACGGTCGTCTACGTTTAGACTGGCAGCTTTTGATGGCGAGAGCCTGTACTCGCAGACGCAACGCAAATATAAGCGACGACGGTGTACTCGGGCTCGTTTTCCGGGTTGAGGAACGTGGGATCGACGGTCACTCGACCCGCTCCACCGACGATCTCTTCGGGACACGGTTTGCTGGACAATGATCACGGCTGGGGCCATAGAACCTCCGCAATTCTAGATTTTTCAGCAGTTTACCGAAAATTATGTTTGCTCATTTTGATACCGATTTGACAGGATTTACAAAAGTTTATTCGGAATTTTTGGTTCCTGTCGTTCACATTCAGGGGCGGGAACAGGTTCACTATTGAGGTTGAAGACTAGAGCTGGAGGAAAAATTCTATTATTATTAAGGAGGTTAAAGGTCAGGTTTTGTAACTTGGCATTCTCTGATTTTTATACTGGTTTGATAGGATGCAAGATTTGCGAAAATGTGCATCTGTGATATACACAATTTTTGGTTTCCCTTCTTGTTTATATTCAGGGCTGGAAATTAGGAAAATTCAAGGTAGTGACATAGAAAGTGGCATCTTCTGACTTTGACATAGGTTCATCAACATGTAGAATTTATAAAAATGTACGCCAAAAATATTCGAAACTTTTGGTTGTTGCTATTCACATTTAGAGTTGGGAACAAGTGTCGCAATTGGGGGTTGAAGACTAAAGCTGGAGGAAAAATTTTGTTATTATTAGGAAGGTTAAAGATCAGGTTTTATAACGTGGCGTTCTCTAATTTTGATACTGGTTTGATAAGATGCAAGATTTGCGAAAATGTGCATCTGTGATATACACAATTTTTGGTTTCCCTTGTTGTTCATATTCAGGGCTGGAAATTAGGAAAATTCGGGGTAGTGACATAGAAACTGGCATCTTCTGATTTTGACATAGGTTCATCAACATGTGGGATTTCGAAAAATATTCGAGATTTTTGGTTCCTCAAGTTGCACATATCCGGGGGTGGAGACTTGTATCACGATTGGGGGTTGAATACTAGAGTCCGGGGATCAATTTTATAATTATTGGGTAGATGGAAGGAAACGATATTGATCGAACGTAAAATTGTACGAAAACGTGTGCCGCTAGACAAAAAAGAAAAATTTGTCAGCTGCTGTACTATTGGAACACTAAAAAGAAAAATGAAGGGAGGGTCAGAAGATAGAGCAGTTTCTACGTCCGCGTCCGGAATTATTTTTTGGTCGCTTTCGGTGGAGGATTTTAAGGATCGAGAAGCGAATGGGAGCGCGACGCAGGTTGGGTTCAGTAATTAAAATATATTAGGGTGTCCCCGAATCCGTGGAAAACTGTAGAACAGCCGGGGAAATCGATTACACGGTAAAGACAGCCGGTAGAATTCCGTGGACCACAGCACTTTGTCCTCCGTCGCTTTATTACTCCACTTTATCCTCGGCCGCTTTTCTCTTCCCACTTTGTCTTTTATTTCCCATCCTGTTTCACTCCGTTCTTTACTGCTCTTATACTTTATTCCCTGTTCCTGTTCCGCTGAACCTCATTTTTCATTCCTTTACCGCTCCTCTCTTCCACTACTGGACTGCTTCAGTTTATTCTCCGCTACGTTTTTACTCCGCCTGGTTCCTCGCTACCTTTTTATCCTCCTTTTACCACATCCCCTCTCTCCTTCTTTATCTCCTTCTAATGCTAACCCTCTGTTTCGACAAAGAGCACCATCGTTCGTGGGCTTACGCGCGCTTGTGTACACGGTCGGATTTAAATGATCGTGAACGATGCTCGAAAATATTTATGAACTTTGTGTCAACGAGCTTCAAAGCTTCGACAATGTCCGCAAAGGCTGAACCAGTTGGTTCTGACTCATCGAGCTTCCGCTTACGTTTGAATCACTGATTCCAGGCAACCACCGGCCCGCTAAATTCATCAGCGCCTGGCGCACAGTATCGATCAGCAGTTACGCTTACAAGGAATGTCACTCAAGTGGCATTTTAATGGAGCTTGCGTATAAAACGAGATCCCGGTGAAATATGCGACTCGTTAGCTTCGTCGGGAGATGGCATTCATTCTCCGTAGGTAAAAATAGCCTCGAAATCGCAGCTGTGTAAGATGCGCAACTTTGAAATCCGTGAAATATTCAACCCTTAACCAGCCGTACGGCGTTTCTCTCGACTCTTCAGAATTGCTTACAACCGGAATTTAAACGTTCATCTTTTTTCCGGGAGGAATTCTCCGACGAAGTCTATTTCTACCCTCAGGTATTGTGAAATTATTCGTATGTTCGTTTCAACTACTGAATTATGACTACCGTCACCCCACGTACATTTGGTCTGAATTTATAGGAAAATGTATTGTTAAGATTACACAAACATTAAGTTAAATATTGTGTGATGCCATTGGTTACATCGAATTCCATTTAATTCTCTTGTCAAAACAATTCTCCAAAAAATGATCTTCATTAATTTCAAGAAAGAGACATGGACAATTATTTCTTATTTAGGTAACTTTAACGAGCAAAAAATAATGTGACAGTATGCTCGAGATGTTTAACACTTTGACTGCCAAACTAGAAACCTCAAAAATTCCATAAAATCAATGTAAGTTATTTAATGAAATGAAAATTGAAAGTAATTAAATGTACGACAGTGAGTAGTCTTCCATCTTTCTTGCATTTCACAGATCCTAATCAAGTTTGGTGCAATGAATATATTAACGTGAAAATTTATTTTAAAACCTGGACAATTAATTCCGCACACGATTATGTTCCGCCTCATTGACACGGTCAGGTATGTAGACTGTAGTAGTAGGCATTTGTCTACACGCATAACTCCACACAATCAAATTTTATAATACTTTAAGGCTTATATCGCGATAAGTATTTGTTTGCGACATATGGTTACTTTCAAACTTTTTCTTTTCTTGATGTATAGAAGGTGTTGATGTAAAAAACAATTTTCTTTGTTATATATAATTTTGCGGCAAGTTTCTTTGAAAAATGTCCTCCAAAAGAGAAGTGTAGATTCACCCCTAAGACGGACGACCATTAGTTTTTATACACCCCGTACATTTCGCTAAAAGGACGTCCTACAAGCGTGTCTTAGTTGCAGCAAACTTCTCTCCCAGGACGCACGAAGGGGGCAGTCATCGGGCGAGAAATCGTCATCGGGAGACCGCTCGCGGTGTCTCCGCGAGTCAGCTCATGGTTTCGCGGAAACCCCGAAAGCGTTGCTCTCGCGTGGCCGTTAAATCGGACGAGTTATCGCGCGTTTCTGCCGAAAGGGACGTCGAATAAATTCGCCGGACGCTGTCGGTCCGGCGCCGTTTCACGTTCGGCGTGAACCCCTCCCGTGGTCGCGTCCAATTATGCTTGAAACCAGTTTACTGAGGGTTGCGCGACGGCTGCTGACTGGTGGCAGCGGCTTGGATCGCGAGAGAGAACCAGAGAGGGGGGAGAGAGAGAGAGAGAGGCCGCAACAGACCGAGTTTCCGAGATAATCAGAGAGGAGGCATCCCGCGGCGAATAGTTACTTCTGTAATGATTACATTAGGTTAGTGTAAATTATACGCGTCGCTGGTCGGAGGTGGCTGCTCGGTTGGGGAGGGGTCGATTAGGAATGGCCGAGATAACAGGTACTCGCTTTATCTAGCCGGCCGATCCGGACACGCTCGGCTGCGCCCGGCGACGGCCTCGGAGGATTCTGATCGGAGGAAACGATTCGAAACGCCGAGCCTGCCACGCTGGCTGACTCCCAATGACTGGTAATGACATTGCCCGCGAAGACGTCACTCGATCCACGGTTTGATCCCCTCGGGGGGCATGTTTTAATCCCATCGCGAGCTTCGGGAATCGCTCGACCTCGACCCTTAACCCCTTCCCGTCAATTCTAAGCTTCAAGCTGCTAGGCCTAGGTAGCCAGTTTGACACAGTTCCCGGAAAGATAGCGATGCAAATGACTTTTCTTCAGGACCAATACATACATAGCTTCAATTATACCAATACATAAATTGAAAACGCTGATAGAGCAGCCAAATTAGCAGCATGCAACACAAAAATGAAACAAATCACGCATTATACCAGACTAAAAGATCTCAAAAACCACTTAAATAAAATTTTTAGGAAACAGGTATTTGACAAAATTAAAAGGAGCTATATACAAAAATATCATAATGGAGGAGTGGATTTTGAATAGCATAAATTTCCAAGTCTAGTAGATCGTCCAACTCAAACTTCAATTTCTAGAATCAGAATTGGGCACTCAGAAATAACACATTCATTTTTGTTAAATAAGAAAGAAAACACGATCTGCGATATATGTATAGTATCAGTTAGCATAGATCATCTAATTATAGAAATATGAGCAAAAAATATGAGAATGAAAGGAAAATGCTAAGTTGCCTAGATCCTTACCTATTCTGTTAAGTTCTAAGGAGTATATCTCCGGTCTTGCTAAGTATATCAAGGATACAAATATGTATAATATGTTGTAAGAAAATGTACCGTGTTGCTAAAGACCGTTGATGTTGAAGCAACATTAAACAAATAAATAAAAAAAAAATACATAAATAGCTTCAAAAATCGCATGAGTTTGACCCGTCGAACCTCAGAAGCCTTATCTGGATTTCAGACATTTTCACTGGACAACGAAGAAAGCCACAATGCGTTTTACGTATACAGTGATTCCTCCATATATGTCGCCAAGGCCTGGATGATAAACGTCACGGAATTATCCCCACTACCGCGGGTATACCCCATGAGGGGTCACGAAGCTCGAGAGGCCTCGGACGCCTCGGACTGTAAACATAACAGGACTCGCGTATGCCTCCTGGACGATACATGACGATGGCAAGACCAGTGTTGTTGACATATATCGAGAATTCACTGTATTCTATTATGAATATTCTACATACATATCCGTGTCATTTTTCTGATTAGAATGACACCCAGCAAGACATAATGTGGATCAGATTTATTTATTCAATCCACGATGCAGTGGACATATATCGAGAATTCACTGTACCTGTTTAACACCGTCAAAGTTGAAATTGCCTGGAGCGTTCGGAGTTGTAAGCCGTGAAGTTTATAGTCGCTATTGAAAACTGTAAATGTATTGCCTTAGTGGTCCTAAATAAATAAATTACACACCTTTTTAAATCGTATATGCATTATATGCACCTACCAGGTTAAACTTTATGAAAAGTAAGGGATGAATGGTCCCTCGGTGAAGAGTTATTGATGAATGTAAATTAGTAATATCGATAACGATTGGTGCAAACGTTAATGTCAAGTCTGGTTTGACATAGGACCGGAAAGAGTTAAACGAATACATTTTTCGACAGCCTGCTCCGCGCAGAGGCCCGCCGGCAGCTCTTGGCAGTGTCCGTTTCTTCCGCGGGCCATTGAGCGTTGTAAAGTAGCATTACAGCGAATCCCGAGCTAACAGGAGATTAAATAAACCGATTACGGTTTTGATTGCGCCGTATTACCGGTCGTCGAGTCTCCGAGCGGCCGATTGCCAAATTCCGCTTCTTTCCTCCGGTGATGGCGGTTAATAATTAGTGGTCCTCCCGGAGAGGGGACGCGGATAGATCCGAAGATGCTCGGGCACAGCGCCAGAAGCGTCTTTCCACTAACAATCCTCTTGTTCCTCCCCGGGCCTTGTCCGTTCTTCTCGTTAGACTTATAATCCGTTTGCCGGATGATTTCTTGATCAGAGATTCCGCGAGGCATGCAGCAAGCTCGCGCGAGCGCGCGCGCGCGCGCCTCGATTAAAATACAGCACCGGGGCGATGAAAATGGGAGTAGAGTGTCAGGAGTAACCGGGAAACGGTGCTAATGGAAACATTTCCGATGAGATCTCGGAGAGTGCGCCTCGGCACTCGCTCGCGAGTCTTCCGCCGGCGCGGAGCCGAGACGAGACGAGATTCATAATCCACTTAGAGGTTAATTATTCGTTTCCACTGTCTGGGATAATAGGTTGAATTACGGGGGAACTTTGAACGGCGTTCCGCGAGAGCGTTTAGATCCCGGAAACTAGATAGGTGGCGACGAAGTCGAACCTTTAATTGAAATTAAGCCGGGACAACGACTTCTTGGCCGCCGTGCTGCTTGCTTTCATTTGTATTGTTATTGATCCAAAGAACGAGGTAATACACTCGCGTACAATAAGATTGGAGACTTGTCAAATTAATTGCGAAACACAGAATTGGATTCGAAGCTATTCGCGGATCTGAGAATGTTTTGTGCTGGAACCTCTGGTTTCGACGAGACTGGGAATAGATGCCGCACGATGCAAGAGAGGGATTTGTTTGTAGTTATAATTAATGGAAAAAATTATTTTCGAAATTGACCACTTGCACTACGATTTATTTTATGGTTGCAGGGATTATACAGGTGTGCCCTTTTAAGTAAGGCCACCTAAATAGCTCCTCAGGTCATTGTAATGCGAAAAAAGTATTTGTTATGTAGTGTGTATAGTGTCACTGGACCAAATATCTGGCAAGAATATTTTTTTCGGAGTTATCAATGTCATTGGTGTGTTTTGATTCATAACTACATTTTTTTTTATTGCATCGAGTAACTGATCGAAAAATACATCCAGACATGTATAATAACATGGCCTTGAAATAACCTTGATCTTCGAAAATTAAACTTTTACCTAGAACTGATGTCGAATATCTTCGGCCACGACTCCTGAACCTTGGGATGCGAAGAAAATATTTTTTATCACACTAAAAGTATCGATCAGCAGGTGCGTGGGTTAACTGGTAAAACAAGACACACTTTTTCTTAAGTTATCATCAGAGATGTTCTCGAAGATCAAGATCATTTCAAGGTCATGTTATTATACAAATCTGGGTGTATTTTTCGATCAGTTATACGATGCAATGAAAAAAAATGTAGTTACGTATCAAAACCACCGATGACCTTCATAACTCCGAAAATAATGACCTCTCCAAAATAATATTCTTGCCACATTTTTGGTCCACTGACACCACGCACAGTACGTGAGAAATATCTTTTGCATCACAATAATCTGAGGAGATATTTAGATGGCCTTATGTACGTAAAAGAATCACCCTGCATTTATTGCATGTGTAGTATCCAATGGCTATACAGGGTGTTCCGAAAATTTAGTTAGTTGGCAGCTTCAATTAATTCGAGATACCGTAAAGTCTCTTCGGAGTTGAACAATTAAAGATCTCCAGAATTTGATAATGGTTGCTATCCAATTTCAGAAGGGTCCAGGCAAGAAAAAAGTTTTCTTGCAAGATGCATTGCATTTTCCTGCAAGCTGTTAGTATGGACGTTTTTGTAAAGAGTACTCAGGCAATGCTTAGGGTAAGAGGTCCAACTACTGTGTCTATATTAATTATACGTATTTCTAAAGCATAATGATCATAAACAAGAAATAATACATTTTCTATTATTAATAATATTCGGCAGCATACTGCCAGTCGTGAGGCGTTCCGCCATCTTGTGACGTCATCCTTGCTTCAGAAAGCGAGATTTCTGCCGAATATTACAAATTACTCCATGATCAGGTAGAAATTCGCAATTTGGGCTCTGGACAGACCTAGATCGGACTTTTAGGAAACACAAGTGACCACTTTTAAACTGCTCATTGCAATATTGAAGCGTCAATTTGTCAAGATTTTGACCCTTGCAAGTTCATATACGTATATGGATTTCATGCATGTGTGTGGTTACACAGAGTCGATCAGCCGGCCCCCTTAAAAGACACGTGAATAGATTATATTTGTGGAGAGAGAGAGAACGAATATTTGTACTAGACGCAGGGTTCACTAATACCACAATTCCTCTGCGACGTAGGAAATAATGGCCTTCTCATAGGGGGTTAAATAATATGGAAGCTGAACGGCAGCTTCAATTAATTCGAGACACCGTAAAGTCTCTTCGGAGTTGAACAATTAAAGATCTCCAGAATCTGATAATGGTCGCTATCCAATTTCAGAAGGGTCCAGGCAAGAGAAAAGTTTGACAGTTCGAGGAACCGAACCGTGGCTGCGCTAACGAAGAGCATGGTCGGCCTGCTCCAGTCGATCTGCGGTGAAAAATGTGCTCGTCCGTCGCTTCCTCGACGGCTAAACGTCAGAACGACGGTGGTAAACGTTCCGTGACCGGGGTCCTATTCCCGTGCCGCGCTATCAAGAAACGATTCTCGTGGGCGACGCCTGATGCATCCCCCGACAGATTGCGCTCAATTTACGCAATTAGGGTAACGAAGAATAGCCGGAACACGTGTCCGGCTCCGGCAGAAATGTATTCGAACGAGCGCGCGGCCCGTGAGGAGGCATTGTGCAGATCTTTATCGCGTAACAATGCGGTAACGAGCACCATTAGCTTTTTGCTTTATTGCGTTACGGGCTCCCGCGGTGCCAACGACACGAGGGATCAAATAACTCTCATTAAGACAAACGAGTTAAATAACTCACGGATCACGAGCCGCCGGCACGCTCGACGCGTTCCGAAAAATATAACGGAAGAAAATAAAAAAACCAGAGGGAAAAATCGGCACGGAGAGAAAATTAGAGGGGTCGCTTAATTTTTCGAATTACCCTGGATAATGATCCACAAGAGCGTCCATCGGGAGGTATAGTAGAACCTCGATTATCCGAACCTCCGATATGCCTTTAACGCTAAACCCACCACGGTGAAAACGACCGGTTTTATATTTTCAATTATTGAAACTATAAAAATTCATTTATGGAAAATAGTGGAATAAATTTCCTTGTTCAAGCATTTATTAGATTGAAAATTACGGACAATCTCAATAAATTTTGGGTTGGCAGTTTTGTAAGGTTTAGTGTTCAGATAGAAATGCAACGCTATTTATTTTACGAATTAATAATTGAATGAATGCAAATTCAGAATAATTTTTTAAAGCGGCAAATACGCTGACAGTGTCTAATAATATTAAATGTGCAGATTGCGAGAGAAATTTTTGGGACAGCCTAGTAATATTTCAGTCGAAATATCCCCGTTTAAATCGAATTATCGAGATTTCACTGCACACGATTTTCTAATTGAACGAGCGAGGTATAATTAGAGCCCCGACGATAGGAGATAGACGAGTTTCGTGGAAACGATGAAACTTTCCACGGTGCTCGGGTGTATCGTTAATAAAAGTACCATAAATGATCCGGTTAGATAAACGGTTGCGCGACGACGTTCGTCACCAATTAGTACCGGTGTTATCTGCCGGTTATTTACGGTCGGTTTTCTACATCTCTACAACAATAAATAGGCTTTCATCCGACGAAACTATCGCGCCACCGGGGCCATCGCTGCGCGAACCGGGTTATCGGTGTCTGCCGATGAAACGAGGTCGGATGACTGCTGACATCTTGATGGCTCATCGACGTTCGCGGCGATCGCTTCCTGGAAAATAGGATGACCCTTTTTTCACGAAGACGGAGACCAAACGGTCCGTATGGTCGCAGACTACTAATTTTGAAAGATCTCACACGACAAACTCACCGTTTCCCATTTTCTCATCTCTTATCGCACGCAGCAACGTTCTCAATGAACTCTTTATTCGTTACGAGCTTCATATCCACGATAGTCAATACATTTTTCTTATATCTATTTATAGAAATTTTATTATACAGTGTGAGCCAAAATTGGTGGCATAAATAACACGAGGGGTGGCATACATAACGAGTGAGGATCGAGAATGACGAGATTGCAATGGACGCTTCGATTTCGAGAAAGTTGGAAAATTGAAACCTAATTGATGTCTGCAGATTTTCCTGCAAGCTGTTAGTATGGACATTTTTGTAAAGAGTATTCGGGCAATGCTTAGGGTAAGAGGTCCAATTACTGTGTCTATATTGATTATACGTATTTCTAAAGCATAGTGATTATAAACAAGAAATAATACATTTTTTCCATTAAAATCAGTTAATCTATATGTTATATGTCTCTTTTTTTTTAATATTAATTGTGCTTTAAAAATAAGTATAATTAATATAGGCACAGTAATTGGGTCCCTAACACTATCTCTATGAAAACGTGAATCGGAATCGGGGAGTACTCGATTCTCGATACTTAAAAGACACGTGAATGGATTATATTGTTCGAGAGAGAGAGAGAACGAATATTTGTACTAGACGCAGAGTTCACTAATACCACAATTCCTCTGCGACATATGAAATAATGGCCTGCTCATAGGGGGGTTGTTCTAAGTCAGCTCTAATGATATCCACACATTGATATCGCGCCATAAAAATATCGCGCCAATATTTCTGACTCGATGCTAACTCCGAATCGCCATCAATTTCCAGGCCAGCGTGGCGTATGTGCCCCAGTAATCGCTTAGGGGGGGGGGGTGGCTAAATAATAAATTCCCGATATTCGTCATACATCTTGACGGGCGGCGCGGCCCCCGGCGTAAATAATCCAGTGAAGGATTACACAAAAGGCGCTATCTGTTCAGCGGAGAACTGCACGCAACCCTTCCACGGTAATACGGGAACATCGATCACCCCCGTCCGGCGAACGAACGCGTTAAAAACCCTGGCTGATACGTCCGGTTCGATCGTTCGATCTACTTTCCGCGACGCGTAGCGTATTTCCAAAGAACCGATGGCCCGAAAAAACCTGAAAGAGAAAACAAAAAAGGGAAGAAGGAAAGACAGGGAGAAGAGAGAGAGAGAGAGAGAGAGAGAGAGAGAGAGAGAGAG
>CM052146.1:11643080-11714943 GCA_028454255.1 Halictus ligatus
AGAGAGAGAGAGAGAGAGAGAGAGAGAGAGAGAGAGAGAGAGTGGGATGAGGAGTGAATGAAGTGACGGCTGCGTCGATGCTCAGGGTCCAGCATGTTGGAGTCTTTTTAGGGCAGCTAGGGGTTGCAGGGGGGGGGGGGCGGCAGTACAACTAACGACGTGGCAGGTCGAGTAAATCAGGAGGGAGAGTGACGATAAGTTTTTGCTCGTTACAACCGGCCTGGGAAGCTCATTACCCGGTTCCCTCTAACCCCGAGCTGAACGGTGAGAGGGGAGAAAGAAAAAGAGAGAAAGAGAGACGGAGAACAACGTGCTATAGCGAGCTTTAGCGCGGGGGAGGAGATGGGGGCAGCACGGAGGCAGGTTTCGACCTTTTCGCCCTCGACTGTTCCTCCTGTTCCTCCCCCCTCAGCTTAGGTCCGAGGGGGTGGAAAAGAGGGGGCGGCGGCGGCTGGAAAAGTTTCGCGCGGCCTCCAGTTCCCCGGAAACTAGCAACGCGGTTTCCGCAGTATCCAGCGCGACGACGGCTTAAACTATGTTTAAACAAAACGGTCGCAGCTAATACGGAAATGGAAAAGTTTCGATTCGGAGGTCCGGCCGGGCCGACTACTGTCGCGGATATTCATCGCGAGCCTCTTTTGTTCCCGTTTCAGCTGGATTGCACGGTGCCCGCGGCGGAATAGGATCATCCGAGGGCTCGTTAATTGGCTGCGTCCGCTTTAAGGCGAGCATCGATCCACGTCCGCACGCGGCTCGGCCCGACAATTAGCGGGCCAATCGAACGGAAACATTCTGCGTTTGCTCTGCGGCCTGGCCAACATTTTTGCGCCCCAAACCCCTGCGGCCCACCGCGAATTCCGCGATCAGATAACCCCGGCACAAATGGAGCTTTGAGCGCTCTCCAACCATGCGCGCCCGAACACGCCGCTCTGAGCCTAAATTCGGGAGCGGCGAACGGTGCAACCACGTGAACACCTTCGATTTTCCCCGCGCGAAGCGGTTTCGACGATCTGAACGGAGCAGTTCGTTTTATTGCGATTTTTAACTCGTTGAGCCACAGTTTTTTATTTTTTGCTTCGCCATTGATTTAATTGAGTCCATTTTATTGAGATTCTTCTGGAGAACGCAATTTAGTTTCACTTAAGGGGGCCGGCAGGCATTTGGCCTTGACTGTCACGCTATGTTACGCTGTGCCTTTGTTCTAGACATTTTACGTCTTAAATAAGTAAGTAATCAATTAAAACTGCATACCACCGTGTTTGGACATGTCTTTGCTACGTCTGCACAGAGTTTTTTTTCGACACGAACACTAAATCTCTCGAAATTAAGAGAATCTCTCTGCGGCAGCCATCTTGTGACGTCATACTTGCTTCAGAAAGCGTGTTTTCTGCCGAATATTACAAAGTACTCCACGACGAGGTAGAAATTCGCAATTTGGGCTCTGGACAGACGTAGTTTGGACCTTTAAGAGACACAAGTGACCACTTTTAAACTGCTCATTGCAATATTGAAGCGTCAATTTGTCAAGATTTTGACCCTTGCAAGTTCATATACGTATATTGCAGAGAGATTCTATTAATTTCGAGGGATTTAGTGTTCGTATCGAAAAAAGGCTCTGGACAGACGTAGCAAAGACATGTACAAACACGGTGGTATGCATTTTTAATTGATTACATACTTATTTAGAAAAAAGGCACAGAATAACATAGCGTGACAGTCAAGGTCAAATGCCTGCCGGCCCCCGAAGATCGCGTTTGCATATTCAGGAAAACAGCATCGAGCTTATGCGAAACAGATTCTGCGGATCACCTGAAGTCACCAGAGGGCGGAGCAGAGGGTCCTGGGAGTCCCGTGCAAGCAAGGGGACCCTTAAAGGGTCCCTCGCGAGAGAAACTCCGTCGATCGCAGGAAGGACGAAACGTGGCCGCGGAAGGATACGTCTCAAATTACAACACTCGTTACGTACAACCGACGTCTCGAGTTCCGGGGGCGCACTTTTAATGAGTTCCCGGCCACGGTCAATTAGTCCCAGACTCGGGGCTAGCCTCTCGGCGATGCTCGAAGATTCGGATCTCTCGGGTGCAGGGGGTCGGCTAATCGCGCGGCGAACTGCGGGGGGAACGGATGTTTACACTGTTGGAGAACGGCCGACACGTTTATGACGCTCCTGCGGGACGCTCTTTCGACGTTTATGTCGCTTTTGGAAATTGCGACGGTGGCCCCCATCTTCCCCGAAGTCCCCCAGGACGTTTCAGTTTCGCCGAGTTTCTCCCCGAGATTTTTATTGCACCGGCGAGTGGCGCGGCGCTGCAGCGTCTCGTCGATGCATCGGGAGGGGTTCGTTGCACTCGGGGACGCGCGTCGAGCGCAACTTTGGACGCGGAACGCGTGTAAACAAGCCTAACACGACACGGCCACGGTCGCTGACGACTCTTAACGGACCCTTGCAAACGAACCGTGAGTGGTAATTGATTCTTTCGTTTCGGGTTCTCGTCGCTTTTGTTACGTGCGCGATTTTTCAGAACCCTGGGAACAAGGGTTGCATGTTTTAATGCTTTTCAGTTGGACCTGTCAGTTTCATGGATTTTAAATTTTACGTTTGAACTTGTGGTTCAAGATACTGACAATTGCACGCATCGTAAATAGGTTTGATTTTATGCATTTACACTGAAAATGGGTAGCTGCAATTCAAAAATATGGATTAAATGAATATAAAACCTTCAATCTATTAATCCCAAAATTATTCAGGGCAGGAAGAAAGAACAGAAAATGTTTAATTTACATAGATATCCGCGATCTACTCATAGATATTGTTCTTCAGTTGTTTATGTCGATTTTAATTAGTTATTTTAATTATTTCTGATGTCGGACGAAGATGCAACAATAGAAAAAATAAGACAGTTCTTTGTCCTTAGTGGATTGTAATATATTCTACCAGATAGACGTCATCTAACTGCCAGTGGTGATCAAATTAAATTTGTTGTCACTCAATTAGATGCAATAAGAAAATTAATACATAGCCTCCCCCCCCCCCCCCCAAAAAAAACTTGAACAAAGCAATTTAAAAAATTTGTAATAAAAGAAGTAAATAAGCATCCTCGATTTTGAAGCAGCCTGCACGTTCATTTTCCAAGGGTTAAATCATCCCCTTAGTAGAGGAACATCTTGGAGCAGCTCGTCAGGAAGAACGAGGATGAAGAATGCCCTGATTAGTTACTGGAAAACATTTACTTACAACGTAGCACCAAGATATTGAGACGCATCATCGTGATCTTTGTATCCCGGAGCCATTTTATCGGCAGGGAGCGGGCAATTACGAAAGCACTCGAGCGAAGTGTTTGATCATGTCACTCAATAACTCTTGTCGAACGAGTGTATCATTTGTTGACCCAAATGTTGGGATGCATGTAGATAGATAGCTCTTGAGAACTGGGCCGTGGCTGATAAGACGCTGATCCCCATTCAAATTAGCTGCGATCGACATGCTGCTGCTTGAGACTTGATAAAAATCCTTGGTCCATAGACTGTCTTGAAGAGCCAAGACTCCGTAGAATCGCGATAAAGTAGAGTGACTAAGTTACCGACAAAAATAGGCGAAAAATGGTTTTACGTGCCATAACCTTTCGTCCTCATATGAGAATATTTTTCGCTGGGAAAACTTAATTTTGGATCAGCTTCCGCTAGACATTTTAGGGTATCATTATCAAATTCAACTGGTCGTCCACTTCGAGGCCTGTCAGAGAGATCATAATCACCAGCAGCAAACCTTCTGAACCAACCCTGACACTTGTTGACCTTCAATACATCTCCATAAACATCGCAAATTTTCTTTGTTGTTACCGTTGAATTAAATCCCGCATGAAAATGAAATAGTATGCAATGACGAATACGATCCTCGGAAGGTACGGACGCTGCTTTCTTATTACAGGATTGTAAAAAAGAAGTATACTTTTTAGAATATTTTGAAGACAGGCTGCTTTACCGAAAACTCTAAAAGAATACGTATTTCAACGATGAGTACAGAACTAAAGCCAAACAAATTCTTTGCAAATATGTAGCTAGTAGAAAACATGTCACCCAAAAGTTACAACACGAAATGGAAAACGATGGAGGTCATTTGCCAGGTTTATATGAACAATGGGTTCGGAATTTGCGCAGCTAATACGACAAAATACGGATAAAAAGTGGAGCGTTCTTGCAACAGCAAATCCTTCGATTGGCAATCACAGACGACAGACAAGAACCGCTCGGGCACACAGGGGCCAGCAACTTGCGCGGTCCAAATAGAACCACGTTGCAATCACCGGCTCGGGGAACACCGAAACGTCCTTTCATTCGATTACTCGGCAGCGCCGGGTAATTGATTTATCGGGTCCTCGCCGGAGAAGAAGTTCTGTTTATCGCGGACGGTGTAACGGATGAGTTTCCCGGGTCACCGAGTCTCGCTGACGAAAGTAATCGGCTTACACCGACGGAGTGGCTTCGTTAGATCGGCGAAAAGTCCGCCAGCCCTCTCCTGTTTTTCCGTGAGATCGCCGGGACTACAAAAAGATCAGCTGGGCAGTCTTGATTAGAGATGCTACCATCGATTATCAATAGCGTGTCGGTAACATCGATCACGAGAGACGTGATTTTTCGGAAATTGTTTCGAGAAGGATCTGCCAAAAATTTGTTACGTAAACTATTCCCGGTCAATATTCGTTGGAAACCCAATTATCTACGATAACCCAATTCTCTATTAATTTGATATCTCCTTCGTGATCTTACATGTTAAATAAACTCAACAAGAATTATTTTAAAGTAGGAATTCAATTAAGATTTTTTGAAAATTTTTTTACACGTCATGTACAAAATAATTCTAAATTTTTGCACTACACTAGCACGACCTTTGTCCAGTTTTGAGAAAGTTACGGAATTTTTAACACTAGAACTCGGGGACCTGTTAAAACGAGTAGTTACTGATTTTGTTTCTTTGGATATATGTTATAATAAAAATCGTTAGAAGCCCGTGTAGAGTAGTTATTTTTAATGCTGCCTAGACCGTTTAAGAATGTGTGGAGATTCTTCAGACTGTAAGTAAATTGCGGATGTATATTTTGCGTCGGATATGGATTATGGATAAACTGTGAGCAAACTTGAACTTATGAATATTTCAACGGTACTGTGGGTGCATGTAGAATCATCGATAGCACTTTGATATTGTAGATATAGGTATGGATAGGAGCTCTAGTCTCGGTCTAAGCATAGCCAGAAGAGAAAGTTGTCGCGCCCGGGAAAAAGATACGGTTCCTATGGTGGTCGTCGCGGCCGCATCGATTACGCAGCTGTCGGGGCTCCTTGTGCATGTAAAGATGACCTCCATAGGATCCCCGATACGTAATATTATCTCCTCGGTGCCTTACAACTGTAGTAGTCGTGTCGTGTCAACGGCCGTCCCAGAAGAGAGCGCCCAGACCTCCGGTTGCGAAAGACGATATTGGGTAATCGATTGCTCTCAGCGTAGAGAACCGGGCGAGTTGCATTTCTCGATTATGCGATCGATTCGCCTCACGTTGCCGGCCATTTTTACCGGCTCCGCCGATTCTCCCGGTAATTAAAGGAATTAATAGGTAATTGGATCTAACGGAAGCGGGTATAGATCTTCCGCGGAGCCATTAGCTAGATCTTCCCCCCGGCTCGCAATATAGATTTTCCATTGTTCGAACATCCGGCCAGGGCTGTCTTCGTCTTCTGATTGCCGGAGACGCGAAATTTAATAACCTGGAATCCCGTTCTTGAAGTTAATCGAGTTTTTATTTTACTTTATGCTTCGCTTTATCGCTGGGCAAGTTTTGCGGAAGAATATTGATCTTGTCTTGAGTTCCCCAATGTGTAATTATGTGAAACGTGGAAGTTGGTATCCGAGAATTTTGTCTCCGGGATTAATGAATATTTTAAATTAGCAGCATGTAGATCTTCCCAGACGATGATAATGAATTTTCTGTGGATGAAATTACATGAATTTTGTGTCTGCTGTAGTCATTTTCAGATCTCGTTTGTGGTTTCTCTTCATAATTCACGATTTGTAGTTGTGAAATTCAGGTTGGACTGTAAGCTAACCTAGATCTCAGCTAAATCTATAACTCGGACGCTAAAATCCGACCTAGATCTCGGTGTTGTTGCGAATTACTCATTCCCAGTGTAGATCTAGGCGAGATCCAGGTTACATCTGGATTAGATTATTTATACTCTATTGAATTCAAATGGGGCTCAAAAAATTAATTTGTGCCTAAACTCTCTTCATTCACAACTTTTTAATCAACAACGACCGCTGACTGAAATCTTCACAATATTACCCAGGGTAACTATCTCGAAAATGATTAAAAAACTATTGAAATTAAAGGTGGTCTTCTTTCATCAATATTTACTCCACTTTTTATTCAGGAAGTGTGTGAAAGAGCATTTGAGTCATTATGTGTACAAGCTCGCCCGATTGTATAGGTTGAATGAAACACGAAGAGAAGCATAACACGTCGGTAAAAATTTCGCCAAGATGGCGGCGCCAATCTCCCTCTCTCTCTCTCTCTCTCTCTCTCTCCCTCTCTTTCTCTTTCTACCGGTCTGCTATTCACGGCAGGAAGCTGCATGTTTGTTGTCTTAGGTCGAGTCCGAATGAAACGCGAGCGTCCCGATTCCGACACCGTTTAGAATACCACGGTACGATCCTAAAGAAACATACGAGGCGCCAGCAGTTACCAACGGGTTATGGGAAAACGATGGTTTCCGGATAGCGGACGAGCACCTGCGACTTCCACTGTTTCCGTCTGTGGACTATTTATCCCTCCATTCTAATTAATCGGGGTCATTAGACGACTCCACCCTTCCTAACCTTTCTCCTGGCCAGTATTTTTCTATTATCTTCCTAACCACAAAACATAATTCTAAAGATCTAACGTATATTGAGGTCCGCCAACGCCTTTTTAGAAAAATTTTATAAAATGTGGTCTAATAAGAATAATAAAATAAACTGTGTAGGTGCCATTTAAATCAACACAATATTTCTCCATATATGTCGCCAAGGGCCTGGATGATAAACGCCGCGGAATTATTCCCACCACCGCGGGGTATACCCCCGGACGCCGGGGAGTGTAAACATAACACGACAAGACCCATGTTGTTGACATATATCGAGAATTCACTGTAGTCAACAATCTCCTACAGGATACCGGTCCTCAATGCTTTCTTTGTCAAAAAATTCCTTCACTTAAAATCCCCCAAAACCACCCAGTCCCCTAACATTTCTTAGCTAGCTCCCAAGGAAAAAGATCGTCGCCCAGATAAGGAGGAAATCGCATAATAAATTTCCACGTAGTCGAATAGATTATCTCCGGGTGTGAACGAGCCCTGTTTCCCAAGCGAGAAGCGATCCCTCATTATCGCACCTCGAGGACGCGTTATTTACCTGAGGAAATCCGTGAGGATGTGACCGGAAGTCCGACCAGGGTGTAGAGATAGCCCGGAAGGAATCGGCGCGCTTGTCTTAAACAGGGATTAACGCGGACATCGATCATGCTCGGCGGAGACGACGTCCCCGGGGAGGGCCAGGTTCCCGTTCTCGGTAAACAGCGGTTTACCACGGGGATCACGTTTCCCTGGGCCGGGGACCACACCCGGCAGCCTCTCTTCGTGTTTGCACTGTGCGTTACCCGCCCCTGGATTGCACGTGGGCCACGCACGTGCGTGTTTGTCTCCCCGCGACGCTTCCTTCCGACGATAACCGTCGAGATATCGAGATATCGGCGGAATGTTCGAAAAATTTTCATCGACAACGCACCCCGAACCACCATCCCCTAAACTTTCCTGAATATCGCACAGAAAACGCCTTGGAAATTCTGAAATCTTAACGCAACATCTCGGTCACTTTGGAGGGTAGGTAGACGCAAATAATACATAAAATTATTGTGTGCATATTAGATTAACTATTCGTTTATGAAACCTTTATGAACATACTCCTGACGTTTTTCCGATTGAAATGATACCAAACTCGATACAGTTTGGACCACAAACGCTTGTTCAATCCATTATATAGTAGAACCTCGATTATCCGTACTTGTCTGTGCAGTACACGACTGTTCAGATAGATTGTACAATTTTAGATTAAAATTGTATTAATTTTTTACAATCAATGTTTAACTTTCGAAATTTTAAGTTTTAAGTCAGATATTGTCGGTTCAGATAGTAGAGGTTTCGCATCGAATTATATCGTGTTCGGACTCATTTCATTCAGAAAAATGCCGGGGATATTTAGGTAAAAGTTTCATTTAAAAATCGATGTTATCAACCTGTGGTTCTTTTCGAAAACGACAGTTTGCGGGATACTCGAATGATTTGCGGGAATCGTTCCGCGGGACAGTTCGAAGAAACAGGGATCAGTTTGGAGATCATTGGCTCAGATAGTGCTGAGAAATGCGTAGCATCGTGATTTTCCAGCAGTCATCTTTTTTCACGGTGTCGGATTTTTCGAGGCTCGAGCAGCTGGTGCTTGATTCATTAACTCCGGAGGCTCCTTCTCGGGAGTCGATGGACCATCGCCAGGGACGAGTGTCTCGTGTCACGTGGCCCGGGAAATAATTTACTGGTACCATATTAGTTTCCTCTTCTCTACTTTCGTCTTTTTTCTTTTCGTTTTTTTTATCCGGTGAGCTGTGTTTGTGTTGTTAGACGACAGGTTTTTTTTGCTGCTCGTGTCGGGGACATTTTACGCCGGACAGCCGAGGCTAAACTAAAAGTTTTGCGTAGTTAATTGGGCCGCGCTGGATGCCGAGGAGAGAATATTGTTTTAAGGTCGAGCCCTTTTCTCGCGGGTGCACGCGCGTCGCTGTGAAAAGCGAATTTTCGTTGACTCTCGCGGTGAATTATTCTTCTAAAAATTGGGACGTTTATTTGGCTCGCCGAGAGGAGCATAATTGTTTGCCTACACAAATTCGTAGCGCAAAGGGACCAGCGACAAGGCACCCAGGAAATTAAATTCGTGGGTCCGCGGTAATTGCTTGATTGACGTCGAAATCTCCAGAAAGTTGTGTTTATTTATTTTGTGTACGAGAGACGATACTTATAAATACAGAGTTGCCAGCGACATATATCGTCCAGGAGATATTAGTCTTTGATCCACGCTGAACGTCGTACCCGACCCGTATTATGTTTACACTCCTCGGCGTCCCCGCGGTAGTGAGGATATTTCTGCGACTTTTAGCAGCCAGGTATTTGCTACATACAGTAACGAGCAAAACTGAGTCTGCACTATTTGAAGCAACATAACTTTTTAAATATTAGATCAAATGACTTGAATGTTATTGAGAAGTAAGAAGGATTGAAAAAAGTTTGAATTGGCCGGAATCGCAAAAGAAATGGTAAAAGTTGGTTTTCTTTTAGCTTTTTTATCTGAGCCTGTATTGAAAATGTAAAGAATGTATTTGATTCGCCCGAATAAATTATATCCATGCTGAAAATTTCACCTATATTGGTTAATTCGTTTACGAGTTATAAACGCTTAAAAGTGGAAAAATTGCCATTTTTCACGAGTTTCGACTTAAAATCACACTTTTAATCGTTTATAACTCGTTAACGAATTAACCAATATTGATCAAATTTTCAGCATGGATATAATTTATTCAAGTGAATGAGACACATTTTTTACATTTTCAATACAGGCTCAGATAAAAAAGCTAAAAAAACACTTTTACTATTTCTTTTGCGATTCCGACCAATTCAAACTTTTTTCAAAAAATGTTTACACCTTGTCTAATAAGCTAATCCTTCTTACTTCTTAATAACATTCAAGTCATTTGATCTAATTTTTAAAAAGTTATGTTGCTTCAAATAGTGTAGACTCAGTTTTGCTCGTTACTATATACCGAGAAAAGACTGTACAGGATAATGTTAGTCGGGAAAATTCTACACACTCCAGTTCACTAGGAAAAGATTACATTGATCATTTTTCATTATTACAACGATGCTATACACAAGAGAAAAGTCTTCGTAAAAAGGTAGATAACTGGCAGTTATTTAACAATCTTTCGGAAATTAATGGCACACAGTTAATCTTTTGGTTTTTTATCCTTGCAAGGTGGACCTTTTCGAAGATTTCATGGCAGCCATGATTAGATCTATTCAAATGCTTATCAGTTTCCTTTTTCATATTTTGGAACCTGTTTTTTGTGAAACCAACACTGACCCTCTTACAGAATCCAAAATAAAGAGCTACCTATTTGTACCAGGTGCTACAAAATTACAATGTAAATCAAACATTTGTAATCCTGAATCAATGTGGGTCTCAGTGCCACCAGTAATTTCAATTGTCAACCGTGGTCAGCATCATCCCGAGCAACACAATCTTAAAACTACCTGTACCTGTCTTCAGTCCCCATTATCAAAAAGTGCCTAAAGCAACTAAAGTCCTCTTTAAACACCCAGATAGCAGATCGCCAGCAAGCAAATTATGCTTAAAGAGAATTCTACGCAAATTCACAATTCCTGAGTCTCCGAATCCCAAATGCCCGAGGGCTCACCAGATCATCCCCCAGATCCCGAAGAATGATCAGGTATCGTAGCCGGAGGGATCATTGGTCGATAATGTGCAAAAGCGCAACACTGAATGGTCTGAAAAGACAAAGAGCCACGATCGAAGAAGGGGGTACCTCCGCCACCCCCGTGGCCTCTTTATACCGATGTCCCATTGAACGCAACTTATGGGAGCGCGTAGAAAGTTGCCTCGCGGATTTTCGTGGGGGCCATAAGCCTCGTCGACAATGGTCTCCCACCTCTCTCCAGCTCTCTTTCCAACCGCAGAACAGTATCTCATTCCCTCCAGCTCGCTGGAACCCGAAGGGAAAAGGGAAAGGGTCCGAGGGGGATGGCAAGGGGGTCGAGGGTGAAACGGGGGTGCGCTACTCATTCCGGCCGCAAGATTTAGAAGCCAATTTTCGCGAGCATTGACCAGACTCCCTCCGACCGGCCCTCCCGCCCTTCCTTGTCGTCCTTCTTCTTTTCCCTTCCCCTTTCCTTCCCAGCCTGCCCTGGTGAAAGGAAGCTTCGAAAATATAGCCGGCTGACCACCGAATCGCCTCTTCGTGGGATCCAGAAGAGAATTGCGGAAGGATTTCGCATTTCCTTGCTCCTTGGATCCCCCGGTTCATTTGAAAGTATAACAACCACCAGAGTCTGCTAAAATCCGGTGTTTTCGAATATTATCCTCTTTGGGGCGAATATGGGGTTTCGAGTGGGCTCGGAGGGGAGATCGGCGGTTACGTTGCTCCTGGGAGAGTTCGGAGAGCCGTTGGTAATGAGCATATAATTAAAACTGCGGCTCGTCACCGTGCGGCTTTCGGATAAACGAGGGCGCGACCGCGGACCATACTTTGCTGGAATTGTTGCTTTGAACGGGCCCTCCTGTGGATTTTGCTTGCCACTTAAGCAATGTAAATAAAATACTGTTTTTTCGTTATTAATACATAACAAGAAAGACACACGATGAACACAGAATTTCTTTTTTTTTATAGTAAACTATTAATCTTGCAAAATTGGTGCACGCAATAAGAGAAAAAATCGTAAGACAAGATCTTGAAGAAGGGGATCATGGTATTATGAGATTTTTAATGAAATTGAATGAATATTTAGGTATTGAACTTTCAGAGTGCAGGGGAAATCAGTTTGCGTAGGGAATTACTAAACATGAAACAGTATAGACGTGCGCGATTCTGGAAGAAATCGTGAAGCAAGAAGTTGAAGAAGAAATTCGCTGCATTTGTAAAGGCGAGGTCGCATTACTTTCACAATTGGACCCGCAACGTGGTGCGGCCCGGAACGAAAATATTTCAAACAAAGTTCCGAGGAGTGCGAGCGAAGATCCATCGAGATCTCAGCAAGTTTCAAGGAACCCGGAACGTCTGCGGTCCCAGAGGTCGTCGGAAAGAAGCGTCCAGCGTCTGCGGCCGGTCATTAGGGTTAATAATCCCGGAGCCTTAAATAACGGTAGGCCATTGCCGCGGATGACAGTTATGACAGCCACGAGCCATTGTTCCCGGGGTACCAGTAATTATTAGGACTCCACAAGTAGAGGGGGACTCGGAGAGAGAAAGAGAGGTGGGAGGGGGAAGAGAGAGAGAGAGAGAGAGAGAGAGAGAGAGAGAGAGAGAGAGAGATGATCTCTCTTTCACGAAGAGAGGGATCGTGGCTCACCTATCCGCGGCATTTCATCTCCGCGAAGAGGCCGGATAGTCAGAGTCAGGCTGGTTCATGCGCCATTTAGGATGGTAATGAAAAGACCGGCGTCGGATATGACGAGGGAGAGTAATTGCGCGTACACGCGAGGACGTTCCCGACATCCTTCTCGAAGCTGATGCTTTCGCTCCCTTCCTTCCGTCCTTCCGGATCCTAGACGATCCATCCACGTCCTAGCCCAGGACCAACGCTCCTGGACAACGGGCCTCGTCTACTCTAATTTCATCTCTGGACCGTTCGGCATCTCCACGGATAGATAACGGCCGCCGGGAGACCGGCGACGCATCCGTGTTTGATCCCCGTACAGGGTCCTCGTTAGCAGACGCCTAGGAATTCCTCGCCCCCGCCCCCACCCCTACTCTCAACGACGTACGTAATGCATTAACGCTGACGATCGACGATGGAACGCGGATCCCGTGGACCCGTGGTGCATCGCGGGACCACCGACCGGACCTTGCCACCGGAATTCTAATCGTCCATGCAGTTTTTAATTACCACCCCTTTTCAGCACCTTGTCCCTTCTACCAGTCTGTTCCCCGTCGGAGGGATACACGTTCGACTATTCGATTAGGTGCACTTTGGACACTGTGATCGGAGCATCACGGTTCGAGCAGGAACATCAGGGTTGGAATTTTGATCGTGTCACCAAATTTCTTCACTTCTTCATATCGAGGTCAGAGTGAATAAAATCGATTGAAGCTGTCGGATTTTCAGGACGCAATAGCTCGAACAATCGTTTTAAATGCATTCGTGTGAATGATCAAGTGAAGCGAATAGACACACCTAGTTCTGCTATGAACGGGTCGAAGAGTGATCGGCAACGATGATCATTGGTAATGCTTCATAGAAAGACGTTAAAGCAAAGAGCTGGTATTTCAACATTAAATTTTTTAGTGTAATGCTGAACTTTATAGTTCATCGTTACTTTATGGTTCATCGTGGTAAGAGGTTCTTTCTAGGACTGGGAAGAATCCGAGTACACTTTGCGAAGAATATTTTACAATTCGAAGCAAACTACTAGTAATCCAACACCAAATTGTAAAATACAATGGCGATCTTCATAATTGATGGAAAAAGAGCGAGCACACTTTATGAAGAATAATTTTGCAATGATATTCGAAAAAGTTAAATTAAATGGTAATCCAACATTAACACTAAACTTATCAACCACAAAACATACAGGGTGTTCATTTGAAAACTTTCGAGCCGAATATCTCGAAAAGTATGAAAGATATTTAAAAAATGTAAAACACGTGTCCAAGGATTTCGAGGGGGGAAGAGGCGGGCAGTTTCAGTTTTTTATTTGGGTGGCGTTCTCAAGGTCATTTGAAGGTCAACTTTGTTTTTTCAAATGGAAACCTATATTTTTTATTGTGCGATGTTATCGTACGCAAAAAGACCAGCAATTTATTATGTTATGGAAGGGAGAAGATTGGATTTGTTTAAACTTCGTACGATTTTCATTACAATATGTGCTTAAATGGAGAAGTTAATTCATTAATTGGAAACGTTATTCTAATTTCAATATTTGTGAAATAGAGAATCGACGTTTTGACCGGTTTAGTGTGAAATGTTAGGACGCGTTAAAATGTTCGTTCCGGGGTTTCGAAGTGTTCCTGGCTCCAAGCACTTTTTGTGCTAATCCACCATTTCAGAAAGTTCAAGAATCGGATTAGGGATGTTCACCGAGGCAAAATCGTTCAATTCGAACGTTCAGCGAGGATACACGAGCAACGAGCACAGCCTCGCCAAGAATCCGAGGTTACCATCTTTCGTCGGACGTTTCGTGAGGCCGGAAGTTTGTACGAATAGCATATCTCGAACGCGTATTTGCGGCGCCGGGGATTAATCCGGCGCGGCGCGGAGACTGCGATCTACGTAACAGGCGTCTAAAGTTTGATCATAGCAGAAATTCCGGGAGCGGGTTACCAAGGCGCTCGAGTATGATCCAGATCTTGAAAGCGGTTCCGGTGACGTTGAGTGGCATAATGCTTCAGTGACATTGAGCCCTATTCAGCCCGCGAGACGATAGTCTTCGGGCATGAATTCCCATAAACGTCTATCTGCTTAAAACCGTCTGGACCGGGGGAACCTGCAAACTGATACTCCTCGAGGATATGAAACGTGGCGGGGAAAAATTTGTGCGCTGTGTGTCTTGGTTATTAAGCGGTGTACACTGCCCCTCAAAAGTACACAACCACCTGTAAAATTTTCCTTAATGTGCACTTTTTGCCCCAGGAGATTCTCGTTTCTTCGGTTCTTCATTTTCTTAAGTTCAAGATAGGTTTGTGCTGTGGACAGACTTGAGAATTAGGGGAATAATTTTAAATTCAATCCATTGCACAAGTTTCGAATACACTCTTTCATCGATGGGTTGCACGTTAGCCACTATAACAGTGTGACCGATACAATTTTCATCATTTTTTGCGACACCGTATAGACACTTTGAGCCTGTGCAATTTAAAGTGGTAGATATATTGAAAAGAATTTAAGATCATCAATGTGTCGGCTTATTAAAATTGTTGAAGGAAGAAAGAAATTTCTGTTCGATTCTCGTTCATTGTTATCGATCCGAACAATTTTTATTTTGCACGAAGCAGTCTAATTATAATTGTATTAGTCCAATGAAATAGTTCGTGCCCTATTTCGGGTACAGTAAATTCTCGATATATGTCAACAACACAGAAGACATACCCTAGCCGTGTTATGTTTACACTCCTGGCGGGGTACACCCAGCGATAGTGGGGATAGTTCCGCGACGTTTATCGTGCAGGCCTTGGCGACATATATAGAGAAGTCACTATATTTTAATATGAAATCGGGTCCAAATTTTTGCACTGACTTAATAAACGTCTAACGACGCGAGCACATCCGAGAAGGAAGACATTGTGAACGTGTGGTGGCGCGTAGAGGCTGAACAAAAAGTGTTGGCTCACTTTTGGGGGACAGTGTACACCGAAAGCGAGTCGGAGTGTCGCTATAATAATCTGTTGCTTGAAGGAATCGCTTGCACCCGTCGTCCGTGGATCCGCGAGGCCACGGGCGAGCCTTGCGGGTTTTATGAAGCTGTAACGGGTTGTCTATGTCCTGGCCGCTTTACGAAACTCGCCCGGAGTTATGATAACGTATCTGGTCGGGCGTTGCAGCACTTTCGCCAGAGTATCTTTATTGGCTCCGGCGCTTAATGGCTCGTGGGAAGGGTAATATATTTCTGTTAATCGCCATGCGGTAGCTGGCTTCGGGAGTAAGAATGTCGGAAAGCAATTCCGGCGACGTCTTAACAGCAACCTGCGAGCAGCATCCTTCCAGCAGCGTCGTCGTCGTCATCGTCGTCGTCGTCCTTGTCATTGTCGTCGGATCCTCAAACTTCGCCGATCCGAATCCGAGGGAAACGTCTATTTCAAACAGGCAACGTTCAATTTCATTATTTCCAGCACGGGCCGCGGGGAGCAGGGTTACAACTCGCCGTTAATTGCTTCCCCTGAAGAACCCAATTTGACGTTAGTTTCCATGGGCACCGTCAGATCGGAGCTCCCTGGAATTGCCCATAAAACTCTGCTGCCGAACGAGTGGCAACTCTGCCTCTCTCTCTTTCTCTGTGTGCCTCTCTCTCTCTCTCTCTCTCTCTCCCTCTCTCTCTCTCTGTCTCTGCGTCTCTCTACGTTCGAACGAATTTCCAGCGATATTTCTGCTGTCCTCGATCAATTACAAAAAAGTACAGCACTGCGAAAACGAACTGAATGGTTTCGAATGCTCCTGGCTGCTGCGAGAGCTGCCTGTGCAACGATTTTTAGACCAGTGCTAGTTGCTTGCCTCGGGAATAGAGTTACTACTACTACACGGAGATGGTCCGAAGTCCTTTTTGAACTCTTCTGATAAATAGTTTGCAATATTGGATTGAATGAAACGCTAAGGTACGTTCTTTCTAATTCGGACACCTTGATTTCCTCACTTAACGCTGGGTTCACGGTACCTGTCAAAATGGCGTCTTCTAATTTTTATAATTTACCATATACTCGTGTTTATCAATCAACGCGGGATAACGTCTACAGGATCCAACAAACTTAAAGCTGAAATATCTTTGAAGTTATTAATTTCTCGACACACATAGGTTAATACATTTTCACAGAATATTGCCGGCTGCATCGAATAGCGTATAGAAAAATGTATGTTTCTATTAAAAATACTGAAGGTGATCTTGATATCTCCGAAACTCTTTCACCTAAAACAAAACTGTTATTGCCGTATTGTAGTGCGCCTCATACTGACAAACTCTGGTTGACAAAGTTTTATCATATTTTCAAAAACGGTTAATATGTACTAGACCTCCCTATACTAGACCCTGTACACCAACTCATAGCCGAGCCTAAATTATGCTAGAGACCAACAAACACTTATATGAACACGTAGTCGGTATAGAACATGTTATTACCTTTATCACTGCGGATCTTTACGCAAAATGAAAATTGTCGGCATCGTAGACACGTAGACCTTTCCTTTCTTGTCTAATCGTTGAAAACAATATATTGGCGTTTTAATTACTTAATCACTCTACTGCTTAAAATCTGCTGTACACTCGTCACCAACAAAAGAGAGAGCGCGGCTGCAGGAAGACTCAGCCGTGGATCAGAACGTTCGGAAAAGATGAATCGAGCCTATTGACCCGATTATTGGAGCGTCTCCCGAATGCAGCGCCAGGGTGTACAAAGGAATTCTCGTTCGCGAGTTAGAACGATATTAAGCCGGTCGATAAACGCATTAGGGCGAGAGTATGGTAACCAATCGAGTTAACATCCCGGTCATCAGTGTCGGAGCTGGAGTCCAAGGGACAGTGCTCTGGCAGAGGTGCAAGGATCTGGACGAGTCGTCGCTGCAGGATTGAATTAAAACTTTACTGACGGTGCGATGCCGTCCGTATTAAAGGCGGATACATGAGTTTGGTCAGCATTTTAATAGGCTATTTCAGGTAGCCTGCCGGCGAACATCGGCGAAAACGGAATGGGACCAGTTCGATTAGCCGGCCGGCAAAAATTCCTTCGGTTCCACCCGATTCCCCTTGTTCTGCTCGCTATTAGCTAATTAACTGTCTGGAATGAATTGCTCGGCCCACCGAAATACTACGATTGGCGGTTTCGGTGCTCTACGAACCGGTAATCGTTTAAACATAACCCTTGTAACTCAGCTGATACTGGTTCTGCAAATTTTAGGATATTTCATTCATGCGCCTGTGGATTTTGTTTATTAAAATTTAATTATTCCGCGACGGGGCAATGGAAAATCTGCGGAGAGACTCAAAAATAATAATTGGCGGTTAAGGGATTTTTTAAACAACTGTATTTCAATCTATCAGATCGGTAGAAAGGTCGAAATCACGGCAAACTTCGAGCCATGTTTTTCAAAACATACAGTATAAAAAGATATATAACTCATACAATTTTGATTATTTTTGCTTGAGAAAAATAACACGTGTACTTCAAATACCAGTAAATATGAGTACAAAATTCGAGTGCAAAAGGTTCGATAGGTTTCTAGAAAAAAATTCGTCCACAACAGCCTCGAAAAACTGGAGGACCCCCATGAGAGACATTTTCACTTGAGACTGGTATCTAAGTTTTGGTCTTCGTTTTCGATCCTGCAGATCCCGCGAACTGTCCTCGGCGGTTCGATGGGCCATCAGAATTCGTGAAAGGCATTCGGCGAGGCCATAGGCACTGAGCAGAGCCGACCGACAGCATCCACGCGGAGCATCCTCCAGAAGGATGGTCGCAAGGACCCCCTTCCGGAGAGATAGGGTCTCGAGGGTCGGGTCCAGAGTTCCAGAAGCCCCGAGTTCCTCGGCGTGCTCGAGCGGGCAGACACTCGGGACCGGCTGGCAGCCGGCGCATGCCTCGCGCTCGTCAGATTGCTCGAGAACATTCAAAGCGGCAAAGCCGCAAATCGATAAGCGGTTATCGTCGCCGGGCACGACTTCGGGAACCAAGAAGAGTGTTCCTGCTGCTCTTCTTTCGTCCACTTCGGCCCGGTATTATATCGGCGTTGATAACGGGACAGGTACGCGGGCATGTGCTCGCCGCAGCCCGCAGGCCAACGTTGCCAAGCTGATAAACCGATGGGGACGATCCAGCCCCCGGTACTCGGCTACTTTTAAAAGCATTCGAGCTTGGAATCTGTTAGCCTCGAAAGCCCGGCGGAAGTCGAGCCTTTAAAATCCCCGCGATCACCTTGCTCTTTAATGTTACTCTCCTCGTGTCTGCTCAAATTACATTCCTTCATCATGGCTCTGCTTCGTGCGAGCCGATGCATTTATCAAACAATATTATTCAGAATTAGAAAGAATATTATAATATTGTTCTCAATTTAACAAAATCGTTGAGGGGTCAAGCCAATTTTTTTTGTCACTTCTGCTTGTTAGTGTTCCTGATTTCGCAACATTTTTCATTTCTCGAGAAATGAGAGATAAGACTATATTTCTCGAGAATTCTCGAGAATTTTTAATAAAATAAAAATTATTGTGAAACCTTTACCAAACTTTTATAAAGTGAAACATTACGCTTTTGTTTTGAAATTACTTCTTAACATAAGAATCATTGTTATATTTTCCAAAAATTCTGCTTAGAATTTGTTTTGCCATTTTATATATGTCTGCCTTGGATGTTAAATAAAAAAATTTATCTTCTGAATCTTTTTGAAGAGATTCTGGATTATGCAGATATTTAATAAGGGATACAACAATCTTGTCTCTTCTTTTAGATATTTCTTCTTTAATAACAACAAGAAAATCATTACTCAATTCAGTATTCAGTTTTTCTAAAATTTTAAATAAGAATTTAAGAGAATTTAAGAATTTATATGTTATATGAGAAATGAGAAATAATCAATTATAAAATTTCTCGAGAAATTCTCGAGAAAGAATTCTCAAGAAGGAACGCTACTCCTTCTTCCCACAATCGATGCGAAATATTTTGTACTTGTTCTTTATTGATATTCTTTTCGTGCTGAAATGTACAACTTAATGCAACGACAACAGTTTGGGTATGTTGCTGGTGGTGAATTTTATGAATAGTGTAGGAAGAAATGTTTCAAGGATGATAAGAAAGACTCTGGAGAAAGAGGATTGAAAGCGAGTCTACTTGACAAGACTCGTTGATGGAATGTATTTCAACGAGCCTGTTTAAAGATGGCAAGATAGACTGTGGAAGAAGAGGATTGAAAAGCAAGTCTATTTTATAATGATCTGTTGGCATAAATTCTCCCAGTAAGTATCTCTAGGGACAGCAATGAAAATCATGAGGAAAGGTGATTGAGAGGCAAGTCTGCTTTATTTAATCTATTGGTGCAAGGTTTCCTGGCAAGTATCCTCAAAGATAATATGATGCATCCTGCAGTAAGAGGATTGAAAGACAAGTCTACTTTATAATCATCTGTTCGTGGAGCGTCTCCTGGCAACACTATTTAAAGATAATATAGTGCATCCTGTAGGAGAGGATTGAGGGACAAGTCGACTTTATAATCATCTCTTGGTCGATAGTCGTCTTGCAAAACTATTCAATGAAAATACGCCCTGAATAAAAAGGATACGAGTCTACTTCGTGATGATCAGATGGTGGAGAGTGTCCCAGATAAATTATTCGTAGAGATAACACGATAGATCACTTCAGTAGGTTCACTTTATATTACCGTAAATTCTGATGAACAAGCAATACAGAAGAAATTAAGTTACCTCACGATAATATAAATTCTATTTAAAAAACAAATAGCCAAGTTGCATGGCAATCATTTTATATGACACCTCCTATCAGATATCTCTGAGTATGATAAATCCTGCAGAAGGAAGCTCACATCGTGACAATGTGAATCCTGATTAACCCAGAATATATAGCAAAAGTCAAACTAAATTATAACTAGTCTCACCATAAATGCCAACTTAATCTTCGCTTTGAAAGCTGGCAAGTAGTTCCTCCACAGCGATCTTCCAAGAGAAAAGACAAAAGCGATGAAAATAAATACTTTCCAATTAAAAAATTTATGTGACGACAATAAACAGGTGAGTTTTCAATGAATTATGCTCCACATGAAAAACGTTTCAATTCAGCTCGAGTAGCACGAAGACCCAGCATGCATTGGCCAATACTCCGTTAATTCGCGATAAAGTAGAGTGACCACGTTACCGACAAAAATAGACGAAAAATGGTTTTACGAGCCTCAACTTTTTGTCCTTATATGAGAATATTTTTCGCTGGGAAAGGGCTCATTTGAAAGATGAAGGTTTAATATAGCGCGCGCTGGTCGTGGGCTGACGAGATTACGCAGATATTTGGTGATACAAGTGTTAGAAGTATGCCAAAAATTGACGAAGTACGTTTCTCGCGTCAGAATTCATGATATCGATAATACAGAGCAAAAAATGTGACAAGTTGAGTCACAGACTTAAGACCCATCGCATCAAGATCAAGACGGATCTTAAGTCAGTGTCTGAAGGCTGTCAACGGAAATTATACAAGCAGTTACCGATCAGCTGACTCTGCAAAACTCACGTGACTACCGTTGGCTCTTCAGAGCAACCCTAACCTCGAATAAGTCTAGCAGGAAGCAAGCATGTGCGTCCCGATGACAAACGGCCGAGTAAGAAATGAAGTCACACACCATCCAGAAGGGCACTAACTCTCTCCAGACATTAGAGAGACGTATGCGCTCCAGTCTGCAAACCGCGAATCTTCAACAAATTCGCACCGGAAGTTCTTCGTTCCATCTGGCTCCCGCCGAGTCACGGAGACAAGGTAGCAGCGCGGCGGCGATGGCGGCGGCGGCGGTCTCGGAAACAATTTCCGAATTCCGCGCACGTTCCCAAACACTTGACCCGCAAAATACAGCCGCCGTTATCCCGGTTTCCGGTAGATAACCCGCGCGGTGCTGGGCGCATTAATCGGCCTTGTCCCATGGTGAAAGGCATCGGCGAGCCACGGGAATCCACGGCCCAGGGCACCGGGGGGATAATGGCGTTATTATGCTCGTGAAATAGATCGTATCGCGGAACGAGAGACCAGACTGGAAGGTGGATCCACGAAAGTGTGTCTGGCCCGATCCTTTTCAACGTGCCCGTGAACGACGGCTCTTGTTCGCGAGTTCCGCTTCCGTTCAACACGCGACTCTGACTTCCACGCGTCGACAATGGATCCTCAGACGATCCTGAACGCGCGGCATCCTTTTTAAAATCACGCCTTTTTATGAACGACAGCCTAGAATGGGGTTCCCGGGGAGACATTCCGCAGATGCCGTGGGTCAATCGTCGACGATGGCGATGAATTATTGGCCCGGAGGAGAAGGTCCTGAGATGACCGCAGAGGGAGGAAGGAAATCGCATGAGCGACGAGCCTTCGGAACCCTGGACCCTTGGTTAATGGCTGCGAGATGGAAAGTGTCGCCTGGGGTCCCTGGGATCGATTCAATGAGACTCCGACTGATGGAAAAGTGTCGTGGCGACTGTTAGGGACGTGTTCGAGACGTCGGATATTAACCTGGATTCTATTAGGTGAACGTAATTGTCTCAACCCTTTGTGGATATCCGATGTTAGGGCCTTTATTTTTACTGAACCTCATTTTTAGAATTTTCTTCTTACGAATAGGAGGTCTTACTTGCTGCGCATTTTTGTAGGAACTTACGAAGATGAAAAATTTTATCTGTGATGGTGAAATTCTGATTTGCGAATCCTCTATTGACAATATTTTATACTGTGAGTATGTAGACTATATTGAATATAGTCTTTTAAAAAATGTAGACAGGCTACTAGGCGATTTAACAATAGAAATTTAGCAGTTTCAATAGAAAATTTTTCATTAATTTTGTGGTCTGAGTCTCACCACATAATCTGGTCAGTATCTTCATTTCCCCGATTACGTTTGCATTTAGTATCGCTTAGAATGTCCAAGCGAGCAGGTTTTATTGTTAACAACGACTAAAGTTCATGGTAATTATGAAACCTACGGGGAAATCGGGGGTTTAATTGCAAAGATAAAGGTGCTCGTGGGGTCAGGGATTCCCAGACGAAAACCGTGTAAAGAGAAATGACAAATCGTTACAAAATCGTAACAAGTTTCTATCCTGTTTGGTGGAAGGTTATCTAAACCGATGTTAACTGCTCGGATTAAGGGGCACGGCAGCGATAACGTTACTGTTCTGAAGCCCCGAGAACCGCAGGAACTTTCTGCGGTGCTTATAGAATTACATCTATCTACGGCAAACAGAGCGAGGATAAGCGACGACACTCGAAACAGAAGAGCGAGAAGTGCCTTGTTGAGATTAACAAGGGCGGGACACCAACTGTCCGATTTTAACGAGCTTTTGTGCGATGCTAGCTCGAAAATGGTGCCGGTAGCAATACTAGAGAACTTCGAATTAAAAAATTCAATGTTGTCCTCCGTAGGACTTTTCAAGGTCATCGCTACGTAAAACCAAAGGCCACACAATCATCTTGATAACCTCAGTACGCAATACAAAATGCAAATTCTAATTTAAAAATTCAATACAGTCCTCTGTAGGGTTTTTCAAGGTTATCGCAATGTCAAACGAAAGATACTGCAATCTTCTTGATAACCTCAGTAGGCGACAAAATCATACAAAATACAAATTCTTATTTGAAAATTCAATGCTGACCTTCGTAGGATTCTTCAAGATCATCGCAATGTCAAATAAATGAGAGCACAATCTGAACTCCTTGAAGTCCATACGTTTTTATTTAAAACTGTTTATTCTGCTTTACATATTTCGTGTTTGTTTAGGTATTGTCTTTATAAATTAAAATGGAACACCCTGTATAAAGAGGTCTGTAACTTTATTATGTATTGTCTGTATCAAATGTACCATTCTAAAATGATTCATTACTAGACTGCGGATCTTTATGCAAAATAAAATTTTATACATCAGTTGCAATCTACAGAAGCTAAGCAGAAATTTATTTCGCTCATTAATAATTTTTATATCTTGAAAATGGTATATCGACAATGTTAAACTCTTTTAATCTTTTTACTCTTTTGAATTACACCTACTAATTTTTGTCATAAATGCATAAAATCTTCAGTCTATTCCCGACACTAATTTGTAAACATTTAAACTAATATCATATTCCACTAATCAGTTCGGATAATCGAGGTTCCACTATATCGTGGTTTAAACCAGTAAATACTATCCAGATTGTGTCGTGTAGGGTATCATTTTAATCATGAAAGTGTCACGAATGTGTTCGCAAGTGGTTCACAAGAAAATCATTAGAAACAACGAAATGTTATCAATAAATTGGTATTGCATTACCGATACATTTCCTGTCGATATTTTATTTGCTCTCTACACGAGACAAAAGGTGCTCGAACACAGAGTGAACTATTCACGCCCCTTCCTCGCGACTACGGACGCCCGGAGGCAACTATCAGGAGTTGGTAGCGCGGCAGGATTTGCACAGGACTCTCGGTAGCCTCGGTGGCTAAAGAAAGGAGGTCCGAATCGAGCGATGTAACCGGGTGGCAAGTCGGTAAGCACGTTCTCGTTGCAGCACGGGGATCGCGCGCCAGCTGACGCGGCTCGGGATAATAGCGGCGGGTCGCATGCATTAACTTTAATTAACAGTTTCGCGTAGGTCTTCGCGCGCGGCTGTATTAAGAGCGGCGGTAGCCTAAGGGGACACGAGGTGAAAGAGACGGGCCATCGCCGTGAGCAGAAAGAACTCGCTCTCCGGTTAAACCACTGGCAAGAAGACGCTGAACCCTAACGCAGAAATATCGCCGGCCCCCGAAACCCTCGGCACTGGAGAGGCCCTCTCGGTCTTCCACCATAAGGTCCAGTATGGTCGACGGTTTAATATCGTCCTCCTTCCGCTGCAACGTGACCGGACGTTACCTGGCCAGGCGGTTCTGCCCAGAAACCTGGACCGCTTTCATTTATTCCAGGGCTGATTTACGACGGCCGCCGGATAAGTGGGCTGCCTGATGAACCGGCCCGCTTCCACGCTTCTCCCACGCAACGCGTGACACGCATTGTCTTGCCCGCTCGTTTTCCTCGGGAACGGCCCGTTTGATTAACGGCCGCGGCCACGCCGTTTATTGCTAGACAACCGAGATGCAAATTGGGATCGTTCGCGCGGTCCTCCGAGCGCAATATCCTTCCCGCGCGATGGTTTCGACAAATACGGGGACACAATGTTCGCCGCATGAATTTTTATATCTTACCTCGGCGGCGCCGCGGGTGTCGCTTTAATTGAAATTTGTTACGGCTGGTCTTATTTATCGGCCAGTCGAGTTTCGTAACCCTACGACTCGTGGTTTCTATGCAACGATGGTTTTTCGTGTGCCCCTCTTGCTGGCAGTTGCCACAAGGGATGTCTTCCTGGTCATCAGGATGATTCTAATATTTTTTTTAGGAAAGAAGACCATCAATTTTCTGTGAAACTAGGTTAACTCGACTTTGGGCCACGCGAGTTCTATCCCCTTCGAATTAAACATGTCTTACAGGGACTGCAGTTTAGGGGCGCAAAGATGACACAGCAGGAAGTAGAGAGGGTGCTAAAGAGCATTTCTGGATGAAGTGTATAGGTGTTTAGGGGGAGTATTTTCAAGGTGACAGCGCAGATTTTGGCCAAGATTTAAAGACATAATATTTATTGATTATTTCCGTGAACTTTTTTTCCATACCACGTAAAGTGAACAATGGAGAGTTCCAATTGTTGGAATAGTGGTGGGATATTCTTTAAGATAGGTGATAAATAAATGCAGGACACATTGTTAAACTTCTACCCTTTTAATCATTATTCCGACGTCTGGGAAAGTAAAGATTTTACTAGAGATATAGATAAAAATCTACTTAGGGTCATAAGGTCGTTCGAGGTACCCAATTCAAATCCCTGGACCAGTAGTCTCGGACCTTGAGTAATAGAGCTGTTTGCTGAAGGATTGGCACCCTCCTATCCTGATGGCCAGCCATAAGAATGAATTTGAAAAGCAGGAGTGTGAGTCAGGGTTCGAGAGAGAAGAAATGGCGAGAGGCTCTGTCGGAACCCTTACATTTTTATCTGTTAAGGGCGGTTCGAGAAACCCTCGGAATCGAACGATGTTTTACGATTAGAATCTTCAAGAACTACTCAGAAAGTAGAATTCAATTCTAGTCCCGAGATAGTGTGATGTCATCCTTCAATCTCTAGAAAAAGACTAATTGACTATTTCCACAAACTCCAAATGACTATGACGAGTCTTACTAATTACAGATTCTCCATCTTCCCCTTCTGTATCTCGAATATTTAACACCTGAGTCTGCAAAATTGACCAAAACTCAAAGATTACAGTTTGGACCAAGTCTTGAGTCAGAGTTAATTAACGAGGCTCTATGAATCCTCGCAGCACAGTTCCCAAAGTTACAACTGTAGTTTACAAGGACTGTTGAAGTTAATGAACTCCTTCAATCAAGAAAAGCTTATCATTCCTCTCATCCAAGATTCACGTCACTGGTCTGCAAATTTCATGTATTTACGGCAGAAATTGGCACGTGAAATACGGGAACAATGAAACGTTAACGCGACGAAGATTTCGTTCAGAAATAATGTAAAAATTAATTTTTTCTAGTAAAATAATTAGCTACAAAGAAGAAAAAGAAGAAAAGATTCTGGTCATTGCAGTCGTGGAAAGAAAAGTAAAACGTCAACTCCTGCTTCTAGCAAAATTAGTTTCCTTTCTCTTTTGGTAAAATAATTCGGTACAAAGAAATAGAAGAAGAAGAAGAAGAAGAGATTCTGGTCATTGCAATCATGGAAAAAAAATAAAAAGTTAACTCCTGCTTCTAGCAATTAGTTTCCTTTTTCTTCTAGTAAAGTAATTCGGTATAAAGATAAAGAAGAAGAAGGAGAAGAAGTTCTGGTCATTGCAGTCGTGGAAAAAAGGTAAAAGGTCAACTGCTGCTTCTAGCAATTAGCGCAAGAAACGTTTATTTACCACCAATTACCAAGCAGAAATGCCAGCCACAACCTGACCCCAGAGGATACTCATTTCCCCAAGAAGAAGTCCCCCAGCAATCGTGACCGTCTAAGGTCTCTTCCTCATCAAACTGAAGGTGTTCCGCCATCGAATGGTAGCTAGAATATGATCCGAGCTCGGATAATCACGCTGACCAAGCTAATTAATTCCGTCGGGTGGTCGATAGCTCGTCGAAACTGCCTTAAACGAATCTTGTAAGACATCCGGCTGCAGACGGTGTTTCAGGGGCTTCACGGTTCCGTTTTCTTCTTGGTCTTTGCTGGCGGATCGTGTACAAGGAGGCCGACGACCCGGACCGACGGCCACGTCGCGTCGTGCCTCGCCTTGCGCCTCGCGTTGCCTCGGCCTGCACCCCATGTGCTCGGTATAATAAGATGTCGGCCATAAACGTCTTAGCACTTTGCGGGATGCGCTTAATTGATCGTCGCCTCGCTTCTCCGTCGTTGACGACGACGACGACAATGCTTCACGGTCCCTGACGGCGAGTGTCGCGGCTCTTTTCCTGGTCCCGAAGTTCCTCGTTAGGCTGGGGGCTATCCCGAGGGATCACGGGATTCCGGAGTTACGATTCCTTCCTCGGGATCGGCGAGACGTCGCCGCGAAGTTTCGTGTCTGGTCCTTTTTAATTAACGGGGAAACGTTCCCCGGGAAACGCCTCGCCGAATAATATGATAATTAGCGTGGATGTGACAGTCGGTGGATGGCTGGCTCGCCGGGGGAGGCCACGTCGAAGGGAACTTGTATAATGTAGACGCTGAAAAGCGGCAACGTTTCACGGAAAGTGTCCTCTGATAGCCGGTTAACCGCACTTTTCACAGCCGTCTTCCTAATTTGATCGCGACGGGATTTATAATACGGTTTTGCGGCTGGGAATATGCAAATTGTCTATTGGACCTCCTGTCGAGCGAACTGGACGTAATTATTGACTGACCCGGGCGGCCATTTTGTCTCGTTGATGCGAGTCTTCTGCAGTTGATGCGATGCTAGGATGGCAACGCTGTATCTTTAGAAGTTTAGATCATAGACAACTTTGTCAATGTAGGACACAATGGCCAAGTTGCCATTCATCTCCCGATGTCCTCAGGATTATTGCCATAGTTCGTTGCGCGTACTTAGGCTCTTCAAATACCGTTTGATACTTGACTGACAGATTTCAACAGCTGGTTACGTAATTAACCTACTTCTGGGTTTACAATGTCGGTTTAACTGTACTGAGCACGGAGATTGAAATCTCCAGTGGCAGGAAATGAAGGCAATTAGTGTCATTAACACCGTTTCCTACTCAACTGCCTTGGCGTCGGAACTACAAAAATCGTTGTCATTTAGCAACACAACACCTGAACGACATCAGACAAATTGATTAACCACCATGTTTTCCCAACTTAAAATAAATTTCCTTAATTTTTAGATTCAATATCACCGATTGGCAAAAATGGAAAGAACTTTCAAAAGTGATTATATACAATTCCATAAATTCTGTCTACCTTTTTCTATTAGTAGAGTTAGTCGATTTGCAATGAATGATTTGCAATAACTTGATTATCAAGAAGGGGAAGGAGATAAGAGGTCTGTGTTGTGTCGTCATAGAATACCACCGATTGGCAAAAATGGAAGGAACTTTTAAAAATGATTGTGTACCATTTCATAAATTCTTTCTACCTTTTTCATTTAATAGAGTTGGTCGATTTGCAATGAATCACTTGATTATCTAGAAGAGGAAGGAGATAAGAGATCTGTGTTGTGTCGTCATCGTTAAGTGAAGGCACTTCTATTAAGATAGATGTAAACAATGTAAATTTCTCGATGTTCGTGCTGTTAAATGGGCGACGACTTTAATTGATATTGATGCAACGCGTTGAGTGAGATGTTTGGATCACAGATCCTCGGACAGACAACTTCGCCGATGTAGGACACGTTGAAGTGGACGCCTCAGGCTCATCCCGATAATTTGTTATACTCCGGCTGTTCACGAGAGAATATACAGATACTCGAAACCTTTTAGCGTCTCGCGGACAGAGTAAGTGCGGAAACAAACGAAACGTGTGTTTGTATGTTTACCAAGGTTACTAGACATAACAGTTTTCTCGCAACTTTTCTACGGGCTAAGAGCGAACGAAGTGCCTCTCGGACGTTTACATTTGCAATTTCTTCTCGGAAACGTGCACGAACAGAATGTTAATTGGTTCACTATATACGACATTTTTTTCTCGATGTTTGTCCAGATTCAGTCGTTTCTCCAATAAAACTCTTCGGGTGTACTCTAATGTTGAATAATTAATTAATACTGTGATTTTTCTTGTTATTAGAAACCAGAGAACTAAAACAATCACTGTACTGCGGATGTTGTGGATTTTTAAGAAAAGAATTAAGATAATTGCTAACGTGATAAAATTATTTAAGAAAGAATTAAATGTGTATCTGGCTCCCGTCTCTTGCAATCGATGCAGAAAATTTATATTTTCCATAAAAATCCGCGATTATTGATCAGAACAGTTGGTAGAGCGTTACTTAAATGTTTTTCCAGGAACCTCATGATTAGTCTGCGGATCTTTATATGTACATTTATGGTTTTTGAACATTTTTTAAAAAATACTACAATATAAAATCCCACAGAATTTAGTACGATTTCTATTTATTTTAGATCCACGAAGGTCACTACCACTGAAAATTAGATTTTATTTGTTTCTGCTTTCCTAAAATTTGCGCCACAACAATTGAAAATTGCATAAACATCCGAAGTCGTAATTATTAGGATTCTATGTAAATACATTTTTCTTCGGTGCCTGCGAAACATATAATCGCACGTACAGAAGACGAACGATTAGAACGATTAGCCACTTGCAACAGACTGACGTAGAATTTTCTGTCTCAATTAATTGTCATTGTTTTCCGCGGCGTCGCACAGTGGGCAATTTGGATGAAATCGGATTCAAAATCAAAAAACTTTCGACAGAAATGATTTAGAGGGATGAAATATTTTTTAAATTAAAGATGAAACTGTGTAGAATATGGGAAAAATAGGGAGATTATGGTGCGAACGTATTTTAACCTTGAGAAAATACGTTAAATTTGCACAAGGAAAATTTTTTTAACATACTATACATCATTTCCCATAATTTTTTTCACGCTTATTGCAAATCTGGTCTCAAAATTTGTCTACAACCTCAGGATTTTGCAAAAAATAGATTTTTGTGACAAAAGCTAATGAAATCATTTTTTCGTTGAAATGATTTGATAACACACTAGTTTGAAGGTAGCCACACACAATCTGCAGAAAGTGCCAGTAGCAATGACAGCGATACGTCAAGCGATGACATGAGAAGTGCTTCATATTTCGTAAGTAACTCAAAACGTTCAAATACTTCATTATTACTATTTTTATTGTGTTTTATATATGAGAATACGATATACCTTCAAACTAGTGTGTTATCAAATCATTTCAACGAAAAAATTATTTCATAAGTTTTTGTCACAAAAATTTATTTTGTGCAAAATCCTGATGTCGTAGACAAATTTTGTGATCAGATTTGCAATCAGCGTAAAAAAAATCTATTGGAAATGATGTATAATATGTTAAAAAAAAATTTTTCCGCGCGTGGTATTGGAAAAACCACAATTTTCTTGAAATTGTGCAAGTTTAACGGATTTTCACAAGGTTAAAAAACGTTCGTACCATAATCTCCCTATTTTCCCTATATTCCACAAAGTTTCAGCTTTAATTTCAAAAATATTGCATCCTTCTAAATCATTTCTATCGAAAATTCTTTAATTTTTAATCCGATTTCATCGATATTGCCCACTGTGCGTCTCTTCGCAAGAATATCGGAACAAAGTTCGCGTATCACTTCTGGAATTAATATTCGATCTCGAGTAAATTGACTTCCAGCAGCGTTCCGAAACAAGTCGGCATTCCGGCGACACAGGCATCAATCTCGACCGGAACAATTAACAGGATTAAGATCGCACCGAGAGGAAACGCGGTGGCCACACGCGCGGCGCCATTCATCGGCGGGGGATCGATCCTGCAGAAGACCGGTCGCCATCAAAGGTATCGTTCAAGCATGGCGGGTCTGATCCTCCGCAGACTGCCATTGAGAGACGCCAGGCGATCTCTGGCAGTCGATCACGTTCCAGGAACAATTCGATACCGCGAACCGAACGAAGCCGAGGAACTGAACGGCGGCTCGCGCGCTCGTTCCCGCTCGTTCCCGCTCGCGCGGCGATTAACCGAGCCGGAACAGAAAAAGCCCCGGTTAGCTGGCGAAGATTAAAGGGCCCCGACTGTTCTGACCCGTGAGCGATACACCGCGAGGCATTAAACGCCATGTGTTTGACAACGTAACGCGCCGCGTCGAGATCTGAGAGAAAACGCCGCTCTTCGGGAACTCGCGGCACCGTGAACACGTGCTCCCGCGTTCGCAACACTCATTCTCGGGGACCCGTTGTGTTCCGACGGCGATGTATGTATCGTCGCAGAAAACACGCGAGCTCCCTTTCCGTTCATCGGCGGGGGCTACCGAACGAGAGGATACTTGTCGGATGTACCGAAATAAAGCTGACTAAAATTAGGCCGCGGCCGGATCGCAATAAAACGGCCCCGGCCCGACCGGTTCGGTAACGACGTCGGGGCCGCGCACTCGTGTACGCCTAATAATTGGACACCTTGAGTGGAGCGTTAAGATGAAGATACCGGGAATGCGATGCTCCTCCTCCTACTCGTCCGAGCTTCCTCTTCTTCTTCCTCTTCTTCTTCGGAATCATCCTCCGGGTCTCTTGTTCGAAAGTCTGCTGGCCCGTTCCAGGCAGCTAGGCCACTCGAGGATACGAGCACTCGAGATTTCTTGCCTCGCCAGCGTGATTCAGGGATCAGTCGCGAGGAGATTCATGGGAGACGATCGAGAGATCTCTGCGGTGACCTTGGCAAGTCTGATTTTTCGGTGTGCGTCACGCTGCGAGGCCCAGAGCAGTGAATGTGAGAATTTAAAGAAACTCTCGCGGTAATTGAATTTCAAACTTAATTTTACAGGATTTTTCGAGTTGAAATTAAGTTTATAAGAATTCTTATGATAATTTACATTTTAAACTTAATTTTAGAGGAATTTTCGAGTTGAAATTAAGTGTAGAAAAATTTTTATAATAGTTTACATTTTAATCTTAATTTTACTGGAATTTTCAAGTTTAAATTATGTCTGGGTTAGGCTTTCGATTTTCATAGTGCCGGTATTTGTCAAATTACAATCTTCAAAATTTCTGTACGCAGCCGAGCTGGAGGTCGGTGAGGATCGAGGTAGGCGTTGAGAATCCTCCTCGCTTGTTAGTCGCGATATTTCAGCGAGACCGGATTGAGCATCGCTGTATTTCACTTTTGGATGGCTTGGAAGCTTCCGGAGAGAGGGCACTTTGCCTCCAAAGGAGTTAAAAATTTCTCCGAAAGTGCGGAACTGATGTAACTTACCCACAGGTGCGAGCGAGAGTAGCGAACTTATAATATTTCGTTTTCGGGAAAATTACGGGCTTCTTGGGATTAGTGGAGTTCCGAGTTTGTTAGGCGACTTGAAACTGGCTTTTTAAATGCTCGTTTAAGGTCGCGTATGCTAGCTAGTCAGCAACTTACGGTGGTAATTAGATACAGAAGCTCATTGGAAGTTCGTTTTGTGGATCAGTTCTACTACTTAAAATATATTTTTGATACTGTAATATATTAGCAACTGTTTTCTTACATTTTGAAGTCTTTAATCCTAGAGTGGTCGCGCCCGGTCTCACAGACCGACTTTATTTGCTCATAATCAAAGGAGAGATTGTTTATTCATGAATATGTAATAATTTCCATTATTGTACTTCTATAACTTCTTAATTAAAAACAATGCATTATATGCGTCTTGTTGTTTGAACCCAGTGACATTTATAGTGACAAACAAGTTTTGTGATGTCAAGACCACTGGCGTTAAGGAAACTCGCGCGATCACCCTAAGGTTAAGATGATCGTCATAAGTCTAGTGGATTTTGCAATTTGTTCTAAAAAGGATTTACCATTGACCGATTATTGTCTTAAGAACACTTGCAGAGTCGTTATAGCAGGATTAGGAAAGTGTAAGATGCAGATGCTTCTGAAATTGTTGTTTTAATTGAAATTCAACTTGAATTTAAACTTGATTGCAACTTGAAATTCAACTTGATTTATATCCCACATTTTGGAACGGATCTTTATTGAATATAATTACTAGACTGCGGATCTTTATGCATTTACGGTTTCTGAAAATTTTCAGATACATGCTAGAATATAAAATTAGACAGAGTTCAGTAAAATCTCTATTCAATTCAGATCTACAAAAACTGCTGAAAGAAATTTAAAATTCGTCTACAAAAATTGCATAGACATCCTCGGTCTAATAATTACCTACTCAGCGCATAGGGCCTCTCAGAGTAGTTGCATTAATTTCGAGTCACAAAGTAGCAACTTTCCCCGAACTGTTTTATTCTGCAGCGGGATTCGAAAAGTGCGGCGTTTAACTGCGGACGGTTTCGAGTCGAGCCTCGGCGCTTTGGAAATAGTTGAAGTATCTGTAGTTCGCGTTCAACAGGAATCCGACTCGGTGGGAGCGGTAAAAGTTTTATTGAAACTTGAGGAAGCGATTTGTGTTCTTTCCATCGGGAGGAGCGAATTGATATCGATCGAAACATGATGCACTGCTCCCGCTGGCTGGCGCGCGGCCGCCCGCCGCTGTAAAATCATTTTGTCGATGGCAATCGAATGCTAACAGTTTTGCGGGAAATTAGACGCGTTGGTCGACCGTGACAGGATAAAATATCCATCGCGTGCCGTTGTTCGACGTTCATTCGGAGAACATTCGATTACGACGCGGCCCGGTAGGCCGTCAATGCAGACAGCAATTACAGAGCGATGCGATTTCGCCTCTTCCTCGTCGCGGGAAAAACCGGCGGCTGGATGACACGTCGCGAGCAAATATTTGGCAGAAAATCCATAGGCATCGGCAAACATTTATCGGGCGTGTCCCAGGCAATGAACGGATTACCGAATAAAATTTCCTCGCGGTATGAACGATTTTTAACGCGCGGCCGGCCGGATTCGTAAATAAAGAAATCGTGCTGTAAATTGCTCGAATGTTATTGATTCACCCTCGTCGAACCCTAATTGCTCGACCCAAATACGAGTCGAGCCGTGATCCCGCTCGCAGCTCCACTCCATTCAAGAGCGCGCGCAAATGTGCCTGCCAGTGACGGTGCTGATGTTTTGTTTACCGAAATGTTGTTTATTCATAAAGCATCGCGGAACTCGTTCGCTATGTTGTTTCATAATCTGGATTTTGTTCCATATTTTTAGCGAAGAGACGCAGGAAACAGCCGCAAAGGAACGTATAACTAAAACAAAAACTGTATTAATTTACGAGCCACAGGAACTGCATTTCGTTATTTCCTTAAGAATTTTACTCGATTGGAAACAATGTAATAGTATTTCCAAATTCTGTAGTTGATCTATGAATTGTTTTAATAAATACACAAAATTTACAACTTAGTGACAAACATTTCCCAGCATAGTTATTGGTATTTTTCTTTGTACAAATCATTTTTGTTACGAAAAAGCGGTCTTTAAAAATGGCACTATCAGTCTTCTGTACTTCCACCGAAGAATTTTCACTCGAAGGGACGCAATTCGACGAAGAGCTGGGTTCGAATAAAATAATGACGTAAAGATGGAAAGAATGAGGGAACGGTAAAGGGATTCAATTATCGCGGCGATTTATCAAAGTGGTCTCCGGGTCCAGTCCCTAGACAACGATCCGCCTTCCATATTTGGGAATGGCCTCTCTTCGGCGGCACCTGCCTTTCGGAATCAGGTGCGACCGCAACCCCGCGTAAATCAGAAGATACGGCCGTCCATGGGAAACTGACCTTCGAGGAAATCAATATCCTCCCGCTGGGACGACGGCGGAACTACTACGTCGACGACGGCGGCGACGACGGCGACGACAAGGACGTTCACCGAGGGCACGCTCTCTCTCTCTCTCTCTCTCTCTCTCTCTCTCTCTCTCTCTCTCTCGGGAGATAGTTTTACGCTTGAAATTGTTAGACACTGGTCCGTCAACGACAATCGAATTGGGCCCTGGAAACAAGTACTTCGCGTTCCATCCGTTAGCATCTGCATTTATACTCTTGATCTCCCTGAAACTCATCTTCGTCTTCTCGAGATGCGTCAAGCGTTATCTCCGATTTTTGAGAAATTGTGGATAAGTATTCCTCGGAAAAAGTCTATTCGATAACAAATAGACTGGAAATTTTGCGACAAAATTTCTATGACAAACATGAAAAGCCATAAAAAATATACACTTCACGCAGAAAATTCTCGTTTCACATACACTAACGAGCAAAACTGAGTCTATACTATTTGAAGCAACATAACTTTTTAAAAGTTAGATGAAATGACTTGAATGTTATTGAGAAGTTAGAGGGATTAGTTTATTAAACGAGGTGTAAAAAATTTTTGAAAAAAATTTGAATTGTCCGGAATCGCAAAAGAAATAGTAAAAGTTGGTTTTTTCAGCTTTTTTATCTGAGCCTGTATTGAAAATTTAAAGAATGTATTTGATTCGCTTGAATAAATTATATCCATGCTGAAAATTTCACCCATATTGGTTAATTCGTTTATGAGTTATAAACGATTAAAAGTGGAAAAATTGTCATTTTTCACGTTTTTCGACTTAAAATAGCACTTTTAATCGTTTATAACTCGTAAACGAATTAACCAATATCGATGCAATTTTCAGCATGGACATAATCTATTCAAGCGAATCAAACATATTTTTTAAATTTTCAATACAGACTCAGATAAAAAAGCTAAAAAAACGTTAGTGTAAATAATGTTAGTGCAATAATGCATAACTTCACATTTGATTTCTAGGGGATGAAAAATCCAAGCCCCAAAGAATACAAACGTTCCACTCTAATATCAGCCTCATTACGACACCAGCGTGGAGTGGCGCGTACGTGGTTTAAACGGTTGGCATAAAACTCTGCCATTGTTTATTGTCTCTGAAAGGGTCGGGGGGGGGAGGGGGTGTGGTAACGAAAATATTTGACTCGCAGCCCCCGACGGCAAAGTGAAATCCTAGACAGCGACTGCAGCTACTCTATTCCCGTCGATGACACAAGGGGGTAGGTATTCCGCTGCTCGTTTCGTCCCCTGCACGGGGGGATGAGAGGCCGGATGAGTTGATCTATGACTCAGTCAGGAAGTACGGCTCGACGGTGGCACACAAAGTGGCGGTGAAGTGAACCTGCCACCCCCGCGGTATACCTCTTCTCTCCCCCTCCACCTCAACGTTCAGCTTCGGGGAAACCGATGAGCCAACCCCCGAGTCTCTTTTTCTCCCCGGTATCGACTTTGTTTCTGGGAACCGGAAGCACGATCCACGGAGCCACGTGCCCTGCAACGTGAACCCGCGGAACTGAAAAACTGTCTGACGCCGGGCCAGGGACGACGATCGATGGGGATGATAAGGGGAGAGACCCTGGAGGAGCTTCCAGCCTAGAAGAGTCGACGAAATAAAATATCCATTAAGCCTGGTTTTCCTCCAGTAACCCACGTGCGATTAAAGAGATATCCCGCCGTTCTCGTCGACAAGAATTTTATGGTTGGCATTCGAATTAATTCACCTCCGGACGCTGGATTTTTTAGGCGGCAAAAAGCCACTGCTGTCCGACTTACGAGAGAAATGTTGCTGCGTGGAATTTGCCTTTATGATTCCCATTTTTATCCAATTTCCGAGTGAATGTTAAAGCTAAAAATTATTGAGATTAGTTTAAGTCTAATCAGTGGATTTAAATTCTTTTTCTTAAGTTTAATCGATAAGTCAGCGAAAACCAGTATGAAGAATTTGTGTCGGTACCCATGGAAGGTTGAAGAAAGTCTTGAAGAGCAAGAAGAGTTGACGGGCGAGTGAGAAGGAAGAATTTCGGGAGGCTATGTTTCCCTTTAATTAATCCGTATCATTTAGCGAATTCCGGCCGGGGTAATCTTATCGGGTAATTGTTTCTGGCGAGTTTTCGCGCGGCGAGAACGTCCAGCGGAAGCGGAAGTGGAAGTCTCGCGTGGCGCGGTCCGCGGATTTTCCGGCGTGCTCGCGTGCCGTACGCTGCGAAATGATTTTCTATCTGTTCCCGGCATCTAGCGGCAAAAAACCAGCTTGAAAGCGACGCGCGGCACAGCGTCACGGCGCTCGAGGGCGCCGGTGACTGACGAGCGTGGCGAAGCCAATTTAACTTCTTTCAAAGGGCGAAGGAGGAGAGTCCCTCGGCGGTGTTGCGCGACACGCGAAACACGAGATCGCTGATAACCGTAATTGAATAACTGTCGAATGAGACTAGCGATCTTTTAAATCACGGTTGCCGAGGTGTACAGAGCACCCCCCCCCCCCTCTCTCTTCTAACTTCGTTCACCGGGGCTCGCAATTTATCACGGTTTGCCCGAAAAGAAGAGAGTTGCCCGGGCTCGCCGTAAGAAAAGGACCAATTAAAGCCCGGCAAAACAGACACGGACGAGAAAACACGCGCGCGGGCTGATTAATGGCGACGAGATTTTTAATATCTGCAAAGTGGTACGGCCGACGGGACGCGACGCCGAGCGTCTTGTCTCCGACTCCGACGTTCGCGAACCCCGCTGAAAGAAATATCGCGATAGGGGAGAAGGGTGAGAAATAGCGCCGCGAGTCTTTCTCCAGCATCCCTCGCGCCACCCACGATCGTTCTGCTGTAAATCTGCGAATCGCAACTGGGCAAACATCGTGATTTAAATTGAAAATATACGTTTCGTAGATTTATGTCAGTCGAGTACATGCTGAAAAATTAATTGAAATTGGTAAGTGCAGAAACGAGCTACAATGATTTCTCTATATATGTCGCCGAGGCCTGGACGATAAACGTCGTGGAATTATCCCCACTACCGCCGTGTATACCCCGAGAGGGGCCGCGAAGCTCGAGAGATCTCGGACGCCGAAGAGTGTAAACATAACACGGATCGGGCATGTCTCCTTGCACGATACACGTCGCTGGCAAGACCATTGTTGTTGACATATATCGAGAATTCACTGTATTTGGGAAGAAGAACATTTTGTGAGATATTTGTTGGTATGGGGTAAGGGACCCCATTATCGTGGAGGTACCAAGTACTGTGCCTATATTGATTACACTTATTTTTAAAATATAATGAATATTGAAAAAGAGATATATAACATCTATATTAACTAATTTTTATGAAACAATTTAATATCTCTTTTTTAACACTTGAATGGCGACCGAAAGGCGCAACTAAAAATTGCTGTATCATTATTCAAAATATTTTTTACATTATTAAATTTGTTTGTATTTAATAAATTACTAAATAGTTGATGATTTTACATGTAAATTGCACCATATTCGTATGTATAACATGAAAAAAATATATTTAAGGAAAATATTCTAGGTCGGGAGAAATGTTTCGTTTTGGAGTTAAAATAGCTTCGAGTGCAAAGGGTTAATATTTATTATGCTTTAGAAAGAATTATAATTAATATACGCACAGTAATTGGTACCCGCAGTAATTGGGTCCCTTACCCTATTCTCCACTTTTTATACCCAATTTCAATGAAATCCAGAGTATTTTCCAAATATCCGCCACAGACTTAACCTACACCAATTTTCTCTTCCGCCTCCAGCAAACCAAAGCTAGAAGGTTCCTGAAAAGATCCACATGGTGCACTCTTGAAATAACTCCGTTTTAAAGGACGTATAAGAACCCTTTTGACAAGTCCTTCGAACTTCAAACCGACCCAGTTTCTTTTCCCGTCGGCTAAACGGTGTCGTTTTCAAAGCTCCACCGTGTTCGAACCAATCAGGATTTACGGGACGGTCGACCTTTAAAGACCATCGTCGTCGCGCTGTCTTTTAGCGAGTCGAGTTCTCTGCTCGCGAATGGTAACGACAGGCGGGTTGGTTTATAAAGTTAGCGACTGGGTGGGGGAGGGTCTATCGAGGCCATCTCGCGTCGCTGACATTCCGCGACGACAATCTATACGCTGATACGTTATTATCGCTTATTGCCCTTTGCAGAGCGCGGAGGGTGTTCGCTCTTCCATTGAGAGGCTAAATTGAAAAGCCGGAGCAACTGGTCTCTCGGCGGCGTTGTTTAATGAAATTGCAGTCCGGCCCGGCTGCGACCGGCGCTAAATTACGCCTGGTAATTAATTAACAGGTATAAAAACCGGGGATATTAAGTTTTGAGCGCCTGGAGGACGTTTTAGGCGATCATTGCGACGCTCGGAGGGGTGGCTATGATAGAAATTGCTAATAAAGAGCGCTTTGAAGTGTGAGCTGAGAATTGATGGTCTTGTGGAGTCGATGCTTTAAGGGTGGAGGTGGCGATACCCGATTGTGTTAAGTATTGAAAGTGAAGAGCTTGTTTGATACTTAAATTACAATTCTAAGCAGTTTCGCACGAGCCCAAGATTTTTCTAAGCACCTCAAGAATTTCCCTCTTCCCTATTGTAGAAGAAAATTCTTTGTCTTAAGGGATGATTGCACCCTTTAATGCCAACTCACGGTACCAACGGAAATGGGATTGCGCAATTCCAACACTTTCAATTTCCGCATTGTCTAATCCGCCTCGTAACAGTTTCTCAAAGCTCGTGCTATCCTCCGCGATAAACAACGATTCTCTTCACCATGGGGAGCCGGCACGGGGTCGTCTAATAACCCCATGGTCTCCCACGTGGTCGTGATTACCTTGGCGTGGATGCTCCGTCGAGGCGCAAGTGAGAGGTCGACTTCTGGCGAGCCAGGAATCATTTCTTCTGCATTAATTACCGTCCGCTTAATGACTCCCCTAATGACCGTTGGGCAAAGCGTTATCTGGCACGGGCGTAACAAGAGGGTGACGGGGCGAAAAGCTTAGGCTAGAAAATTTTCAACGGAGGGAGAGGATTCACGAGGGTCGCGACCCCAGGTTCCTCGAAATCTGCAGACGAAGAGGAGAGGAAGAAGAGGAGTCCCCGCGGGGGTCTGTAAACGCGACATTAAAATCAGCTTACAAATCGCTTCGACGACGTTTCCTGTCCGGATCGCGAGTGGACGAGTGGTTCCCGGCTTCGTTTTCTCTTCAGCAATCGATCCCGTGTCTTCCTGATTTCTTGGTGGGCTGTGCGCGACAAGAGCCCCGGCCCCGCTCTCGGGGGCTGCCATTTTCTGCAACCGTTGCGTTTCCGCTCGCGAGGTTCGACGGGCCGTGGGGGGCAAAGGGTGCTTTTCTGCATATAATGATCCCGAGGATGCTACCGTAGGCTTATTTCGAGGCCCCGCGGCTACAGCCCTTCGATTCCATACTTTACGGCTGACTTCGAGTCCATTGTATAACCCGGGGACAGCTATTTGCTCCAACTCTTAGAATTTGTTCGACCTCGAGTACGCCCCGGGGCGGTTTGCGCGAAGGATTGCTAAGTATTTCTGCTCTTTAACCACCCGCGATGCTGGTTCCACGATGGAATCGTGCGATGGATTTGTTAGACACAATTTTTAGTACGGTGGACTTGTTAGACAAAATTTTTAATACGATGTACTTGTTAGAAACAATTTTTAATGCGAAGAACTTGTTAGAAACAATTGTTAGTGCGATGGATTTCTTAGAAACAATTTTTAGTGCGATGGATTTCTTAGAAACAATTTTTAGTGCGATGGACTTGTTCGACACAATTTTTAGTGCGGTGGACTTGTTAGACAAAATTTTTAATACGACGTACTTGTTAAAAACAATGTTTAATGCGAAGAACTTCTTAGAAACAATTTTTAGTGCGATGGACTTGTTCGACACAATTTTTAGTGCGACGGACGTGTTACAATCAATTAATAGTGCCGGTGCAGGCTGGGAACATTTTTTGAGGAGTGTCTGGGTAGAGTTTAGACCTAATTTAACACGTTAACTGGCATACTAATGTTTACTAGAGACACACAAAATGACAGGAACGACAGGCATGTTAAAAGAATTCTGGAATGTGCTATTTTCAACTTATCAAGATTATTGAAGAAAGAAAGAAATTTAAGAAAATGACTACCTTGTCTTGTAACAGACTGACAATTTTTATTTTGCTTAAAAATCCACTGTCTGCTGATAAGCGTGAATGTCTAAAAGAAGAATAAAATTCACAATAACAATTATTTTTATAACCTTCTTCTGCTAAATAGAGCAACGCTTTCCACAACATCAAATCACTTTAATAGATTAAATCATACTGTACCGCCAACTGCAGCTAATAAAGGCAAGTTCCCACCACACTCGGTGATTACCTCCTCGGACAGGTTCTAGGACCACAAAGTAACCCTTCACGGACTGTTTACCCACTCTACCTGTATCCTCAGTTCCCAGCGAAACACGATTTTTCGTGGAAACGTCGAATCTAGTCCTAAACAAACAATCACCCACAGTCAAACAGAAAACAGTAAAACACTGAACCATCTAATCATCCTCTAACTCCGGACCGAAAAAAATATCAGCAGTGGGTTTTATGCATTTATGGGAAAAATAGGTAGACGCAGTTTGAAAGAATACAATGATTAAAAGAATTTAACAGTTTTTATGAAGCTTGTACCTTGCAACATAATTTAGTTAATTTGAGAATGAATGAATTTTTGAACAATCGTTTTCAATCAAATCAATTTCGTCGATCACTGGTGACAATTATCACAGTAACTCGTGTTCAAGGGGAAAAGAAATTTTTACTTGGTTCCAATTTCTTGCCATCGATGTACCTAATTTTTATTTTTCTTGAAGGTCCGCAGTCTAAATATTACCTTAAAAATACTAAAAAGATACTACCGGAGTCCCAAGAATCACCGAACCCTCAACGAACAATCACCATAAAGCTTCGTACAGACCTGAACATTTCGATGGACATTGCGCCAAAATGTTCAAGTCTGTACGAAGCTTTATCCCTAAACCTACCGACACTTATTGTATATCTGTTCCTACCGTGCGTGGTCAAAACGACCGATCCTGAAAAAATGTTATTGTTAATACATTAAACGTGGATAATAGTCAATTTGTTGCTGAATGAATTAGCAGATGAACATCTTCCATAAAATGACGATACAAATTTATTTTCATGTAATCTCAATTATACAAAAAATACTGCTATGCTCTCTCCCCGATTTACAAAATTGTACTGCGTCGTCCACCTTTGCGGTTTGGATTCAGAAACCAGGCACGTGCGTAACTTGATAGCGTCTCATTTACTAAGGCAGTTCATCTATTTTGAGTTGGTCGTGCCACATAGGAAATAGTCTTTCATTTATACTGATTGTTTAGGTTTAGAAAAGTAAATACCATATTGGGTATGTACATAAATTGGGTATGTAGTACAAGTTATGTAGGACAAGGTACATATGTTTCTTGGAAAAAAAATAAAACAAGAAATAAATACTGAAAAATACATTGTATACTTTAACACTAGGTTTACGGAGCGCTAAAAATGACTATTTTACGTTACGTTTTCAAATAACATGAATGTATCTATCAAAGTTTGTAGCCATGTTTTAAATAATATATAGCCAAAGAAATCTCAATATTCGCAATTTAAAAATACTAGAATCCGTCATTTTGACGGGGCCCGTAAATCTAGTGTTAACAAAAGTCGTAACAATAAATAGCGGTGTGACAATGTATGTACGAAATTGTACATAGAAATTTGAAAAGGTCAATTTGCCCAGCCGTAGTAGGTTTAGAGTCCTCTAACGTCTTTATCAGGGGATTCGACATCTGCAGAAAATCGGCTTGATTCATCTTAGGGGATGCGGAAGGCAGCTGTCCATCGCGAGCCTATCGTCCCGATTAAAATCTTCTTAATGGTCGGCTCTTTGGCGTTCGAAGACGTCCGATTTCTGCGAATGTTTGCCTGTCGGATCGCGGCGCCGAGGAAAAGGCGGTCGCGGTACTGAGAGGGGGTGGGGGGTGGGGAGGGGCTGGTGGAGAAGTAGGCAGTCTTGCCCGAGCCGTAGACCTGAGAGATAAGTAACAGTACGTAATCCTCGGTTACGTGATCCCATTGCGTTTCCCTTTCACCGGTGTGTGCGGTGGCCTTCCCTTTTATTCCAGCCTTCTGACCGGCTCTCGCAGTTACCAGCCGAGGTCCGAGGGTTGCGTTTGAATACCAAAGTAACCACTCCCTCCCCTACCCGTTTGGCTGGAACGGCGGTGCGGCGTTCGCAAGGGGGATGCGATGCACCGTGCCACACCGGATCGAGATACTTATCGGGAGAGAAGGTAGTCGCCGAAGGCCGTCGAACGGTATTCAGTCGAGAGGCGAGTCAGGAGGGGGTGGTTTGCGGGGCTAGGGGAGCGGATCCGCGTTTTCAAGACCGCTCTCAGCCCTGGTAAACACGCGGACTACACACAGGGAGAAACGAGAGAAAAAGAGGCGAACGCATGCGACTCGGCAAAGCGATCTCTTGTGTTTCTTTCCTCTTTTTTCCGCCGACGCGCGTTTCAACCCTCCTTCCCACTATCCCCCCCCCCCCCACATCGTTCTCGACAGAGAGACGCGGGTTTCTCGAGTGGTACGTGAGGAGACACGGCCCACGTTCTGGAGAGGGGGCGGAGCCGGAGGAACCAAGGACTAGGAAAGCCGCAATCCTCTCGAGAGACGCTCACTCGAGCCGACGAGTGCGCGCCTACGAAAAAGGATCCCGGATGAACGCGCGACGTTCTTAATACGACGCGTATCAGCAAGCTTAAAAGCTCAGCCCTGAGCCAAACGACCAATCGGACGGCATTGTGGCTGCCGTCGCCCGTCGCTGTTCCGCTATGGGGATAGGTGTTGGATTCCTTGCGATTCCTTCATGCTACGTACAGGGATTGCCTAACGTCGCCACTATTTCCGCGGATTTTGCCAGGCGAGGATTCGCCGAGCGAAGCTCACGATTGTTCTAAGCTGAGGGTGGGTTTAGGTTTTCGTAGCGTGGGTTCTATGGGTGGTAGTGGATTCTTTGTGATCAGGAGCTTTGTTGCGTGATGCTGAGATTTAGAAGGTTTTTAGTGAGCTGATACTACTGGTTCTTTTCAGGAGACGGAGTTTCCACTGGTTGTCGAGTGGCTTGAATTTGGGTGGTTTTTGAGGTACGATGTTTTTTCCTTGAAGCGATTCTGTGATTAGTGGTCGAGGTGGTTCAAAAATTGAGCTGTTTAATTTTTTATTCGGCCCTACAGCTGTTCAGTGTTTCAGCTCTCTTCAGCTACGCAATTGTTCAATTCTTTGATTCGGAGATTCGAAGATTCGTGGACCCTCGAATATTTTCATTCCTTAGATTTTTAACCATTCAACTCTGCAAGTCTTCAATGTTGCAACTCTTCAACTATTGGTCGTCAACCTTACGATTCTAAGGTTCCAAGGCTATTCGACCTTTGAATATTTTACTGCTTTAATTCTTTAAGTTTTTAATTTTCTAATTCTTCACTAGACTGCGGATACCTCTGGAAAATAAAAATTGTGTGCATTGATTTCACGATGCATGGCCTGAATGTTAATGTCATGGAATTATCCCCACTACCGCAGGCTATACCCCTGGAGGGGCCACGAAGCTCGAGAGGCCTCGGACACCGATGAGTGTAAACATAACACGGCTCGGGTATGTCTCCTTGACGATATACGACGCTGACAAGACTCTTGTTGTTGACATACATCGAGAATTCACTGTAGTCCTTTTCTGAACGAATGTAGCATAACGAAAACAGTACAATGTAAATTTCTGAAGCGCTTTTACTGTTTTGCATTACACCTACTCACTTTCTTATCTATAATGTCTCTGCGTTACACTAGGTCTTTGACAAGTCCATACATCAACTGCCTAGTTCTTTAATTCTTCAATTTTGTGTTACTTCAATATTTCAAAGAATATCTTAATAAATGGAGATATTTTGCATTTTTACACGTACGTGCATAAACATTACGAAACAAATACCACAGTGACCATTCATATACATCCCTAGTCTCTCTCTTTTCGAAACATCGAATCGCTCCCCTCTTCCCCTAAAACTAGAAGAAACCTCTAAAGCTGTACAATCCATAAATGACCGAAGCGACTCTCGACTCTTCCGGCTCCGCGGCCCAAATTGCCCCACAGTTCTACGATCCTTTCACCACGCCTTTGTTGGCGATACAAAGACTCGCGTAAGCACGCTGTACAATTCACAAGTCGATGCCATCCTCTTATAACCACCTCGTGCGCACACGTTCACCAATTTCCTCTCCAGAATCACAAAATCCAGCTGGCCGTAAAAAATCGTGTCCGATATCGGTCGCGGGTCGTCCGCCGTTGATATCGGGATTAACCGGTGCCCGGGCGAGGACTGATTAAATTAGAATTCGTCCAGTCGATCGGAGTCGGAGCTTCCCCGGGTGATCCGGTTGAAAACCATTCTACGGTTCATTATCTCGGACGGGGCCTCGGCCCATAGTTCGGGCCGTCGCGCGTCGAGCGGATTATGAGAAGAAAACCGTGGGGTGGGAGGGGGTAGGTTCCTCGAGGAGAGCGATTCGTTTCTTTCGACGTAATAAGTTAGTTTCCCCGAGGTTATCCGGGCTCCCATTTACAGGGGAGGTGGGCTTGAAGAAGAAGAAGAAGAAGAGGAAGAAGAAGAAGAAGAAGAAGGTCTTTGCTCTTCGTCCCGGTCTCTCACGGCTGCCGGCGTAGGTCGACTCGAAACGAAGGCAATTACGCGGCATGGCACTCGACATTATCGCCTCTCTCGGGGGCCGCTCGATTTCCTGCGAGAAGCCCCCTTATTCTTCGTTGCTTTCGCTTTCGCGACAATCGATACAGAGACCGAACCTCTTTCTCGTTCATTAAAGTGTCAATCCAGCCTCGGAAAAGGGCTCGGGCTCCGACTCCCTTCTTCTCTCCCTTTTCTCCACCCTTCCGACCCTGTCACCGATCGACGGAGGAGACGGCTGTGAAATAAAGCGAAAACTCCAGGCCCCACCCTCTCAACCCCCGTCGTTGAACTTTGTATCGACGAGTAAGGTGCGACGGGTGCCGTCTTAATTCGCGCTTATCGCCGTCGGAATTGATGTCCTCGCCGCGGCCAGCCGACCGTGAACCCGTTCGCCTACTCCCCTCGAACGCCTAATGGCAAAGAAAATTTCTGGACAGCGTCGGAGAAGTTGTGGGAAAAAGTTTCTGACCGTTCTCACGTGCTCTTTGATCGATCTGCGAAACCATGAAGAACTGCTGATCCTCTTCGATTCGCTTTGGAAAACGCTCTGGAGATTCGTCGTGTGGATTTTGTGATTTTATGACAGAAATTGGTAGAATTTGGGAGACAGTACGCGGCAAAAAGTAGGCTGAAAATCATGAAAGTACTGTAATCTTCGCCATTTTTAATCGTTTATAACTCGTGAACGATTCACAGTGAATTCTCGATATATGTCAACAACGCGGATCTTGTCAGTGACGTGTATCGTCTAGGAGACATACACAAGCTGTGTTAGGTTTACACTCCTCGGATTCCAAGACCTCCTGGGGAATATGCAGGGTACTTCACCTAACTCGAGCATCTCTAAATATATGGTTGTATTTAGAAGTCGTTGATAACCTTAGAAAAACCTTGAAAACAACTGCTATTGGAACATTCCTTTATATTACCATATCTGTCCCTAACATTTTCTACTATCTCTAAGCCTAACGGAGCTACCTAGGTCGCCTGTTTCTCGTGAACCACCCGGTATAATATCTCGCTTGTCTTTTTATGATAGAAAAAACACAGGTGGTTGGATTCGTCTTGACCTTGGCTATCATATAGCGATAATAAAATGTATCATTCCATTTAAAAAAGCTTCGATGACCTTGAAATTTCAAAAAATATAACCTTGAAAATATTTTTTTGTCTATCATAATATTTGCCCGTCTAAACCAACTAATGTTTTCTTCTGACATTTTTTTTTCTATCGTAAAAAAAGCGCAATATTTCAGATGCTCGAATTAGGTGAAACACCCTGTGTAGTGGGGATAGTAGTACGATGACGGGGATAATTCCGCGACGTTAATCGTCCAGGCATTGGCGACATATATAGAGAAGCCACTGTAATCAATTTCGATGAGATTTTCAGAGTCTGCATAATATATACTAATCTATAAATCACATTTTTTTAATTTTCGTTACAAGCTCAAATAAAACAGTTGTAAACAAAAACTTTTTCAATTTTCTTTCTCATTTACACCAAACGTGCTGCTTTTAAAATTGTCTTCTTTAACACTAGGTTTACGGAGCACTAAAATTGACTATTTCACATTACTTTATAAAAATAAATAAATATGAATGTACGAATGTATCCATCCAAATTAGCCATTTGTAGCCATTTTTTAAATAATATACACTCAAAGAAATAAATTTGTGAAATGATTCCTCACGGATGCATCTTTACGATCTCAATATTCGTAAACTAATAAATATCAGAATCCGTCATATTGGCGGGTCCCGTAAACCTAGTGTTAGCATTCGAACGGCGACGATAATGTGTCATTAAAAATTTGCTGTATCATTATACAAAATATTTTTTAAATTGTTAACCCTTTGCACGTGAAGCTATTTTAACTCCAAAATGAAACATTTCTTCCTACCTAGAATATTGCTCTCCTATATACTATTTTTCATGTTATACATACGAAAATGGTGCAACTTACTCGTACAATACCGTTTAGTAATTTATTAAATACAAACAAATTTAATAATGATAATAATGAATAATAATACAGAAATTTTCAGTGGTACCTTACAAGCACCATTCGAGTGCTAATGGTATTTTTTTGTATTTAATAAATTACTAAATATTCCAGTACTGTACGAGGAAATTCCACCATCTTCCTACATACATCATGAAAGAAAATATATAAAAGGGAAATATGCTAGGTCAGAGGAAATGTTCCGTTTTGAAGTCAAAGTAGCTTCGAGGGCAAAGGGTTAAAACCGCTCCATCTGGCTTGTCAGAAAATCCAAGGTCGTTTGGTCGTTTTTGAAGAAAGTTGTTCCGCTTCAAAGTGTGTGCCATCGATTACCAGACTGACTATACGCAAAAATTCGTGCGAAGTCAGGCACGGATGAGGAAGCAAAAGAATTGATACGTAAAAGCGTGAATAGGAACCGTAGAGTCAAACGTCACCGACAAATCACGCTTTCCCCGATGCTCTGCTCATTCGCCGAGCAATCGGCTCGCACACACCGATCCGTGGATGGAGCGTGCGGGTCGGTAAAAGCGCGGGCGACGAGGCCACGAAGCGTTTTGCGAACGACTCTCGAAAGAATATTGCTGCAAGGACCAGACTCCACCCACGCCGCTCGAATCCGCTCGGCGTGTGTCTCCTGCAGCCGGTAAAAGCTTCTGGCTTGTCCGACGAATTCGTTCCTGCTTCTTCGGCTGGCTCTCGAGCGTCTACACTCGAGCCTCGACGAGGATGTCTACTCCTCCGGGGCCATTTCCAACCCCCTCCGCGTCACGGACGTCGCCGAGGGGGTTGGAGAACGAACGCGCCATTAGAGCAAGTTTCCCGACGTCCGCCGCTTCGGCGACGATTATCCCTGTAATTATGAGTGACGTGTCACGGATTGTCCGCCTCGACGGTTTCTACGAGTCCTCCTCGCACCCCCCGTCGCAAACCACCCCCTCAGCCCTCTAGGCGAGTATTTGTCCGGGAAAACGGACGTTCCGCAGGGATCCGTTGATTCCGGCGCAGTTTCGCGGAAGTTATTACGCGTCGGTATTGTACTTGCTCGGCCTGATTTAAGGGGCCGGAAACTCTGCCGGATCGAGTTCACTTTTGTTTGGCAATTTGACGGCCCCGGAGCCGCGAACGCGAGAACCGGCATATTTGAGAGCCAAACTCCGGGATCGGTTAACTGTTTAATCGCGGCTCGTCGTGTTACGACCGCCATATCCCCCGTAGACAACGTTTTCCGGTCTCTTTCCTGGATATTAAAATTTCCAGCCGGCCACCGAAACTTTCGAGCCTGACCGACGTCGGCTCGTCCCATTTTCGCGCTTATCCCGTGCTCCAGTTCCGTTTTATTCTTGCCAAATATCGTCGACGATTATTTTGTCATTTTCTAAGAGAATCTTATAAATATTCACATCTAGCATGTCTCTTCATATCTGACTCGTTGTTATATGACTACGGGTTGATGAAAGGTTAGAAAGGCAACTCGTCGCCCCGGTTGAAAGGTTGAGGCTTGGATTGGTTCGTACACCTCGTAGACTGCGAAGACAGAAGAAACTCGCGGTCTCGACGACTCTTCCCACGGCAAAGGCAAATTGGTTAACAAGCGCGCCGCAGAAACTCGTCGAACGGCAATCATAAAGCAGAACAAAGGGATTCATAGCGGCGAAAGTTTCCGCGATCCGAGTGAACCGAAGCGGAAGCGATCTCCATAAAATCGTCGGTCATCATCACCGGCAATTGGCCCAACTAAGGTAAGCGTTTTCTCTTCGAGGGTTGCGCTATCCCGTCGACACGTCTCGACGCCGGGCGTCGCTTTCCCGGTTCGGGTCCCATCAAAATTTCATTCTTTCACCGCCGGTGGTCGGCAAGCGATCGGCGTTGCAGCCGAGATTAATCGACGTCTCGTCGACGCGACGTCGTGCCGGTTTTATCGTCGCGAACTGCGCCCCGACGGATCCGCCAGTAACGCTTTGTCAGTCAGAACTTTCGCCGGAGACGATCCCACCCTCCGCGCGACCTCTTGACAACCCCCGCCACACCGGAAATGGAATATCCCCGATTCGTGTCAGCCGACGAACTTCCCGTACTTTTCGGGCCAACTGTTAACGATTCTCCTTCTGCTCGGGGTGCGCGCCCCTCTCTTCATGGGGGTCGCTATTGCCCGGGAAAACGCGCACTCCGCGAAACTCCGAAGAATCGAATTGGAAATCGAATATTTGCTCCTCGCTCTTTCGCTGCGCGCTCGAAATTATTCGACTGTGCCGAACAGCTCTGCTAAAGATCGAAAGAACAAGTTACGCAGCCATTTTATAGTCCCAGAAGAAATTGAAGTACTCTAGATATTGAATAAGAGGTGTTTGCTGAAGACATGTTCACATTTTATTGTTATATTCCTGAGAAATTGTGTTGGAACGTTATATAGTTGCTGATGACTCTATAGAGTTGGTTCTACTTTAGACGTTTCATAAAAAAAGAAAAAGAAAAAATAGTATCGTTAGATCCTGATCCTCGAAGCATTCAATTTTTTAAATCAAACAAGATGTAAGTTTATAGTTTAATTCTTAAGAAACAGTACGGTATTGCAAGGTAACATAGTTGTTGATAACCCTATTAGACGTAACTTTTGACATTTAGAAACATATTATTCTTACACTGTAGTTTTTTTTCAGTATTTACGATTAAGTTTGTCGTATACCAGGAAATGTATACGGGGTGCTCATTTGAAAACTTTCAGCCGAATATCTCGTGTTCAAGGATTTCGAGGGGGAAAGAGGAGAGCAGTATCAGTTTTTTATTTGGGTGGCGTTTTCACGGGCAGAAGGTTAACTTTGTTTTTTCAAATGGAAACCTACATTCTTTATTATGTGATCTTATGGTACGCAAGAAGACCAGCAACTTTTGTAACAGACTTTTTTTTATCCGCGCACTTGTTTCGGGGATGTTTAAAGAGAGCGAGACATATTAGTGTGTAAAATCTTTGACGCAAATTGTTGATGTTTTCCAGTTGTACCAGCACGCACCGTTTGAAAACAAAATTGTCCTGTATTGATCTCTTGTTTATGTTGTCTGTCTTTCAATATATGATTGTACTATTTAGTCAAGTGTGAATCATCGTAATAAGAGACACTATATCGTAATACAACTAATTGTATAAAATGGCGTATTCTTTAGAACGAGTAGAAATAATATTTATTTATTAATTTCAAACACTAAGATGTATTGATAGAAGAGGTGTTATTGAGTGTTGTTAAGATGACCAGATCTAACTCCAGTCGCTTTCTTTTCGTGGGGACACTTAAAGTCTGTTGTTTATAAAATACAACCAGAAAGCGTTAACAAGTCCCACAGAATTATACAGGTATGTAGAGCTATTCCAAACAGATACGCGAGGAGAAAATCCGAGCAGCAGTGCAATAAACATTCGCGTTACAATCAGCAGCGCTTTCAGCCGGCTTTTCGAAACGGATTCCGAAGAAGGGAGGGTGGGGGTGCAATAAACAAAATATTCGAAACAGATAGCTATCGAGAGCCCGGGCGCACCGCCGTAGCACCATCCCCCGGTGTTCAAGGGTAATAACATAACGATAACGATATTCGCCGCTACTAAAGGGGACTAATGACTTCTGTGCTCTCCGGGCCGAAGCCGGCAAATTTAAATGCAATTTGAGCGAACTACCCGGGCAGGGTCGCGGTCGTCGTCGCCGGCTGTGCAAAACCGGCTCTCTGTTCGGGGGTTGCGAAATCCCCCGGCGGACGTCATATTTCCCTGCCAGAACGAACGCGTTACGGCGAAGTTTCTGGTTTGCTTTTGGTCGAAGTAACTGTCCGTGGCTCGGTGCGAGAGGGTTCGCACACCGCGGCCCGAAAATTCCTCCTCGTCGTCACCGGGAAACTTTCGCACCGCGTCCGTTCGGCCGAGCCGAAATCGAAGAGACAGGTGACAGAAGGGTGTGCTTGCCCGGAATCAGGCAAACACTCGTTCGCCTGTCGCGTCGCGCTACGGAACAAGTGGAAGCGGCCCACAATAGCCAGACATTTCGGGAAACAACTCCTACTACGGCTTTCACAGGCTCCGCAAGCTTAAATTGAGGCTTGAAAACTGGTATTGTTTTCATGCGATACAAGACGACTATGCTTGTTTCGCAAAAATTTCTATCCCCCCTTCTCCTTTTCAAGTTGACCGCTCGACACTGCTTTGTACCGAGAGAGTTGTTGTGTTCCATTCTTTTCCAACGAAAGATTTTAATGACTAGATTTGAATTGAGTAGATAAAATTTGAAATTGTAGGAAAATTTCAAAAATTTCAAATGTCAAATATACTATTCTTGTAATTAATGCAGATAATTTTTATTTTACATGTAGATCCACAGTCTATTAATGACACCTTTATGGCATCCATAAACTCTCAACCCACTCAAGAACAACGTCGAATAGGTACCCTCATCCGTAACACGTCGAAAGCCGTCCCGAGACATAGTCTTATATCGGAAATAGACTCTATAATGACTGGTAAATGATTTCGGTTGTGAACAACCTTTGTTCTAAATGGTTTCATAGAGAATTAACCTCTTGTCTTCAAAATTTATCTTTGAGACTTCGGACAAAATTTATTTTCAACTTTGATTAAAGTCGTATTAACTTTATTTATTTTAATCCAAGAAGTTAAGTGCAGCCAGTATTTAAAATTTTCTATAACATTCAATAACTGCATATAATATATAATGCTCAAGTGTAAATAATTGTCCGAGACCGTACGAGTCTATATCTATTCTTGAATTGATCAACAGTGAAAGAATTTTAAAAACAGATTGTTTAACCGAGTATTAACATAAGGATTATAGGACACTCACGACATATAATGGTTCGAGAATCGTACAACAATAAGCCTGGGTTCAGTGTGAATCTTGAATCCTCCCGCTCCGCATTCCATCGTTCCCGCAAATTTTTAAAAAGCCTGTCTCGAGTGAAAATGCACGAGGTTCCCGCGGTATAGTTTCCACTCTATCTTTCACGGAGGTTAACATTCATTTTCGGGCACAAAGCAAAAATGGTCTAACCCCTCTCTGTCGTACATTCCATGTTTAAAACAAGGGGTAGCAAGATTTATCGAATTCCAGCTGCAACGGCGTCTTTCTAGACCGGTGGACCAATTCGGTCGAGCCTGATATTCAATTTCGAGTGCATGGAAACGTTTTAAAGTTTCAAATTAAAACCAAGCACGAGAGCAGAAGCGTTATCACTCTGGAAGAGACGTACGAGCGCAGCGTGAGTCGCCGAATGACGCCGAGGACGGTCGCGCCATTCTTTTCCCCGGGTTCCCACTTCCTTTTTTCCCTCTGCTCGACATTCGGAATGGCTGGGAGGTTAATATTTCATGCGCTCGGCTGTTCCGGCGCTGAGAAAATGGGAAGGGCAAGGCCGCAAGGTTCGAGGCGCGGTAAAAAGGCCGGCCGGAGAAAGGGTGCGTGAAGTTATGAGGCCCCTTCCGGTCGGAACAACCAGACTACCCACGGCGTGATTTAGCGGCAGAAAGTGTTCTTTCTCATTCAATAAAACCATCGCTTTCCCCTTGGACGGTGTGTGTCCTCGTGACGATGGAGGGGGAGGATGGGTGTCCGTGCAACGGGTACCGGACAGGGATGAAAGAGCACCGGTAATTGCGCGAGGCGTTCCTCCGACGAGCTATTTGTCACCGACGGAAAGATACTTTCATAATAGGCCGGCTATTACCGCCAGATTCTATTACCATATAATGGCCCTTATCGACGCCGATTGGTAAATAATGGCAATGGGCGGGCCCGAGGAAGATTCATTGAGAGCTTTTGCTGCGAGTCATTATTTAACGGTTGGTTGCAATTCTTGTCACATATGACTGGACTCTGCATCTTCATCCAAAATACAAACTTTACAACATTAGGAACACAAAATGAAACTTGTATTTATCGATTGTAAGAATAGGAGCCGAACATCCGCTAAAAATTATATACAGTTGAAAATAATATAACATACTTAAATTTTTCTAGTTTCTTCACTGTTCGAAATTGTACGAATGCATTCTTTCCATAAACGCATAAAATCCGCAAGTCACTATATCGCCGGTACCACAGAGGCAACAGCCATCCGCAAAGGGTTGAAAATGAACAGCAAAACGACCCCATGCGTACAAACACGAATCAACCATCCCAAAAATCCCGGCATCAATTCAAACGATTTTTAAACTAACACGCAACGATTTTACGAAATCCTCGCTCACACTCGAACGTTATACGGCACGCAGAGTTCACGCGAGGGTTGCGATGCAAGGGTTGAGATCTCGGCGCGGCGGCGCTGCCATTCGATCCTCGTCATCCTGAAAGCGCAGGAAGCCCTTTTCACGTGGCAAAGAACGTTCGTTGGTGAACGGCTAGACAGAGGACGAATTTCCAACGGAAGAAGGTGAAGGGGGTGTGTCACTGGCGTGAAATTCGTCGTCCGGGAATTTTGAAACTCGAAGAAGCCACCGCGAACGAGGAAAACCGTCGGCCACGGTCGGCTGGCTCGGTCAAGTTGCAATTAAATCGGCGGGGCGCCCTTCGCTGGAGGGGGTTCGAGACGGCGAGGCGCGGGAGGGGTGGGCGGAGAGGAAAGCGGAAGGAGAGCTGCGGCAAAGCCAGGTAGTACCCTCGGGGCTCGCAAATAAGGTTAGTTAGCGGCAACGCGTGTATAATTGGGACGCCGACGCCGACGCCGTCAAAACAACGGGGCATCGCACGTCCCACGACCAAGTTATAATGAACGGAACGCGTCGCAGCGCGTCGAGTCGTCTTCCGTGTGTGCGGGGGTGGTATCGCCCTCGAGAACAGCCGGGGAAAGCGTCGTCGACGGTCGTTGCGCACGCGTCCGTCGACGGCGTGGAGGACGCCTCGCCGTCGTCGTCGTCGTCGTCGCGACGCTCGGAAGTGAATCGGATGCAGCGCGGTTAATCGGCCAACTTTATCATAGTTCAAGGGAAGTTGCACTCGACGCGGCCCGGCCCGAGAGGAAGTTGCCGCCGTAATAAGAATCAGGGGGGATGAAGAAACGGCCTGCCGCCAATCGTCATCGCTGCCACGATACTTGCTATTATCGACAATAGTTACCGGCGTCTTCGTTTTTATTAGCCAGCCCCCGGAAACTCTGCTTGAACCGCGGCTGATTTTATTAGCGCGCGATTTATGGTTTTACGAGGAAGGGGATTGTACATTTTTCAGAAATCCAAGTAGAAAGCATGGCTGTTCTTTTACTAATGTTGAATCTGTGGAGCTAAATGTTTGCGCTTTGAGCCCCGCTGTAAATGTGGTGCTTGTTTTATGTTGCTTCATGAAAATTGATTGATCGCGAGAAACTAATTTCTGCAATTCGTATATCATAATAAAACCGAGTCGATTTGACTGATCGATGCTTCTTGCGTTAAGGGATGGATATTAAACACGTAGAAATAGTTCAGTGGGGATTGTAGAGTGTAGACCAACAATGGTTTCTCCACCTACTGTCAGTGCTGACGTACAGTTCGTCTTATATGCAAAAATTTATATTACCAAGTACTATAGGATTTACACAGTCAGGATTCGTACATACAACGACCAGAAGAAGCAAGCTGGAAGAGTGTCAAACATTTTCATCTGTCTTTTCATCTTTTGTCTTTGGTTCATCTTCTAGATAATCTTCCAAAATCTCGATTACTTTCAGCAAAAATTTCAGAAATACGAAATTAACGAGGTTCAAGAACGGAAATTGAGCAAGGGACCTTAAGTACGGTGCGCCTGTCCTCGACTCTCTGTCCCAGGGACGGCGCGCCTGGTCGCGGATAGCAGATAAGTCACTATAGTTGTCCGTACTATTCAAACTGATGCTTTCCACGGAAACTACTATAGTGGCGTACAGTACTTAAGAGGTAAAAGCCACTATAGTGGTCCGTACCGTTCAAACCGATGCTTTCCACGGAAGCCACTATAGCTGCGTACCGTTCAAACTGATGCGCTCCACGGAAACCACTATAGTGACGTACAGTACTTACATAAGAGATAAAAACCACTATAGAGGTTCGTACCGTTCAAACGAATTCTTTCCACGGAAGCCACTATAGTTGCGTACAGTACTTAAGATGTAAAAGCTACTATAGTGGTCCGTACCGTTCAAACCGATGCTTTCCACGGAAGCCACTATAGTTGCATACCGTTCAAACTGATGCTTTCCACGGAAACCACTATAATGGCGTACAGTACTTACATAAGAGATAAAAACCACTATAGAGGTCCGTACTGTTCAAACTGATGTTTTCCACGGAAGCCACTATAGTGGCGACAGTACTTAAGATGTAAAAGCCACTATAGTGGTCCGTACCGTTCAAACCGATGCTTTCCACGGAAGCCACTATAGTTGCGTACCGTTCAAACTGATGCTTTCCACGGAAACCACTATAGTGGCGTACAGTACTTAAAAGATTAAATCATGAAAGTTGGTTCATCATCCATCGTAAGGTCCATGACCGACCAAATAATCAACTGACGACAATAAGACACCTCGCACCATTCATGCTAAGGAAGACGAGAAGGTAGCGCCAGCAATTACGCAATAAAGCGTCCAGCATTATACGCATCCTCGAGTACACGCACGCTCCATGACTAGAATAGTAATCCAGGCAGACCATCCTCCGCTCAATCTCTCGTTAAACTGAAGACTTCCGATTAGGCTCGATTTTTACACCGGTAAAACGTCCGGCGAGTGCGTCCGGTGCCATTTGGACGAATAACCAGCCACGAGGCGGTGTTATTTCGCCGGCATTGTCGTGGAGAACATGCTAATTGCCGCTTGAGACTTCCCATGCTGGGGCGGTTGTCTTGGGTGACGTAATACAGATCGGCCAAGAACGATCATCGTTTCATTGTCCCAAGAACGTACGTGGAGGATTTTGAAACATATAATGTTTATGCAAGTTAGGCACATTTTATGAAAATATGATCAAAGAGACTATTAATTTAAGTGGGGACAGTAGAACATTGTGTGAAGATGTTTTTTGACTATTTTTATATGCCATGAGAAACAGAGTTTAGTCTTTGTTAGACTGCGCATTTACGATAGAAATGTATAGATCAAACTTAAAAGGGAAAAATCATTCAAAGAATTTTAAAATGTCACTGCACTATTTTCACCTCATTAAGAAAATAAATAAATATGTATCTACCATTTGTGTCTCCGAATTAATGCAGACAATTTTTATTTAACATAAAAATCCGTGCTCTAGTCACGATACTCTGAGTTGTCGGAACATGATATAAATTCTTTTATAAAAATGAATATGAAGAAGAAGAAGAAGAGTATCTATCACCGATTAGAAAACGTTCCCTGGTAAAAATAAATTTTAAATCAACCTCATCCTCAAATTTGAAAAATTCTTGAATATCGTTAACACGTGGGAATCCACAGCGATGCCGATCATTAAACCACAGTTACTATAAACTCGAAACGGTAGAAAGATTAAAACAAACAGTGTCAATTACTTTGAGCCTCCCAAACTAATGAAATCGTACGTTGTGCGCAACGTACATTTCGCGTAAAGATCCTCAAATTCCACAGATCGTTAAAGTGCCCGGAAATACAGGGCGCGCCGCAAAAGCTCGTTGGAAAAACCGCGATCCCTTGAACCCTTTATGGAACAATAAAAGTGGCGATGGTATCAGGGACAAAGGGACTTTACAGCGGCGGGGAAACGGCTGTATTTACCATTGTCACCTTAAAGAGGCTCTTGCGCGTCGTTCGATTCAATAACGGGGACAAAGAAGCCGGCGTTCGCGGAAACAGCGTCGTTTCAATTAAACGCGTCTCGCGGACGGACGACGCAGACGACGACGACTGGGGATCGTATCCCCTCCCGTTTACTTCTCCAAACCACCCCCACCTCGGGAAACGTGGCGATGCAGTCTGCATCGGGGTGGCTCGCGGCAATTTCAAAAGTCATTGTATACAAAATGAGCGGCTCTCTCGGCGGTCGCGATATCCGGGGATTGGTCCGGCACGAAGAAACTTGGCGATTCCGGGGCGAGGCGCTTGCAATATAAGGTACCTCTTCCTTCTTAAATTTAATCGAAATCTCATTCGTGGCCGTGTTTGTCTTGCCGGGTGCCTCTCGCGGCTTCCGTTGGTTCCACTCTGATTATGAGTTTCTTAACGTTCAAACTTCGTTCGTTCGGTCTTCCTCGAGAACAGAGCGAAAAGGGGAAAAAGAGGGGGTGGGTTTTATGTCCCGGAGCATAATAAACCCATTTTCCCTCGGTCTGTCGTTTTTTTTTATTCCCCGCCCCCGTTCCGTGCGTCGGGCGGCTTTCTTCCTCGAGAATTGCACGGAAAGTTCGACTCATAGATGGAATATCGTCGCCACAATGGGAACAACGTGCATCCGTCAAACCTCTCCGCGGACGCTTCGCTTCCTGAGGAATCCCCGTGTCTCGGTGGCGCTTCCTTTTGACGCGGAGAGGTATCCCCTCGATTGGAAATTCACGAAGCAGCCCTCCGATTCGGATGAAAGGCGGAAAAGAGCTGTCGGACGGAATGGAGCCCGGCCGACAACGGTATCGCGTTTAGTATTTATTTCCCTGAAGGCTCGCCCCGCCAGCACGCGCTTTGCATAGCTCGAGGGGCTGATTGCTGGACAGCCAACCCTTCCCGAAGGGAGCGAGACGGACGATTTTTCGGGATATTTGATTCTGTCATTCCTGGTCGAAAGTGGTGCAGATTCGTATCGATGTTTATCTTATCTCTTGCACTACGAATTTTTTGTTTGCATTTTAAACGGTTTGTTCAAAGTGTACTTCGAAAGATGGTTTCATATTTAACCCTTAAAATTGCTGTAACATTATTCAAAACGTTTTTTACATTCTTAAATCTGTTTGTATTTAACACTAAACCAACCACGGTCAAAATGACCGGCTTTACATCTTACAATTATTGAAACTATAAAAATTCATTTATGGAAACTGGTGGAATAAATTTCCTTGTCCAAGCATTTATTATATTGAAAATTACAGACAATCTCAATAAAAAAGATTACCATTTGTATAAGGCAACATTTATCAGATGCTGGTAATGCTTGGCTAAACACTTCAGTATTGTACGAGTAAATTGCGCCATTTTCGTATGTATAATATGAAAATATATATATGTATATATATTGGAGGGAAATATTCTAGGTCGGAAAAAATGTTTCGTGTTGTTTCACTGCTGCCACAAATGCATAAAATCCTAAGATTAGATACATTTAAAGAATTGGAATTTTACGTGCAAGCCGTGCAGAATCTACCGAGTAGAATACAACGCATGAATCAAACCCACTGCAATCGCAACGCGAGGTAGAACGCAGAAACTGCAGAAACCGCGCGCCATGCCGCAGATCAGAGAGCTGCAGGGTGGAAATTAATCCGAGGTAGTGTCTGCTCGTCGCGGCAAAAGTACCCATCAATCAAATTACCCGCAGATCATCGCCCCCGGTTAGGCGAGGCTCTCGGTAAGTGGGTTTAAATGAAACGCAGATTGCCGGGGTTCATGTTACTAAGACTCCGGTTTTGTCCCGGCGAGCATAGTGTCGTCGGGAGGATCGTTCGCAAATTAAACGGCGATCGCGACGGGAAACGGGGCCGGGCCGGGCCGAGCCGGGCCGATCTCGAAATTTGCGCCTCGCAAATGAAAATATAATGCCGGGGGTGTCGGTCGCCGGGCTGCGTAGGCTGTCGCGAATTTTCGGTTAGGGGACCTTAAATCTCCCTTCTCAGCGGGAAGTCGGAGACGCAATCTCTTCCCGAGGGCCTGGATTCGTTCTCTCTCTCTCTCTCTCTCTCTCTCTCTCTCTTTCTCCCCCTCTCTCTTTCTCTCTCTCTCTTTCTCTCTCTCTGTTTCCCTCTTTCGCATGCTGCCACTAGACTCTCTTCTCCTTCCTCTCTCTTCACCGTCCCCTAGATAGGAACGCGTGTCTCGCGGACAAAAGATTTATTGGAAACTGCTGAGAAGAAATGGAATAGCCCCGTCTCGCACACGCGAACCGTCACCCTCTCCGTCGCCATGACGATCTGCTCGCGAGCTGCGTTCGCTGACGCGTTTATGGCTTTTTGGAAACCTTTGGTATTCCCCTAGACAAAGGACTTTCCATAGACTTCGTCCCTTTGTCGCTACCGTTGATACTTTCGGCGTCTCCTAGAAATTAAAATTGTTTCGTCGGATTTAACCCTTTGTTTTCGATTGTTCGACATGCTGATATGCCTGAACTACTCACAATTTTATTAACCTATTTATAAAACTGTTATTTCAACCCTTAGACTGTAAAAGACGGAGTTTTCATGTCTGAGACAGGTTTTAGTGAGTAACAATTTTTTAGAAAATTTGAGCAAAATTCATGTAGTACATTCGAACATCCTAAATTGAGATTATCTATAATTTGTTGGAATTTTTTTGATATTGTAAACAGTATCAAGCAAAATATGTGAGTTTCGTAAACTGGTCGAACCCCCCTTTACAGTTTAAGGGTTAAAAAACAACCGCTTGTGTTTTATTTTCGAATCGGCCAGGAATGTTTGCAATCATCTAACGGTTCCATGATAGGATCACCGTCCTATTAATGAGTTTTGCACGAATCGTCCGTAATACTGGCATCCCCGACGCCAAAGAAATAAAAGCCTAGATTATCTTTTTACGCCGGTGCACCGAACGAAATTTCCAGTGCATTCTAAACTCGGAAAAACTAGTCGGTGATGCATTCGGATCGGAATTTGGCCATTTCCGCGGAAAATTGCGGCAAATGGCGAACACCGCCGCGCGGCGATTATCTATTTGAATATAAATGAGAACGCAAGCTGGCCGGATTAAAAGGCGAAACGAAACTGGGTTGACCGTCGGTATACGGGCCCGGGTTTCGAGCGAGTAATTGCGCGGCGACAGTTTTCGGCCTTCCCACCCCTCTGGACCGGTTGCCCCCCGAGCGGTACCCCTCTCCCCGCCCCCGCAAATGGAACTTAAATTCAATTTCGGCCCATTGAGTCTCGTCGAATACGGCCGGTACGTATTTACTGCGAATTATTGAAATAAAATCACTTTCAGCTGGCAATTTCATCAATCTGCCGCGCCGGTTTCCGCATTATTTTGTTTCGCTCGCGTTCGAATCCGCGGAAAAACTGCGGCGCGCTGTAATTCGCGGGTATCCGTTGCTCAAACGTATCGGAATAAATCGGCGCGCCGGGTAATGTTAAATAAAGGACGAACGAACGAACGAATCGGCGCGGCGGCGTCCAGTTTCGTTTGATTTTTTCCCTGGGCGCGAGCGAATCCAGGAATCGAGCCGGAAACGATCTGTTATTCAACGCCGGCGATGATAGTCCAATATTAAAAGTGACCAGGCGAGCGCGCGAGAAACGGCCAAGCAAAGAGAATGTTTTGTGTCGCCGGTTAGTAACAATAGACTCCAGACGAGAGCACGGTACATCTCGGTGGAACGTTAAATAAATTCCTCTCTGACTCGGAAACCTGCATACCCGCGCGCGCGCGCGCGAATCAAAGTCGCCGATTTTCAGAACCGATAGGAGAAGAGTATTAAATCTATACAAAAAGCTTTAGCAGACGTTTGCCAGTCAAAGGGAGAGATTTAAATCTACGGTTAAACTCGTTAAATTTTTCATCTCGCCGGACTATATTTAACGGAAGAAAAGACCCGTCTGGCAATTGTTAATCCTCGGCGACGGGGATTATAAACCATTTAGGAGGCGTTCTCGCTAATAAGGATAATAATTCGCCCGTGTACATGGGGCGTTTTTCATTTATTACTGCCGAACGAACAACGCGGGCTAGACACCTGGAAAAATGATAAAGAATTATAGTTTAGGCTTCGCGGTATTCGCCAGCATCGCGTCGCAATAATTCTCCGAAATTTACTGTCGCCGTGGCATTGAGACCGACCCGCGGCGGGGGCCGCGCGAAAATACAAACGACGCGGCTAATTTCATTTTATCTCCGGCCTCCGTAAATTATCTGACAACAACGGGCTCCGGGGGCCGAAGTTCACGTTCCATTTCGTTCCAACAATCGCCTCGTTCCGGCGATATATTATTTTCCGTTAGAGGCGGGGGCGGCCAGCGAAAGTAATGTTCTAATGCGAGACGCGCATACACGCGCTGGGACGGCCTTGAAACGAGCGGTTTTTGTGGTGGTCTCGGCGAACAGTTGCGTGAGAGATCCTACGATAATAATTCAGCGATTTTTGCTGTGTATCATAACTAGACTGCGAATATTCATGCAGTTTTCAATGCTTCTGGACAAATTTTAAGAAAGTGCTGTCCAATAGAATGTCCACTGCTGGTAGCCATTATAGATCTAAAATAAATAAAAGACGTGGTAAATTTAGTATTTATTGCAAAGTTTCATTATCTAGTTATAACTCCGACCTTCCGATCGATTTCAGATTTATTTTCATGTTTGTCACGTCATCGCTCGAGTGCGTTCCACGATGCGCGCCATAAATGTCATGGTATCGATAACAGACGAGAACGTTACATTACGCGCTCGAATGTCAGCAAATTGAAAACTGTACTACAAACTAGCGACTACACGCTGTGTATGTAGATACGTACCTTGCATTATGTATTATGACATAAGATGACTGTATTATGGATCGCCGACGGGGGACTGTACATATACTTTGGACTATGCGCTTTGCTATGTGCTTTGAGAGGTGCATAATGCAACATGTTCTGCGTCCTATGTGCTACACGCAACTTGCACGATGTATTAAAGAGGATATCCTAGCAATAAGTGAAATTTGTGATTATTTAACTACTAATTTTGCCATTTGTTTATTTAATTATTCATTCGTTTCCGTTGGTACCACTGAACGACAGAAATTGAACGATTTATTGAAAATGAACGTATATCATTTCAGGAAATTTGTGAACGCTGTACGGTTAAGCAATTTACCAAATTAGCAGCTCCCTCGAGCAAAAGAAAATTATAAAAAGAGTCGAAGAAGAAGCATAAAACATTATACAGGTCTGGCAATAGCCTCGTAACCTTCTATCACTAATTCCATTATTAGACCGCGGATTTTATGTGTAACAAAAAGGGTATAACATTTTACAACAAAATGTGTTCAGTTCGATTTAAAGCAGTAAAAAGCTGAAAAGAATTTATGAACAGCATTATTTCAGATTGGATAAAATATAGAAGTCAAGGTCAAACTTTTTCCTATACATGTTACCGGCACTCGATTTTAGTTTCCTAGAAAAATGATCACCTTGACAACATATTTCAAGGTCATCGAAATCCGTGAGGAGGTAAAACTTCTATATAATTACCCAAGATTGCTGAAGTGATCGAAGCAAGGGGAAACTTTTGTCGAAGTGAAGCGCAAAATTGTCATGTCGAATGAAGATCCTCGGTCCTCTCATAACAGGTTTAGCAGTCCGCGAGTCGGAGCCCGCACACGGCCCGACCCGAAGACCCCAATTCGTCTTCGACTGCAGTGGAACTGCACTCGTTGTCCGCACCAAGGATTAAGCCTGCAGTGGTTGCAATCCGAAGACACGTTGCCGCAGAGTAGGAGCGCCGGGGGTTCGCGTCGAATTACAGTGTGAACCGTACCGGAACGAAAGAGACACATCGTTTCCAGGCCGCGGAAGAAGGTAAATTAATGAAATTGCAGCGAAAGCCTACGAACGAGCGGCGCGACGCCCGCGTAATTACGCTAATTCTTTCCGATGCGAGGCGGAACAGTCCGCGTGCACGGCTAGTCTGGGTTGTTACTCGTTTACTCCAATTAAGTTAATCGCGGCCGGTGCAGTTCGTGCGAGACCTGTCCGTGGGTAACACAGGAAGCCGCGTATTGAAATTACGGTCATTAATAGCGCGATCGGTAATTTTTCACCGTTATCCCGTCAGGTAGCCGGTCGCCGGGGGTATGATTACCAATCTCACTCTGCGGCGTCGACGATAGCCGTCGAGCGGGGAATCAAAAGAGGGAGGGGGTGGGGTGGGGGGACTAAAATTGATATGCCGCGATGGACGGGACTGGTAGTTATTGTCATCTATGGTCGTTAACCGTACGTGAGCTGGGAGCGGTGGCCGGTGCCGAGAAATGTCTTCATGGTCTGTCATCAAAATCTCGTGTAAATTGCTTATGGATCTCATAAAAATTCCTGCCGCGACGCCACGGAAACTTCTGTCCCGACCATCCTCCTTCCCCTTTCCTTATACACGGTGTCCCACCACTACCATGGAGGGGGTGATTCCAGGTGAGAAAACACGTCGAAAGTATCCGATAGATTTTTCCCATTTGACGGCTCGTTTTCGACAAAATCGAGATCGAACATTTCGCGAACACGCGAGCTATTAAAAAATCGATTTCTACGTATTTCCTTCAAGTATCAGTGTTGTAGAATCTGCGTGTCGAAAGCATTTGTTCGAATGCGTAAAATTATCGTGGAAACCGTCGACCCTGGTTCTGCGAAACAGTTTAAAAAATTTTATAACTCAGAGAATTTTGATTATTTTACCTCGAAAAAAATTCACGCGTGTATTTCAAGTACCAGCAAATATGTGTGCAAAATCCCATTGCGAGAGGTTCAATAGTTTTTCTTGAAAAAATTCCTATACATTCGCAGAAATATTGCCTTGAAACCCGGAAGACTTTAAACAGATGACGCGTCTGTCCATGGCATACTGTTTCTACTTCTTGTATCCCCTAGCACGCGAACTCATCTATTTTCAATGTCAATTATCTCACAAATTTATCCCGTATCTTTAACCTATATTCCCATCTGGAATCACCCCCTCCACCGTTGCATAGTAATACACACTTAAGCGTCTGCAATTGGGACCGAGTGCGGACAATTCAGTGGGACAATTAAGTACTAAGTTTCAATCGGCCCATTTTCAGAAACTTAACACATTCATCGGCCGAGTCACCCATATGTGGGTGACGGAATTACTTGTGCAGGTTTTAAAATGAATTTTTGCGTTGATATAATCATTGTACTAAACTTGATTAGGATCTTTAACACGCAAGAAAGTTGGACGATTACTCAGTCAGTATCATACATTTAATTTGTTGCAAGTTTTATTTCATTAAATAACTTACTTTGATTTTATGGAATTTTTGGGGTTTCTAGTTGGGCGTTCAGTGTTAAGTGTCGGCTACTGTACCGTAATACTAGGACACCCTGTAGGGCCGACACGATACCGAGCCAATCGTTTGACGGAAACACGCGACCAGAAAGGGAGGATTTTATTATTGGCTACGAATGACGACGTACGTTTTAACGCGCGACCGAGCGTGTAGAGTTTCACGTGTACCTGCGCCCTGGAGTTATGCCAGGAATCCGAGGATTCTAACCCTTTTTGAGGGCTCCGGGCCACGAATTTTTAGGAAGCGAACGTGACCAGGCTGAGGAGCCTCCTGCTACGGCGAAGCAACAGTTTCTTTCCACACAGAGCGGCTGTGGTTGCTTTCGAGAACGATTTTTTGCTGGTTTGAGAAGTGTGGGCGACAATTTAGTTTGTCGGCTAGAAGATTGTAGGCTGCATCTTAATTTCATTTTTCAATTTCCGGATGCTGGTTCTTGTAGTTTGGAAAAATTTCGCCGTGACAGTAGATAGGGCCAAAAATTCATCCACTTATTTTTGCAAAACGCAAAATCTCTGCTTTCCTTCTGTCTGTACTGAAAAATCTATTTCTTTAAACCGTGTATTTATAAATAGAATAGAACGTGTTTATGCAACCTCTGAAGCAAAATTTACCTACCGAACAAACTAATTCCATAAATATTGACAACAAAAAAATTGAAACAAGGTCTTCCGGAACATCCACAGATCGATAAAGCTCTGCAGTCATTTATTTTTCTCCACTGAGAGAATTCCGAAAGTCATGTCGCAGCGAGCTCGGGCTTACTGTCACGGAATTCACTCGTCCCTCATCGTTAAACTGACGACGGTGGATCCATTAAAACGTGACGATAAAAGTTGCGATTCGCTGTCACGTGGAAACGTGTTCGAACAGTAAACTCGACAATAACATCTCGCGGCGAGCGTTCGTGCTGCAACCGACTCCATATTAAAATCGATTAGGGTTCGACACGCACTAGGAATTCCGAGCGGTACCGAAAACACGTATACCAATTTGCGCCGACAAGTGTACAGCTATTAGCTTTTAATTCGGTTTAGATATACATGCGAATCATGGATCTCCCGCATTCTACAGGTTGATACTTTCGAGCGAGCGAGATTACAGCGTTGCATAGGTTGCATAGATTACTGGCGGTGTAGCGGCGTGACCAAGCAAATTCGAAATTATTGGCTGCGATGGTCATTATCCCCTTGCTGTCTTGCCAGGTTTTGCCGTTTCCTAATGTTTACCTGGCCAGCATCATACTCATTTCATACACCTGATACCCATTTCACCGGATAGCGTCGTGTAATTTCGCTGTATTTGCATAATCGAGCACATTAGTGCGAGGATTGAGTGAGCCCGGATATTGTGCGAATCCTGCTCTAAACAATCGAATTTTTGCACCAGGGTCTTCAATTAAAAGAGGAATAGTTATTGCGCAGTTTATAGTTCACATGTACGTGCCACTGAAAACAGAACGTATTTTTTTCACCTAACACTTTGGAATTTCTGAAATAATAGTGGCCAAAATTTATGTGTTGGGCATCTGTATTCTTGCCTACGAGGACGACCTTGAAATCACTATGTTGTGAAACGGAGGAGTTGTTTACAAATAAAATTTATCTTGTGGTACAAAACATGCGTAGAAGATGAAAAAGAAACCAGAATAAACTGTACAAAGTGGTAACTAAATTGTAGAAAAGTCGTTCGGAATGATGACCTTAAGAACATACTTCAAGGACATCAAAATCGGTGAGGAGGACCCTATTCTAAATTATTACCGCAACAACCCTGTATCATTTTAAATGGTTTGTTTAAAGTGTTCTTGAAAAGACGGTTCCTCGAATAGTAATGATCTTGAACAATTTCAGTAATTGTTGGACACCTGAACTTTATGCTAATTCTAAATTTCATGGCTCATTTCACGTACACCAGGACGAGGAACAAGTTCAATTTATCAACTAGGATATTTGTTACTACACATGTTTTCTTGTATTTCAAAAATGTGCACAGGCTATAAACGCATAACAGACAGTGACAACGGTACTAAAAAAGAAAACGAAAACGTCGATACCAAATCCCACTCGACACAAAAAGTTGCGCGCTCGGACACTTATCCAGATCGCCTATCGGTAACTCGAACGTATTTCTTCAAGTATTACGTGTAGAAATAAAATGACCGTGTCCGACACGAAGATTTCACGAAACACAAATCTCGGATCACGTATAAATGCCAGCGTTTCCGGTCCTCTATAAAAAAAAAAGAGCATGCCTTTGAGTAGTTTTACGACGTCCTCGTCGATAAGATGTCGCGGAGTCGAGTACAAACGATTAGCAACTAAAGGACAGTTCGCAGTGATTGCCGGCGTGTGTGAAAACGAGGTGGCCGCTATCTGGGAGTGGTTTCCTTGAAACCCGAAACGAATGGGGCTCGAGGAGCGATCTGAAATTATAATACTCGATCGATCAGCGTCGGAACCGGGTAGCCGGAGCGGAATGGATGAAAATAATCGGGGGGAAAAATCGCGCGGAAAATACGATCCGGTCGATTAAGATTGTCCTGGCTGCGGCGCGCGACGAGAAGAGGACTGTTCCCGGCGAACTAGAAGAGGCTGTCGCAGCCGAGTAATATCCGGTTCATTAGACGCGATGCGCGGATCGCTGTCGTCGCCGCGCCGCGTCGGGGACAGGAAGCGCGCAACGAAGCGTAGAAAATTTCACAAACAGCATCGGCTTCTTTATCTGCGATCCCTCCGTTGCGGAATCTGTGATTACGGGCGTAAGTGTAGCGACGATTACCGGCGGGTTCCCCGGCAATTTCCCAGGCGAGCGTTTCGCTCGTAGTATATACTCGTTTTCTCGCGCGTCCGCGTGCATTAGCGCGGCTCGCGATAATTTGCCTGGCCGTTTCCAGAATAAAAGAACCACCGGCCGCCGTGCCGCGGCACCACGGCACAAAAACATGCCGCGCGTGAAACCTTCTCTCTCTCTCTCTCTTTCTCTCTCTCTCTCTCTCTCTCTCTCTCTCTCTCTCTATCTATCTATCTCTCTCTCTTGAGAATTAAATTCCGCGCCCTAATTGGCCGGCCGATAATTGCCCCGCAAACGAGACGATCCGCGCCGCCGGAAAATAGTTGGTTAAAGGATTACACCCATGGTGTTACTACCGGACGATGCGTTTCACCCAGACTCATGCCAGATAGCTTCATTTCTACTCAGCCATTCCGGTTAACCGTGTTTTCTCCAGGCGCGAAGATGGTCGCCTTGATTTATCGGCTCCGAGGGATTACCGGAGAGGCTTGAGTAATTACGAGACTGATCCGCTTCTGAAATGCGCTTCGCAGCGTGCGAGCCATGCGTCGTCCTGCTGATCGACTATATTCTCAATATGTATTTGCGTGCAGGGTTCATGTCGGTGATTGGTCGTCCGTATGTCGGACGTGGTGTATCGTTTTCGATGATACGGTGGCAAGACGCTAGATTAAAACAATTTATCTGTGTACCTTTATGAAGGCGAGATTAAAACAACTTCGCTGCGTACAGTTATTTACGCTGTTTTCAGTGAACACTGTTCATATATTTTTGGGAAAGCGTTTATCTGCACTTATGCGTTTATCTTAGTGGTATAAAATACATTATAAATTTATATTACGCTATGTACATTCTATTTTCTGGTACACAAAATAAATAGAAAGTTGTCATTAGCCCTTTGACTCCCTTGAGCCCTTAGCGGCGCACGGTAGTGGGGATAATTTCGCGACATTTATCATTCAGGTCTTGGCGACATATATAGAGAAATCAGTGTACTGACAAAAAAGGTACCAGAAGATTTGAACTGAACAACATGACGACAATTGACTGAACAATATTGAAACAATTGCCGATGTTCAGTTGCTATTTTACATAGAACGATAAATTCGATGTTGAAACAATTGGCAAAACAGTGATGGTGTTACAGTAAGAAAAATGTAGGGGGCATATATTTACGTTTTTCGTATTGTGACAGCGTATATATTCGCCTCTCGTATATATTGATAGACTTGTGAGGGCATATATATACGCCTTTCTTAGTCAAAGGGTTAGTAAGAGAGTGAGGTTTTCTTAGCAATATTTGAATTAAAATATCTGCTGAACTAATAATTTTTCGACATTCATGCGTTAATACTTTTTTATAGAGAATTAAAAATTGCATCTACTGGTGCATATAAAAGCAAGCGGTTCCACTTAAAAAATCAAAATTGACCTTTAAGTCTTAAAAAGCCTCCATCTAGATAGAAGTCGCGTACATCGCATACGTTGCGTGCCCCTTGATACCACGTAACATTTATAGAACTAATTTTTTTGTACAACACATAATCTAGAAGTTAATCGAGAAGTTAGGTGCCTCACCCCGATTATTTGTCTAAAATTATATTCAATATTCATTTCATAATACCATTGGCGTCCCTTCTTGGACCTAGAATATCGAGCAATGCGCATCTAGCGAGGTTCGATTGCTCTTCGAAAATCTTGACCGAATCCTGACCGATTCCTCGAGAATTTCCGGTGCCCGCAGACGGAGGAGCATCATTGCGAATTTCAGTATTCCGCAAGCGACGCCGGGCGTACTTTTAACGGGCGCACTTGGCCGGTGGAAGTTTCCTTATCGGTGGCGAACTTCCGTCCCATTGTCGCGAGGTAACCGTGCTCGTTTGCTCGCGTATCGAAACTTTGTCTCCGACGTGCACAAAGACACCATACATATAACGATAGAGAGAGGAACGGGCAGACCGGAAAAGGAAGAGATAGAGAGAGAGAGAGAGAGAGAGAAGGCGAACCTATACATACATTTGCTCGGTGTCTCGCATGCACCCGAGGCGAATCGGCGAGACGCGTGCACCGGCTGCGAGAAAAGGCGTTCTCGCGGCACGCAAATTGGTACAATTTGTCCCAGTCACGTATAGGACGCGTGGGCCACGGGGACACACTTACGGCCGGGGCACGGGACGCTGGTGGCGCCGCCCCTGGCGCGCCTTTCGTCCGCGAGATTCTCTCCTCGACCCTCTCGAAAAAGCCGTCGACGAGCTCGAATGCGATTTGACGCAAATTAGTCCTAATGGCCGTGGAGAGAGTCCCGTGGCTCGGGAGAGACGACTTTTTTTCTTGCGGCCCCCCTCCGTTACGGCTCGCTCCCTCTCTACCGTCCCGTTCCTAGCGATCGGCCCCCTGGGGCCCCGAAAATCCCCGCGTTCCACCGCGTCTGGTGATTACGAAAGAATCTCGAGGATCCGACCGACGCGACTTAATAGGTGGCCCCGGGGTGTCCCGTAAATCGCATCCTCCCGGCCCGGACTCGGCTCTTAATTCGTTTTAATTGAGCATCTTTTAACGGGCCGACTCTCCCGGACCGCGCGCTCTTTCTTATTTTTGACCCTCTTGCGGACGAAGCGTCTCAAGTAAAACATATTACCATTACGTACAGCCGTACCCCGAAGTCTTTATCGTTATTCCCGTCCTGTTATTCCTCTAGTTTAGTTTGCAACTTTAGGGATGCTGTGGATGTGCGTGGCTATCTTCAATATGACGACGTTCGTCTTACACGTTCGCTGCCGTAACGGGTTATATCTCCGGAGTGTGTGAAACTCCTGTAACTCGTTCCTCCAGAGAAGAGCTGCAAAGTACACAGTCGTAATTATTAGCTTGTCCCGCGAGCTTGTTCGAATGCGAACTCAGAATGGTTCCGTGAGCCAGCAAATGGCGCTGTTAACCCTCGGACGAATGATCTCAGATCCGTTTCAGTGTATAGTCATAAACTTGCAATTTCTAAGTTGTAATTGTTCGGTAACCCATTCTAGCAGTGAAAAGTGTGCGAGGAAAAATTGATACGTGAAAAGTTGAAGTGCATCTAGCCGTCGCGGCTGCTGTTGAATCGTCGTAAGCTATGAAATAGTGAAACCCTAAGAGAGGGATAAATATAATGTACTATAAGCTCGACGAGAGAGTTGCTGAGGCTGAAGCTTGTTGGCTCATTTATGTTGTCGAAGTTGGTTCGGAAAATTAATTTTCCGGTACCGATAGGATTAACGCTTAAAACGCGCGATGCATGTGGAAGGAATACGAGGGAAATAATTACCGTAGAGCCGTTCTCCGATGTTTCCTTTCACCGGCAGGTTGCGCAGTCGATTTTCGTAATTAGCCGCACAGCGAAACCAGCACCGCCCGAAAATCTCCAGCTCGAAAAACATCGGACGGACACCACCCACGCGTTTTCCCCCCGTCGTTGGCTCGGCGTCCGGACTCGGTGTTTCGGGGGGTGGGGTGGGGTGGGGGTGGGGGTGAAGGGGCGATTAATCACGGCCGCGAACTATTTGGCAGACCGTTTATGATAAATCGCCCGTGGATAACCGCTGGACACCTTAACGCGCCAACATATCCTTATTCGGTAGATTAACGTCGAGACTTTAGCGGTTCCGATGCGTGCGATATATCGCCCCGGCGAGTTCATACACGTAAGCGACCCTAATGCCTCACGGGACTGTCGGCACACGTTGACTTCGGCTTATCGCGATTGAGCAGAATTAATGGTGATACCTGCGCTAATGTCTGCGTTCCATTTCGGCCGTGCGCATTTCCTCGATTCGCACGGGTATTAAATCCATAACGTCGAGTCAGCGACGAGCGCCTGGCGACCCGGCTTAATTAAAACTCGTTTCTCCCTCCCCCCTCTTCCAATTCCAACACCGAAACTGACCTGCATACACCTGGCAACTAAAAAAAAAAAAATGGGAAAAATAACCACGCCTGCGTACTCTCGTGCGCTCCACGTTTTTTATTTGACGAGCAGAATGCGAGCTACGTTTGTACACCTTTCACCGTGTACGTTCGCTATTATTCGCCAGTTGGCCGAAATTATGCAAATGTTTTGCACTCGACTTGCTGAACCATTCAATTATTTTTTTTTGCGCGCGGTGCGTATTGCGTAAAAGGTATTGTGCACTACAGATGTGCAATCCGACCCACGATCCAGGGTTCGTAATTCAGAAATCGTAAAGATGCACTTTCTGATGACAACAGTTTGTCACTTTCGACCTTCTACTTCCCCTTGGACTCATTCTTCCTATTCTGGAACCCTTCTCACTCTCCTGGACCCATCTGCGCATCTAGACCTCCCCACCCTCTAGGGCAAGGTTGTTTAAGTCGTACCTCTAAAATAAAATTGTCTCTAGATTGAAAATTTTGCAATAAAATATCGGTTTTCGATATATATACTAACTTTAGTAAATACAGCTTTTATTAGTATGAAAATAATGCATCAGAACTGTTTATATTTCTGTAAAACATCAATTAAAAAAAATAGGTGATCGGTACAACTTATCAAACCGGTTTGTTAAGTCGTACCTCCGATCCCAAAGTCGTACCTATACCAAAGTAATATCAAAATCAGAGTAGATATTAGTTAAATAATAATTTTATTTATTTACAATTAGTACAAATGAATTTTTTTACTTTTCTGGATACTCCAGCACATTTGTCATGCATCCAAATTTTGCATTTTAGGCACTGAATCATATTATCTTTCCTATTCTCATCACAAACAGTACAATACCACTCATTATTATTCTTTTTTTTTCTTATTGGATGCTCCTGTTATTATTTTTTGCTTCACAGACGTCTCTTTTTGTTCTCCACATTTTTGCAGATAATCTTTATATGAAGACG
>CM052146.1:11715043-11815566 GCA_028454255.1 Halictus ligatus
GTGCTTCCCGTTCCACATAACCTCAATAAATACATCAGAAGGAATATTTAACAAAATCCATGTAGGAAACAATACATGGATAGATGTATAACTAATATTTGCACAGATGCTTTCAAACACCACAAGAAATTTAATGAGCACGAGGAACAAAATGATTTTTTGGCACAACTTTTCAATGCTGATTTGACGAGAACTGACTGAAGAACATGCTCGAAGTATCATCTTAGTGCGTTCTAGTTATAGAAAAGACCTAGATACGACTTACGTGGTGGTACGACTTAAACAACCTTCCTCTACTGATCCATCTTCTCTTCATCCGGACCCTTCTCCTTTTCCCCACCCTTCTCTAGGCCCTACTTCACTCTTCTGGGCCCTTTCCCTCCTCCCGCAGACTCATTTCCCCTCTCCCAGACCTTTCCTCCCTTCCCTATTAACAAATTAAACCCCCACTGAACCCCATTTTCCTAAAAAATATACCATCATCCAGTTCAAGTATTGTCCGACCGTGCACTCTCCACTCGAAGGCAGCGAAGGGCACACATTCAATATCCAACCCCCGAAAAAACCATGTAATCCACTAGCAGAGATCTAGTAAACCAGGCGCCCAGTGTGTCGCGCGAAAACCATACCATTTTTCCACGTCCAAGCCCGGCCGTAAATCAGCCCCGGGCGCAGAGGGAGGCCGGCCCGGGCTTCTTCTCCCGTTTTTCTGGGAAACGTCCCGGAAAAAAGGCGGCAGCCGGTTCATTAAAAATCCATAGGGCGCATAGTTCCGGAACGTGCCGAGCATGGGTCGTACTAGACGCGTTCTATCGGCGAATAACGCCCGCGTCGGAACGGGCGATAGCCATAAAATCTCCGCGAGGCAAACGCCGCGCCGCGTCCATCGGATTGGTACCTCAGCGGCGACGTTTTCCCCGGTCGAAGACACGCCGGGAATAATTCAGGAAGCCCCCATCGAGAGCCCCGTTCGACCCACCATGGTGCACCGCCCTGCGGTGACCACCGTTCGCGATGCACTATTCATGGGGGCCGCGAGTTTCGTTTACGAATTTTTCATTTGCGACGTTATCGCGACCTCCATCGCGGCCGAACGGGACAACCAAGATTGTTTGCCAGCCACCGAAACTTTCGATCTCTCGCAACGTCTGGCTCCGGGCAGACGGAAAAACTTGAGTCCTTCGAACCAGCCCGACTATGAATCACGTGCTCCCGCGGAAAGAACGGTGAAAGTTCGCCGAGTCCCTGCGGGGATGAAGGATGAACATCCGAGGGTGGAAACCTGAAGAACCAAGGTGCTCCCGATGGTGTTTGCTCGATGCCTCGGTTCATCAGTCTGCTTATCTAAACAAATTCCCCGGGAGCAGACCCAGATTTCGCCGGATCTTGTTGGAGATAAGAAATGGATGTCTCTTGAGAACGACAGAGACGAATCTCCCGGATGATACGTAACAATCCAACATTGTCTCCCGTCTCCTCTTCATTTCGCTAAATGTGTCCTCCTCTGAATCGACCTGGGAACGTGATAATCTTCCTGAGAAAATTAATGACTGCACAGAAAGCAGGAAAAATTTCGTTGTACATATCGCTCGTATTATGGATGTTCGTTATTCTTTTTTTGTTATAATCTTTCCACAAGGTAGTCGAGTATTCCTTCGTTCTAGGAAATGTATTTCATATTTATACAACCAAGTCTTCTTTAGTAAGCTTCGGTAACATTACTGCTTGTTTTTCATTTTTAATTTCTTAACACGTTAACTGCCACGTCGGTCACATATGACTGATATAATACATTTTAAATTTCTAGTTATGGTTTTAAGAATCTCTAGGGTTGATTTTTGGCACTTAACCTGTTGAAGTATTTTAAACCACACGTTCAATTTGATTACAGTTGACGCGTCCTCAAGTTCTTCCAGAGTCCTTCCAGCTTCTTCTTCGACCGCAGTCTACTCATCGGCAATTTCGCAACGCAAATCGCGGGAGATCATGGACGCTCGTAATCGACCGACAGCACGGATGGACATCGAACTTTTTTCATTATTTACGTCCGCCGGTTATGGAACAGCGAGTACAACTTTTGAGCGTCGAATGTCGAAGGTTCCGTCACAAAAGAAAACCTCGGAGACCTCTTCGCCGACGAAAGTTTCCGTCTTAAGATCTCTCTGGCAGCCTCTCCCCACGCTACCCCGCCGCTTTGTCGAAGTTAAACAATGGCAGTTTTGTCACCGGTCGCGAAGCCCCGCGTTATTGCAGATGGAAGTTTCCCATCGGTCGTTCTCGCAGTCTCCGCGGAACTTCGGGAATCGGCCGTTGATTTCCGGGTTAATGAGTTCACTCGGGATCTCATCGGGGCGAGCCCGGAGTTTCCTCGAGGACGTTCCCCCCTCCCCCCCTCACTCTCGCTTAAGGGGGTGGGTCTCTTTCGCCGAATGAGAATACGGTTCGAGAGCGGGTATTCGGCCCCGGGAACTTCGCGAATTAATGCTCTTACGCGAAACTCCCCCGGTTATGGATCCCCCACCTCCCGGAGAACCCCTTGACTTTCCGCACCGTGGTTGGTCACCTGCGATCTTCTTTCGACTCGCTGGGGATCCACGGAAATGCCATCTTTTATTTTCATTGTGGACTTTGATGGCCTCCCCGCGTTTCGCGCCTGAATATTCTACGGAACTTGGATGGGGGCAAGCGGTCTCTGGAAATGCAACAATCCAATATTATCCATTAGCACTCGAGTGACTGCTCTGAGACGCCACCGCAAATTGTTGTACCGTTATTTAAAATATTATTTACATTATTCATTTTATTCGTACTTAATGAATTAGTAAACGTTTAAGAATTGTATGAGATGTTATATCAGTTCCGTGTCGATAAAATTAAAAAATCATATAGAATGGAAATATTCTAGGTCGAGAGGAATTTTTGATTTTGGAATTAAAATAGATCCGACTGCAAGGGGTTGAAGGTAATTTTTTTTAACTTTACGAATCTACAAAACTGCCATCTTTTATTTTCTATTACTATTTTCCTTCTGAATATTCTTTGGAACTTGAGTTGAATTTATAAGTGATATGTGAAAATGTAACAATTCAACAAACCTGTTGCCCTCGACTGTCTCTTTTGAGATCCCCCTAAAAATTACTATAATCCAAGTAATTCTAAACTCAAGGCAATTCTTATATTATTAAATTTTTCCGTGCTTAATAAATTGATAAATATTCAAGTGCGGTACGAGTGAAATTAAAAATCTGCACCGCCGAATGAAGTATTTATTTTACACCCATGAATGCCGAGCATGTTCAAAATTGCTTCCACGAATTGAAGTACAGTATCATCGCGTACTTTCATGCAGAGCGCGAACGGTCGTTTGTCACGTTCCCGTTTTAAAATATGAAAATACCGAATATCTGTACACCCTCCGGAAATTCTGTAACACTGTTATCATCAGCGTCAACAACAGTCCCAGCGTGATTGACAGAGCGATCATTACGAGTTCCGATTCGCCGTGGGATAATGTTCGCGTGAATCTGGCCGAAAATTGAATTATCGCGTGAACGACGTCGATCCACTCGATAAGAAGAGCTCTCGGGTTTTACGAGGTACCCGGGCCTGCGATATAAAAACTCGCTGGTCCGCCGCTATCATAAAAGACTCTTTAAGAAAACATGGTCGACAATCGTCCACGGGATTCGACAGGCCGTGAACGAAAGATGCGGGGGTGGACAGGATAGAGAAGAAAGACTAGAAGGACACAAACTGGTTCCCGGTCGACGATGACAGCTAGGAGGAAGGCGTTTCTTTGTCCGGATGGCACCGTTACATTTATCTCCGTTCGAAATTTTTACAGGCCTCGGCCCGACGAATCCATTCATAACGCATAAAAGACAATGGCGGCCCGTAAAACTCGATGCCCGTTACAGGGCGATCGTTTACCGGAGCAGAAACAGGACTCGAGCGACGAAACTTCCACCGGGCGAAATGGAGTGTGCAAGGATAGTCGTCCGACCAGGGTAGAGGGAGGGGGAGCGAGGACGGGGGAGGGACAAGCCTCTAATTTTATAGCCGCCATTATCCGCGGAGACACCGAAGAGATGTGTAGTGTACTCGGCATATTGATCCCCGGCGTAATACATTATCGATCAGCGTTACACCGGCGGCGCTCGTTGCACAATGTTATACTATACCTGGGTGTCTACCTATGCGCCCCCGAGAACCTCGGAGAGACACGCTGCACCGCAGTGCAACGCGGCGGAGGCGGCACGCGTTGCTCGATGAATTTCAATTTGCGCGGACAAAGCCGCTTTTAATGTTGTCGCCCCGGCGAAAGTTGCCCGAGCCGCTGTTTCGGAACTCGATAAGTAGCCGGCTAAGGCGACACGCTTCCGGCACGCGTCGTAAATTTTTGCCGAACGGGAAATTCGAGCGTGTCGCGACCGAGCTTCGAGCACGGTTCGACACGTTGCGAAACTGTCTGCACAACACCTCATTCCACTTTTATTAGATGACGGGAGACTGCGTTTAATTAGCCGAGCTACGAGAATTTATCGCTGCACTTCTCCTCCACTCGGTCCTTTAACAGTAAAACCTACCGATACTTCTTGTATACCTGTTCCTACCATGGTCAAAATGGCCGGTCCTTAAACAAAGTTATTGTTAATACATTAAACGTAGATAATAGTCAATTTGTTGTTGAATGAATTAGCAGATGGTCTGCCGCGGTAGGTAGGACAGGCTACAAATATTTCTTGGAAAGAAGAAAATAAAGGTAGAAATAAATACTGAAAAATACATTGTATACATACTTTAACCCTTTGCACTCGAAGCTATTTTAACTCCAAAACGAAACATTTCTTCCGACCTAGAATATTTCTACAAAATGACGACACAAATTTATTTTTACATAATCTCGATTTACAAAATTGTACTGTGTCACAGTACAGTATTGTCAACCAGGTGCGTGCGTAACTTAATAGCGTCTCATTCGATTAGGCGGCCCATTTATTTTGAGTTGGCCATGCCAAATTGAGAATAGTCTTTGTTTTATACGGATTGTTTAGATTCAGAAGAGTAAACGTCATATTATCTCGTGCGGTAAAATTTCTTGAAAAAAAAAATAAAATTACAAATAAATACTGAAAAATACATTGTGTACCGACTTTAAGAAAAGTCGTAGAGATAAATAGCGATGTGATAATGTTGTATGTACGAAATTGTATACAGAAGTTTGAAAAGATCAATTTAAGTGTTAACCACCAAGTTTATTTTATAGCAGTGTGGGCTACAGAAATACACCATTTTTGCATCGACTCTTTTAACACTTTGACAACCAAACTAGAAACCTCAAAAATTCCATAAGATCAAAGTAAGTTATTTGATGAATAAAAATTTTCAAAAGTTAAGTGTATGATATTGAATAGTCCTCCAACTGTCTTGCATTTTACAGATCCTAATCAAAGGTACAATGAATATATTAACGTAAAAATTCATTTTAAATCCTGGACAAATAATTCCGTCACCCATGTATGGGTCAACACACTTTTGCACCTGCTTCTTTGACAACAACATTGATCTTCTCACTGTACCGAATACACAGTTAAATTGATTACTGGAACAGGCGCCATTCCTTTTTACAGATATTTGAAGTTTTTTGGACAAAACAAGGAAGTTAGAATTTTCTAGGGAATCAGATTTCAGATCAGCAATATTCAACCGTTTTTTAGCCGTCCCTTAAATCTACAATTTCCTTATGACGTCCATTTAAAACAGATTTACACTAGTTTGTAATGATGCGAATTATAAATTGCAAAATCGGACGAATTACAGATGACTCACAATCTTTATAATCCCGCAAAGTACAGAGAATAAAGAATACAATTGCAACAAATGAATGATTTGTATTGAAACGTGACTAAAGAAGCTACCCATAAAAATTCGACGAGGGAGGGTTCGTGGTTGATTGTGGGAACGAAAGAGGAGTTTCGGAATTAGCATAAGTATAATGGCGCTAGAACAGTGCGGTAAGGTGATTCCTGTCTGGTTCCCGTCAGAAGCGTACATTTAATGACTTTCACTTTCATGAGAACGATACGCGGCCAGGCCGAGGTAGATACACGCTACCGATCGCGTCACGAAAGCCCACGCGTTATCACGTCACGCGGAACAAATCCAGTGTAGCTATTTGTATGTTTGCTCCTATAGAGCCACGTGACGCGTGCAGTAGGTCATGCCTCGTGTGTACCTCGACACCCCCGCGCTCCCCTGACCCTGTATCTTGTATCAAGATACTGCATAGTGGTTCTTGACGCGTTGACCGTCATGTCATCCACTGATCGTTGACAATCCGCCAACCCGTTCCGCAGAAATTAATTTCGACCTGATTGGCACACAAATCCGAACGAAGTCGATTTAGACAAATTTCATAAAGGAGATTTGACTTTACTTTAAACATAACCATCTCCCCCACCCCCCCCCCCACCCCCAAAGGCAACGCAATTTTATGAATAAAATCAAAACTGGAATTTTTCCAATCTTCTGGTTTCTTAAACTCCTATTAACGTAATAACAATTCATTTTCTCGAATAGGGTAAGGGACCCAATTATTGTGGGGACACCAATTACTGTGCCCATAGCAATCCTACTTATTTTTAAAGCAAAACGAACATTAAGAACAAGATATGAAAATTTAATATTCGTTATGCTTTAAAAATAAGTGTGATTAATATAGGCACAGTAATTGGTACCCCCACAGTAACTGTTCCTTACACTAGGTCACAGTGAACATGATCCCTACTTACGACCCCTGTTAAAATGTTTCATTAAATGCGACATACCGTCTTTGTGAAATATTAAAACAATTTAGCAGAATAAAGTCATGGATTCTCTGAATATTATGAACACTATATATGAAATTAATGTGACTATCTCTAAGTAGACTGTGAGATTATGGATGTCGCATATTATCTTTTAAACCTAGTGAAATACAGTGATATTTCTGTATATATGTCGCCAAGGTCTGGGTGATAAACGTCGCGCAATTATCCCCACTACCGCGGGGTATATCCTGTGAGGGGTCACGAAGCTCGCCGAAGAGTGTAAACATAACAGGGCTCGGGTATGTCTCCTGGACGATACACGACGCTGACAAGACTCATGTTGTTGACACATATTCACTATAATAATGTCACCCATATACGAGCAACGTGGCAGTCAATATGTTGACAAGATCAAGCTTAAATAGCTTGCAGTTTCCGAAAGATATTTGAAGATGAGGACAACCAAGTAATTAATTTCAAGCTCGTCGACGAATAAATTTTGAAATTCAATAGACAGAAGCTCGACAGAAGCCCAAAAGAAGCTCACTGTATAATGAAAATTGTTCTCGAGATATGCAAGAGAGCTTGAAATAGGCCACAGTATTCGAAACGTATTTCAAACCGAGGAGGACCAGGACGATCGAAACTGCTCAGAATACAATTTCCCCGGTTCGGAAAAAGAAACTGAGCTTGAACGCTTCGCGTTTCTATAACAGCTCTCCGACCGAGTGATCCTCGAAAAGCTCGGCCGCACGAACGGTCTATAGACGGCTAAGGAGGTCAACCAGCCGGGGCGTTGAATATTTAACTGCAAAAGGGGGAATAAATAGGAAGAAAGATACAATTATCTGCGGGCCGCTCCATTTCCATATTTGCGATTGCAGAGCTCGCCGGGCGCTCGCCGATTCCGCTTCCTTCCCACGGCGAGCGGCGCGGCCGTTCGAACGGGCCAGCCCGGAATCTCTTATTCATGCAATATCGAGCTATTATTATTTTATCATCGGCTCGAATTAATTCCAGGAAAATTTCATTTATAACCGGTCGGCTGCATTATGCGCCACGATCGCGGACAGAGATAGAGGGACCGGGGGTTTTGAACGGAGATAACGGGCCGCGCCGAAAATCGGATTCTAATTTTGCACACACCATTATTCCAGCGGAATTATACGGACCGGCCGAGATAACCGTTCATATCGAGCGACCCGATGTTAATGCATCATTGAACGACATTACACCGATTTCTGCGGACGCGACTGTCCCCCCCCCCCACCTCCTTCCCTCCCTCATCTGTCCATCCTGCTCTGGCAAAACCCTATTTCTATTTCCAGGTAGCCTGAATTAATTATCCCGTACTTCTGTATAGGTTCTCCCTTGCCAGTCACCGGTGCCCATCGATTATTCAACGAAGTTTCTCGTCGAAGTCCCCCGACACCCGCTCTCTCGTTGCAGCCGATGATACCAGAAACGCGATCCTGCAACGCTCGGCCTCCAGAGGATACGGTTTAGATCCGACGAAAACACCTCAGCGGTTCTGCTTTCGCCTGTCGATAAGGGAACCGACGTTATTCAATTATCTCGCCGGATTTCTGGCGAATTCGACGCCAAACCGTCTCACGGAAACGAAACGTTTCGCGAACGATCAGCCTCGCCATTTTGTCAGATCTTTTCTTTTTTTTCTATCTGGAAAAGGAGAGGATTTTTCCTAGCAATTTTTTTCCGTCCGTTTTCGTCGGTGTTCCAGCTGCGCCGGCGAATTTTTCGACGTTGGGAAAATAGAAATAGCGAAACATGAAGCGACGCTTTCCTTTTTGCACATTTTACACTAGCTTTCGGATTTTTTTACTAGAAAGTTGTGAACAATTTTGTCATTGAATTTCTTTGTGCGTTTTTGTACATGTTTCGGTAATATTCAAAAATTTTTTTCACGTTGGACAAATCAGAATTGAGTCTGCTACAAGTGGTCATAGATGACTTACGCTGAATCTTGTGAATGAGTGTTTCTTTTTTTGGAATTGTAGTCCGAATTTTTAACTGGAAGAATGTGACCATTTTTCGTGCAGAATTTTTTTGTACGTTTTCGCACCTGTGCCTTGGCAATATTCCCAAAATTTTTTAAAATGGATAAAATCGTGTATTTACAAACGAAACACAATTGTGAAGAATGTACATATATGCAATTAACCTCTTCCCGTACTTTAACGAGGCTGACTAGTGATGAAGATTTTTGCAGAAACGTAAACATGACGAGTACAACTCGTGGTCTGAAAATCTGCCAAACGCAAACATCACAAGTCTGTCTCGCCGGTACAGGTAGCCCTTCAACAACACGGTTTCGCTATAACACGATTCATAAATTGCGGGAACCCTCCTACAACACGGCTACAATTAAATTAAAGTTGCGTTAAATTAAAATAACATTTCTTGTTTTTTATTGTACATACATTTATATTTTGAATAAAAACTAAGTTGTTTATGTAGAATTTTAAAAAATATTTGTTTTTAATAAGTTTTCGGATCGTAACCCCCCTTTTTGTACTGGCTCTGGGTCTCATACAACACGGCATTTTCTAGGAACCTATCTACCGTGTTATAGGAGGGTTACCTATATTTATATTTCGGCTATTATTGCAACTGTTTTCGAGCATCATTCTGGTCTGTTTACCGCGCGTTGATCCCTACCGCTTGGGCCCGGATTTAATCGAGCTAAATGGCACAGGAAGGGGTTAAGCGTTTGATTTTATTTTCTTTGTAAAAACACGAATATACTTTCGCTGTGGTTTAGGTATAGTCGACAGACATGCTTATGACTACTACAAAAGACAAGACAGCCTACGTCGCGCACAAGATATACAGGGTGGTTGGTAACTGGTGATATAAGCGGAAAGGGGGTGATTCTACGCGAAAAAAGAAGTCGAAAATATAGAATAAATATTTTTCGTCTAAGGCTTTGTTTTCGAGAAAATCGACTTTAAATTTTCGCAAAGTACGTGTACATTCGATCACGTCTCGTTATAACGGATCTCACTGTAGATCGTTGTCTCGATTGACGTTATGTTCTTAAACACTTCCAATGTGACCAAAGTGTTTTCCTACCTATTAACTTACTATCCGTTGCGAGCAATTGAAAGAAAAGATTATTGTAGCCTTTCATACTGTACAACAATCGAATACGTTGGAAAGTGTACATAGAAGTTTAATCAGAAGAGCGGATGTATGTGTTCAGCAGAATGGGCAACATTTTCAGCAATTTTTGTAATAATAAACTTTATGATTACTTCATATTATTTCATTATGTATTCCTAATTTTCCGTTACGGCAAAAACACACTTAAACTGCGATAATATCCATCGAGACAACGATCTACAGTGAGATCCGTTATAACGAGACGTGATCAACTGCACGCGTACCGAGCGAAAATTCAAAGTCGATTTTCTCGAAAACAAAGCCTCAAACGAAAAATTTTTATTCTATATTTTCGACTTCTTTTTTCGCGTAAAATCACCCCCTGACCGCTTGTACCATCTGTTACCAATCACCCTGTATAATCAAAATTTTATTCCGTGCGCCAACAGTGTAACAGTATCCACAATGAAATTGTGTCATCGACATTAAACGTTAACAGACACCGTGCAAAGAAAGCCGAGCGAATGAATAACGAAACGCGAGCGACGGCCACCGCAGTGTCCGATTCATATTTTACGCGACACCCGTTGAAAAATAAATGACAGCGATGCGATGGTACCATTCGAAGCGTTTTTTTTTTGTTAGTTTAACGGAGACGAGCGGTTTGTTATGTAAATGTGATGGACTTGCTTGAATAATGGATCGCGTCAAGGAAGTTCTCTGGGAGTAAAGTGTTGGTTTGTTTCTATAGAATTCAGCCGCGAAGCGTGAAATGTGAACTGTGACTGATGTGAATGGGCAACGCGTGCCGCAGAGAGCTGCCCTTGTCGTACCAGTTCTGTGAGATCCTGGCATTTTGATAAGCGATTACCGTTGACCGAAGCTTTTGCATGAATTACACTCTCCATTAATTATATTGCCCGGCCGCATTATACTCCTCCGTCGCCGTGAAACGGAATGCGCAGCCTAGCATTTCGACGATGAGTCCACGCTAGAACGTTCCGTTTCCTTCTTCTTAATTGCCAGCCTAAATGCCAGCTATGAAAATCAACGTGCTCGACATAAAAATGAAAATGCAGATACATGGACATTGCGCGGTACCGCGGACCAATTATCTACGCTTGAACTTTTAGCAAAGTGGGGACAGCTTTATCGTTGTCACACTCCTTCTGACCTTTGCTCCATTGATTTATTTAGGTTTATGATATTCATAAGGATGTTGAAATATATCGGGGTGTATCTTAGAAAGCTGGATTTTAGTTTTCGATTGTTCAAATGTCAAAAGTAAAATAATTGTGGTCTAAAAATGGACACGTGCAGTGATATGGACATAGGAACTTTTAAGAAATACAGTTTTCTCAGAAAATTTAATATCAATTGCTAGACTAACTTCTTTAATTTATATGTTTTTTATTCACTGTACTCTTCGATTTTCAAGTAACAGTTCTTGTATCATTCTATTAGCTTTAAGTGGCTTCTAAATTAATTCTACTTGTAATTATCATCCCCAATTTTCAGTGATTCTTTTCGTCTAAAGTATTATACTACGTATAACGTTTGATGCTTTCAATTTTGTAGTTGAAATGAGATCTACATTTGGATAAAACATAGACAGTATATTTTTTATCAAGGAGAACATGTTTCAGAAAGGACATTTTATGGTAGATTCTGGATCTTCCTCCAGCAAAATCAAATTTTGCGCGAACACGCGAGCCCTGAAGAGGTGTCGTCGGTGCATGATTTTCCCTTTGCGAAAGTGGCGTATTTTTGAACGATTCGCCCGAGAAGTAGAGTTACCGCCGCACGACAGCATTCGTCATGGCGGCGATTCGAACCGGGGCTTATCGGAATCGAATCGGCCGATCGTATTTCACCGTTCCGCTTCTTTCCGCGTGGCATGGCGGCCGCCGCGCCGTCGCGATCATGCCACTCCCGTCGTAATGGGTAAGTAATCGGCCGGGTAATTTGGCACGGAGGACGCACCGGCCCGCGTTCCTGATGCTTTTTGCCGAGGAGCCAGAAAACTAATCGGTCCTCGACAAATGACTGTTTCTTCGACGACCGATCCGAAGAAATCAATGCGAGCAGCACCCACGCTTCTTTTTTTCCGGTTCAATTACCCGAGCCGGGAAAGAAATATGGCCGTCGCCGTTGCGTTTCCGGAGAACGCGGAGATCTGCACGGTGCCGGTAGATTGGGAGGATCGTTAGATCCTTGAGTAGATTAGGAGAAAGCTTGTAAAAGAATGGACACCAATTTTGAAAATAGGTAGATCAAAATGAAAATATTCCAAGAATAAAAAGACTATTTTATTATTTCACTTACTAAAATGATTAAGAGAAGATATAACTGTACCTCCTGTATGTTGTAACGAAAGCAGCCGATTTCTATTTTGCATATAAATCTAGTGACGAGACTTAAGCTATAAATAAATAATAGAAAAAGAGCTGCACACGATGTACTAAAAAATTGAACGGAAGAAGGCGATAAGCGAAATGATGAGAGAAAGGGAAGAAAATAAACGTAAATATTTGATAACGTTGGAGAAAAGATATGCAATAAAACACGAATGAAAAATAGTATGCAATCCACTGCATTTAACAATTTACAGAGTATAAATAACTGGAATACGTACACGAGATGCCGAAGAAGCCTAAAAAAGGGGGTAAACAAGAACTAAAGGAGAAACAAAGGATAACATATGAAATGTAAACATTGAAGAAACCAGAGAAAGGGAATGGAGGAATAAAATGACAGTGTAAAGATAATAAGCAACCCTGCGCCGCGCCAAACAACGAGAAAAAACGCACTACAAGAGCGCGCGATGGAAACCTAATAAAATCTCGGAAGCAGTTCAATCAGAATGTAACTGCTGGAGTAATGAAGGCGAGGCAACGGAATGTAAATATTGCAGAAACGAGGGGAGAATGAATAACATAATGGGAATGCTTAAATCAATAACCAGTCCTGTGCCACGTCGGAAATAAATTACAAGAAAAGAGTATTGAAGAGGCAAAAGAAACGAGAAAAAAGATAAAATATTGAGAAAATGAAAGCAGCAAATGCGCGAAAAATATGCGAAAATCCGAACGGTGAGGTAACGTGCAATTGCAGTTTCGAGAGCGGCCAGGAGAGCAACATTATTGTTCCCCGGTGCACAGTGGTCCGGATCGGAAAAATAAGTGACATTTAGCCCAAAAACGAACTTTCTCGCATCGATATCTAATCAACGAACATTATTTCCTAAATGTCCATGAACCTCGGAAATGAAAAAATTAGTACATTTTAATCAATATTACGGTTGTAATAAACATTGAAACTTGGACGCTTTAATAACAGCATTTTTTGCCACAAAAATTGTTTCTCCTTAATGAGATATCCTGACGCTCCTATTTAATATTTTCTCTCGATTTATTTTTAAATTGAAGAGCAGACTTTTGCGATGAAAGACTTGTTTTTTAGTAGCAATTCATACACGTATTCTATTAAAGAAATAATTTTGAATATAGTAGGAAAAATTTGCGAAGTTTTCTTCATTAATAAAGCATATTTTTTTAATTCCAAAGAATTCCGCTTTGAAACCAATTACAATATGTACAGTACATTTTCTTTTATATAATCACACAAGAATTAGTTCCCCCCTCGTTCCACTTCACAAATTATTGATATCTAATGTTGTCAATGTTCAGTCCGTCCATACAGTTTTATGTATACTCCTGTGCAGCTGCGGTTCGAATCCATCGCCCTACTCTCCAATACTTTGTATGCAATGTTTATGTTACGCTACACATTCGACTGTCACAATATATTCGACGTGTTTTTAGCATTCAGTTGAAAGAGAATCGTCTAAGCGTGCATAGTGAGATATCAGGAGCAATTCCTTTGTATTACAGTTATTTTTACGTTATAATATAAAGGGCACTATTACCAATTGGGCAGCTTTCTGAGGAAGCTCAAGAAGTTTGACATAAAGATTTTAAAGCAATTAGATATAAAAATCGGCGTCGCTTTGGCTGTTGCAATGTAACAACTTCTAAAAAGCCTGATGGAGTGTGCGTCATACTTCGAAATGACGATCGACACGAGACGAGAGTGGGGAAGACGTTAGCTGCAAGTCCACCCAAGAATCAGTTCGATAAAAGAATCAGTTTGAGCAGGACATACCTGGTGCGAGTATCAAGTTCGACACAAGAGTCGGTTTGGGCAGGACATACCTGTTATATATATTAAGTTCAGAGTTCCAAGTTTTTATTTTATATTAAAGTTCCTTCATTCACTAACTCTGTGCTTTATGATAGAATATAACACCATTCCTATCACATCCTCGACATATTTTTTTACACCCATTTGTAACATAATGATAATATATTATTGAGCCCAAATTTCGAGTCGATATCTCTCAGAAGTTCAGAAGTAACATTCAAATGTCACTAAATTTTCTGATCCGGACCACTGCCCGACGCCTAGGAGCGGGCTGGTAATTCGAAGAAAGACGCGTTTAGAGGGAACAAGATCCGACACGCGGGGGAAAGCGAAAACGTTGATTCTTCCTTTGGAGGAGTGCGGATTCTGCGGCTGTATCGCAAGGGTAACGACGAGCGAACGGATTTCGTCGATCGGCTTAACCTGAGCCACCGTGAGCCACGTCGCAGCTGTCGCCCGGAATCCCGGCCGCGGCAGCAACATTTCTGTTGCGACGACCGTCATTACTTATGCAAGCCCCACTTACAGCTCGTCCTAAAAGCCGCCCCGCCTCCGTCAAAGAATGCTGGTACCCCGGCGTTGAACCCTATTCCGGGGAACGGTTAACGCCGGTTCCCTCCTCCGCTCTCCTTTTCACGGATTCGACGGGAAACCGGTCCCGTATAAATCGATACCGTTCCGACAACAATTCCCATTCGCTCTCCTACTAGGCGAACTTCAACCGATGCGCGGAAAATGAAAGCCCTCTCGCTACGGAGAAATTGGGGCTGAAACTAGCGCCGAAAGAAAAAATGAGATCGCGCTTTCGCGGAAAATACTGTGACGCGTACATTGGTCGCGGGAATTTTGGACGTAACGGTTATTAGCAGCGGATCTTGGTGCTAAATAAAAATGGTTTGCATGAATTGCAAGACGTGGACATCGAGCAAGAAGTTGTTTCTTTAACGCTAGGTGCAGGGGACCCGTCAAAATAACGGGTTCGAATATTTTGTAATTTACGATTATTGAGATTGTGAAGATGTATTAAACAGTATTTTCTCGAAATACTGTGTGGTCGTCGTTCTTTAAATTGCTCAAGCTCGTTTTTAACTGGCTTCGTTCACATCATACTCATTTTCTCTCGTCTCTCTGTAAGTAGATTAGGCGTGTCTGGCTGGTACGAGAAACCTGGATTTCTACTTTCTTTGCTACATTTATTAATTGTTTCCTTGTTTCACTCTATCCACTCTGATAAAGTACAGAGTAACGTATATGACACCTTCTATTCCCGAAAATAATGTTAAAGTATTAAAAAGTACGCCGATGAATTAAGACAAGAATTTCCAGGACATTGAAGGCAGGAAAATAAAAATGGTCTGCACCAATTGCAACAGATAGGGGCCAACTAAAAATTTCTTTCTTCCTCCAATACTTTGAACAATTCGAAAACAGTACATCGATTCATTTTCGTCATAAATGCATAAAGTCTATTCATGATTTTACTTATAATATGAGTGATACTATTTCCCATCAGGTTTAGAAATTAATTGTTACTGGAAGATATTTCAGAAAATTAATTTCTATTAGGATTGAAGGATAATAATAATGAATTATAAAAATTTCATAAATAATAAATTTTGTCTTTCGCTTCTTGGTTTCGTTAACTAAATTACTTACTGTACCTATCATCCCCAAATTTTCGGTGACTGATAACTAGACAGCGGGTTTTATGTATTTATGACAAATGTGAGTAGGCGTAACAGTAAGAACATTAGAAGTATTTAAGAATACTGTTACATTAGTTTCCACCTATTAAGCATATTAAGAAAAGAAATTTCTATTTCATTCCAGTTTGTTGCAATTCAGATTTTCATGGTAACAGATGCTTGAACATTGAAGTGTACTAAAAGAAAAGATCTGAGATCCTTTATTTTGACGTGCTCGGTAACTCTAGTGTTAGAGGCTCGCAGCACGAACCCAATAAAACGCGATCACCGATTGCCGATCGCGACACATGTCCCACAGAGGAGTGCGCCTTAGGAATGGCAATTCTGACGCCGAAGAAATTTGTATAGAACTGCGAAAATCTGTCGGTACATAGGTTCGATGTTCGACCAGAGGGAATGTGAAATTGATCGGTCCTCGAAACTGGATCAAATGATACGTGCCAGTTAATGGCCGGCTCCGAAATTCGTCTCTAGTTCGAATTTGCGGGTAAATCCGATTACTCTACGCCACCGTGGCGGGCTTGGAAAATTCGAAGTGTCAAATGGAATACGAAAGTGCCGGGACTGTTGCGGACTCTCCTGGAGCCTATGGAATGGCGGAAGAGAGTAACCCGATCGTCGTGCCCGGTCGGATCGGCACGGAAATCGAGATTTTATGAAAGCTCGGCGTCGCGTCCCCGTTCGAAATGGGACCTCCTTTTCCAGGACATTAGATACCGCATTTATTATCGCTCCACTATGGATTAATGAAATATTCATACGAATCGGATCCTGTTATCGGAAGATCGACTAAATAGACCCGAATCGTTCCAATAATACCTGCCGAACGACTGAATCGCCGAATCTCGGCTTGTGAATAATTCCCGGAGGATTAAATGAGATCGCATTGACGGATTCGCAGAAATGGACACCGCACGGTAAATTATATCGAGCGACACAAAAATCAGAATTCCTCTTAATACTTCATGCGCTTCTATTTTCTTTTCTCGAGATTTGATTCCAGCTTCTGCCTTGTCACTGTCACGTTTATTCTCGGTTATTGCAAAAATCTGGAAGTGACGCAAGAAGCAGTAAAATTAATAATGTTGGAACGAATCGGCTCGTTTTATCCACCGACGTTATTCTGGGGGACGTTCGTTTTATCGGCTACCGAGTTTATAAATATCCGTATTTCTTAATCAAACTTTATGGATTACTTAACACGCTCGCGGACGCAAATGTTATAGCATTCATTTTCATAGTGATGCAAAGTAACGTAAATGCTATGGCATTCAAATTTTAAAACCAATTTTTATTCATTTAATTTTATGCAACCTTAAGTTTTTGTAATTAATATACATTTCATTTGTCATTACTAATGACAGTTAACTTATTATTATTGTGTATTTCTAATCGGATTTCGGATAGTACAACTAGTTTCAACAAAAATTGCCTATCTATTTTTAAAGCTCACTGAAATGTTTACTGTCCGTGAATATTTTCTAAAAAGTTCTGCTATATTTAAAAAATGTTCAAATATCAACGGGTTCGGATTGGCGTCTACGAACATTAATTTGTGATTGACGCGATATTTATTTCGCATACAAACTCGCAGTCCAGTGGTGTAAATTGATTAACGGTTGCAACCGAGCTCCAAATTCGGTCTGGAACCGTTATATTTCGCGGAGAAGGGCATTGGAAAGCGGGCAGAACGCGATCGGCGAGTTTTCGAGAGTGTTTCCGACGAGTCACGCGATCGCGAAGCGCCGTGCTCGCGGGGGACGAGCCGCGGCGGCCACTAAATCATCGGAGCTCGTCATTAATCACGGAAAGCGAGCGGCGCGGGCTCGAGTCGGGCCACGGCGCGGCGGCGATCCGGCGCGACGCGGCCGTTACAAATTGTGTTACGCGAGATGCGCGAGAGATAATCGCGAAACGAGCGCCGATTGCAGAGCCCCGTGCCCTGAACCCGGTTCCGAGGCGTGCTATATGACGCGTCGTTTCGACGGTTTCCGGTGTCGCGATTTTTCTCTCTTCCGCTCTCCCTCCACCCTTTTATTTTTAATTCGTCACGATGATTTTTCTTCGTTTCGCGCCGGCGACGGAAATTTATTTGCGGGCCGCCGACGGATCGACCGGATGAATATTTTCGGCCATCCTCGGGCCGCGGGCACCGCCGCGCCGAGCAGTTTAATAGCGTGTGCTCATTTCTGCCACTCTATTTTTTAATCTGAAATTATACCGAAACATCGATTCGGCGAAGAGCCTCGTTTATCTAGTAAGTGTTTTAGACAGAAATCAGAAAAATTACAACTCATTTTTTCTCTATAATGGTCACATTGAAACGTCCCTGGAAACATTAAAAAATTCTGTTTGCGACCGAGTCTACTTGAATATTTGAAATTCCCCTGTACAACGACCGCTTAAATTTTGATGTACGATTTTCTTCTAGCTGCTTCGTGTAACCGAAATGAAAAGCAAGCTCAGTCGTGCAAAACTTTTATGTCATCGTAAAGCTGGCAGCGCGTCTTTCATTCAAAGCTTAATAAAACCGCTAGAAAAAATCGTACATCAACTTTTAAGAGATCGTTGTACAGGAGCAGCTTCAATTTTCATGTGAAAGATTCAGTGATAGATTCAGTCACCAAAAAAAAAAATTTGCAATACGATCGCGAAAAAATGTAATTTCAATTCTCTAGTTGCATACCATTTGGCTCAGAAAAATGTCACAAATTTGTGACTAGAAGTGTCATAAATAGACAATAAAAACGCAAGAGTTTTATTACCGAATATATCACGTTACAGGTTCAGTGGATAAATTTTTCAGAAATATCGAGCACGTCTTTATCATACGTACCGAGACATTACTGTACTTCTCTCGCCTACAATTTCGGAGCGTCTTTTTCTTAATTCCACAATCTGAAGCACGACGCAGAAGAGCCAGCAAAGAAGGGAATCGGCGGTTTTCCTCTCGGGGAAAATATGATTCCCTTCCGTCTGCGGACGTTGATCGAGAGTTCCTCGATTAGGCGAGCTTTCTCTTATTTCCCCGGCCGCGGCCGTTTTCCCGGCGCAGATTGGCGAAACGATTCCCCTCCCGCGGAGACGCGCGGAAAAATGTGCCCGTATCGTGGCCGCCAAGGAAACTACAGCCCGTCGACCATTGTCGAGATATTTATGAATATGCATCGGCCCGGTTTCGATCCGCGTTCCCTCGGCCGTCGTGGCGGACGCGGCTGATATTTCGCCGGCGAATTAATTGGACGGAAGAACGAAGTCAGTGGTGGATCCAGTTAGTCGTCGGTCGGTTTTTGCGATTCAAATCGCCCGCTTTTAATGGGAGCGTTATTAACGATCACGCCGGTTATGAATATTCCCGTGCGTTCGCGGGTAGACCGCCGATACGCGTAGAAAACCGCGCGGCGGTTACGCGAGCGTGATACGCCGAGAGGAATTATAGTCTCGCCGGAATTAATTTCGAAAGTTTACGAGCACCGGCCCGCGTAGAATGAAGATGTTTATCGGTGATTTCGACGCGTGGAATGCGATGATCCTCTCTGCGCGGAAAAATAGTATTTTGCGAGCACGTTCGAGTGGATGCGTGCCCGGTTTCGAGAATTAATGCGTCGATCCGCTTTGTTCTCGTAGGCGCAAAGCAATTTCGCCAAATTCCCCGGGACCGTTTAATTACCGGACCGTTTCTCTGTCGACGCGTCGCTGCCAATAACTCGTCTCCTCCGCGGGCGAACACCTTCGCCGAACCGAAAAGGACCGCGCGATAAAAAAGGATTCTCTTCGCTCGCGAAGAGGGGGCGAGGTGGAAGGGCAAAACCGGGGATGGGAAAGAAGGAGCTGTCGTCCTGGTTCGGGTTCCCACCGCGCCGCGAAATTGCAAGGATGACCCCGGAGGTCGCAGGACTAATGTATGCGGACGTACAGTTCTTTACGTGCACCGTTCCCTTCTTCTGGCTTCTCTCCACGGTCGGCCCCCGGGTACGACTCGCTCTTTTTAACCCTTTACCCCCGTCCTCGTGCTCGATGCTCGCGCGGGACTTTACGTAATCGAAGGCTCACCTGAAACCCCGGGAGAAACAGAACCGATACCAAAAAGGAAACGGGAATGGCGAAGCCGCGCGAGCGAGTCCGTGCGCGCCAATGCTCGAACACAATCGGCACTGTCGCTTTTACGCGGACACCGGTGACTCGACACGAACTTTGTGGTCGTGGCGCACTGAGAATCCTCCTGCAAACTCGGCTTTTTAAATTGTTTACCGAGAGGTGGAAACACGGGACGTTTCCCGGCTAAGAATTGCTGGAGCTGGAAATAGAGTGAAAACACCGTAAATTATGGATACACGCATCTTTCCAGTAATCCACGGTTTGCATGAAAATAAGTACAGTCATTGCTCCGTATATGTCGCCAAGGCCTAGATGATAAACGTCGCGGAATTATCCCCACTACCGCGGGGTATACCACGTGAGGGACCGCGAAGCTCGAGAGGCCTCGGTAAACATAACACGGCTCGGGTATGTCTCCTGCACGATACGCGACTCTGGCAAGTTCCGTGTTGTTGACGTATATCGAGAATTCACTGTAATACTGTACTGGGTGGTCCTTTTAAGTAAGGCCACCTAAATATCTCTTCAGGTTATTGTGATGCAAAAATATCCGTTACGTAATGTGCATGGTGTGAATGGAAAGTCATTGGTTTGAACTGATGTCGAATGTCTTCGGCTATAAATCCTGAACCTGTGAATGCGAAGAAAATATTTTTTATCGCACTAAAAATATCGATCAGCAGATGTGTGTGCGTGTATGTGAGTGTGTTTTTGTGTGTGTTAACTGTTAAAACAACACACACTTTCTCTTAAGTTATCATCAGAGATGTTCAAAATGGTGTCCTTCTACCGCGATACATTTCCTGAAACGTGCAATGACCGACTGTACAGATCCTTCAATCGTTTTGGAATTAATATTAGCACAAGCTTTAACTATTCGATTCTTCATGTCCTCTGGCGTAGTCGGTTGTTCATTATAAACTGTTTGTTTCAATTTTCCCCACAAGAAAAGCCCATTGGTGTGAGGTCTGGTGAACGCGGTGGCCATCCTACAACTCATACTACATCCTTAAACTAGTGGTACATCATGTACAAGCATTTGTACCTCATTTTCCAAGAATGTTGCATACTTTTCTCCACATAAAGTATCGTTTACGAAATAAGGAGCAATTATTTGATTATTTAAAATGCCACACCAGACGTTTATACTCGACGATATTCGTTTATCCACTGATCTTAGCCAGTGTGGATTGCCAATTGACCGACTGACCATCAGTAAATGCTTCTCTTTTAAAAAATGATTCGTATAAGTCGCCAAGGCCTGGATGATAAATGTCGCGGAATTATCCCCACTACCGCGGGGTATATCCCGCGAGGGGATGTGAAGCTCAAAAGGCCTCGGACGCGGAGGAATGTAAACACGACTCCTGGACGATATATGTCGCTGGCAAGACTCGTGTTGTGGACATACAGTAGCGGACATAAATTTAAGACGATGATACGCGATTTCGATTATACGCGTACTATACAAGTACAGTCTTACTATTCTGTTTGATATTTCAAAGTAAGACAGGTATATGTTTCATCTCCTTCATCTCAATGTTGTGATCGTCAAATGTAAACAATGCAGAAGTTTCAGACGTTTGTTTCGTCTGAACGTTTGTGCGCAGCGGACATTAGTTTAAGACGATCTGTCTAACAAGCAACATCTATTACGTTCTTCCTATAATTTGCTATATAAATTTTGAAATCGGAGTCTGGCGTACCTTTCGTTGATTGAAGTTTATATACAGGGGAGAAAAGTATGGGTAAATCTCGGAGTTTGCTACCAAACGAAAGAGAGCAAATTGGAAGACTACGAAAAGAAAAAATGACATTTTCCAAAATAGCAAGTCTTGTAAATAAATCAGAAACGGCTTGTAAGCAAGTGTGGTACACATTTTTAAAGACTGGTCAATATTCTGATCTATCAGGAAGCTAAAGACTTCGGAAAACAACGTGTTGAAGAATACCATGTTACCATATGCACACAATAATATGACTCACAGTTTCATATTCCAACAGGATAATGATCCAAAACACATATCCCGAACTGTGAAAAATTTTTTTCGTGAAGAAAATATTAACGTACTACCGTGGCCTTCGCGGTTACCACACTTAAATCTGGTTGAAAACTTATGGAGTATAGTAAAAAAAGTGTAGCAAATTATAAACCAAAAAATCTTAATAAACTTTATTGTATAATACAAACGGCTTGGAATAACATTCCTGTTGAAAAATGTCAAAAATTAGTAGATTCGATGTCGAAAATATGTACCGAGGTGATAAAAAATAATGGATTTTGGGCAAATTATTAAAATAAAAGAAATATTTCACACATTTTTCGAATAAAATGTTTCTTTTATACATAGTCTTAAACTTTTGACCATGAAAATATAATGTAGATTTGTTTTTCTTTTGCATATTATTACTATTATGCTCAGAAACATAATAAAAATTTTTGTTGTCAATATGTAAACAAACTATTCATCTGTTACTACCAAAATAAAACCACTGTATTTATTCCTTCTTTTCTTTTCGTCTTAAACTTTTGTCCGCTACTGTATATCGAGAATTCACTGTAACACTATAGATAAGTAGAGATAAAAATAATTTTCCTGTATCCGGAATCCCACATTGAACCAAAGAGCGCAGTTCCTCCGTCCCCCAACCCCTGTTTCGCGATGTCAGTCGTGTCCTCAGGAGCAGCGGGGCGTTTCGCGTCGTTTTCGAACGTTTTTGCAGCGATTTTCTTGCGGCGAGCCCGCCACCGGTGATTGTCGTCGAGGTCCTCGGGATTGATAACGCTGGAGAACCCGGTATCCGCCCGTCGATTATTGCCGACGACAAATCCGCACAACCGAGGGGTTGAGTTCCGAGGGCTGGGCGAAACGGAAAAAACTCTCGCGACGAGACGCCAACGATTATTTATCCGGCAGATTCGTCGGGCGGGGGGGGGGGGGGGGGGCGTAATCGACAGATTTTTGCGGCGAGAAACGCTCCCCGCGTCGTCGCTTTCTTGCGGATAACAGATGACGAAGAGCTTTCGGAGATGCTCCGCTACCAAGGCCGGGGGAAGAAGCGTCGCCGGGAAATATGATAGGGCGTAATAATAGAGGATAGTAAACCTGAACCGTAAACTGAAGCTCCGAGAGCGGTCTAGAGGTTTTAGGAATTTTCTGAACTGCTTTAGAAGTTGCCAGATCAGGGGAGAATGGACCGAGACATTCCCGAGTAGCATGACAGTCTTCGTTCACTGCCAAGATTAGTACCTCATTACTTCCCAAGCGTTCATCTCCGAGTTAGATGTTACTATGATTTTACGCAGTACATCCGTACAAGACATTTGTGCAATGTCTCTATCATTTTGATCTTTTGACTACAGATCGCGTAGTTGAATGAAGTGTTCGTATAAGTTGTTCGTTCGGACACTTTGAAGGTCACGGAAATTGCCGTTTGAACACGTGGTTTTAAGAATTGTGCTGTTCTAAATCATGGCCATCACTGGACCGCGGATCTTTACGCGAAATAAAAATTGTCTGGATCTGTTCCCAGAAACAGGAGTCGCTCGGGCAGTGCCGGATTAATATTTTTAAGTGCCCTAAGCACTTGAACGTTTTTGAGGATACAGGATCCCTTGAATGTAGGGTGGACCCACACAATCTCTTAGGCATTCTCGATAATTTGATTAAAAAGTGTTTTTAACAAACGCGAACTCCCTGTGTGAACATCCCCGTGGAATTTTCCGATTTGAAAAATGTGGCTTACGACATACCAGAAAATAAAGCTGAAAGCTATCCTGCCGTCACGAATTTCACACACCACCGAGCAGCACGTGTCGTTCCCTGTGGTCCCGTGCAAGAAGCGGTCGGCGAAGAAGAAAGAGTCGTCCCATCCGGAAGAAGAAGAAGAAGAAGAGGACTACGAAGAGGAGTATACGTAGAGGAAAGAGCATCGGCAGCATCAGCAGCCGCAGCAGGAGCAGTCGTAGCAGCAGCAGCAGAAGCAGAAGCAGAAAGAAGGTATAAAAGGAAAAAGAAGCAAAGCAGGCAGAGGGTACACCGACCGAAAAGATTCCTGGGGGCACGATGACGAGGACTGGGAGTCACGAGCAGGCCGGATTAAAAGTTCGCCGAACATCGTCGAGAGAGCCCGATCGCCATGGTCGAGAGCTAATTAATTGCAGAAGCCGGGACAGAGTGCAAGCAGCCGGAGAGAGGCCCTGGCTGTGCCGGGACGACGGAAAGAGCCGACCTACGGCCATCGAAAAGAGAAAGAGGAGGGCGAGGGAAGGAGAACGAGAGAAGCCGGTGAATGCTGAAGTTAGTCAATAGGACTAGGTAGTCCCGGTAGTCGGTTTACTTTTTGCCTGGACCTTCGCGATGCGACGTTGCCTCTCTCGTATTCCTTCTGGTTGTCCCTCCGGCCCTCCTCCTTGTTCTCCTCTTTCGACCGGTGGCTCCGAAGACAGCCCGCCACCCCAGACTCCGTGGCTCCGACAATGGAGAGCTCGCATTGTCTTCGTGGTTTATCGCTTCCTTCGATTGCCAAGTACACGCCGCCCCGAGTCGGTTACCCCGGGATTCCCCCGTCTTCCAGCTCTCCAAGCTTTTCTCTACCGGACCCCTCTTTTCCCGCTCGTGTCCTCCGGAATGGTCCTGCTCGCCTTGCGCGAGCTCTCCCTCCCTAACGTCGCGTCGCGGTAGCTACGGTGGTCCTTGCTCGTGATCGGTACTCGCACAACAGCCTGCCTGGCTGCACGGTCTCGGGCTTTTTCGACGTTCCTGGCCTTCCGCCAGATCCAATGCCTCCTCTCTCTGCCCCCCCCCCCCCCATCGCAATTCCAGTACCCACACAAAAACAGGGATCAAGCACCAGGATCGACGTGACACACCGGCCCCCTTCGACGGAGATCCGGCATCGGAGTAATTGAATGATACGGTCTTAATGCGACGTTTTTGCCGGGCGCTGCGGTCACCTGTCGTTCGAGGAAATGTTTATGCTAGCTCTTGGAGGTCGCTGGTGGAGCCGCCTGGCAATCTTCTTTCACATAGTTGTTTTAGAAATACAGTGATTTCTCTATATATTAGGGATACCCGTAAGTAATCAATTATTTTCAAAGAATTTGTTTTGCCTTCAGTTCTGTACCGATCGTTGAAGAGGAAACGCGTATTTTTTTTTTATTTATTTGTTTAATGTTGCTTCAACGTCAAAGGTCATTAGCAACACGGTACATTTTCTTACAATATATTATACATATTTCTATCCTTGATATACTTAGCAAGACCGGAGATATACTCCTTAGAACTTAACAGAATAGGTAAGGATCTAGGCAACTTAGCATTTTTCCTGTCATTCGCATATTTTTTGCATTCTATTATTAGATGATTTATGCTAACTGGTACTTTATATATATCGCAGATCGTGTTTTTCTTCTTATTTAACAAAACTGAATGTGTTATTTCTGAGTGCCCAATTCTGATTCTAAAAATTGAAGTTTGAGTTGGACTATCTACTGGACTTCGAAATTTATGCCATTCAAAATCCACTCCTCCATTATGATATTTTTGTATATAGTTCCTTTTAATTTTGTCAAATACCTGTTTCCTAAAAATTTTATTTAGGTGGTTTTTGAGATCTTTTAGTCTGGTATAATGGGTGATTTGTTTCATTTTTGTGTTGTATGCTGCTGATTTGGCTGCTCTATCAGCGTTCTCATTACCTTGTATACCCATGTGCGATGGAATCCAGCAAAGAGTAATAGGAAAGGCGTATTCTTTTACAATTGTCGGTAAAGCAGCCCGTGTTCAAAATATTCTGAAAAGTATAATTTACTTTTACAACTCTGTAATAAAATTTCGACGTCCGTATCTTCCCAGGATCATATTCGACTTTGCATACTTTTTCATTTTCATGCGGGATTTAATGCAACGGTAACAACAAAGAAAATTCGCGATGTTTATGGAGATGTATTGAAGGTCAACAAGTGTCAACAAGTGGAGAATTCTTAACTATGAATTAAAAGTTTTAGATTAATTTGAGTAATACTTTCCTAATACTTTCCGAGTAATACTTTATAAGTAGACTGCGAATCTTTATGCAAAATAAAAATATTGTGCATCGATTGTGGGTAGCAGTGCTTAAATAAAAATTCATTTCGTCCTTTAATAGGATTCGTACATTGAAAACAACATAAGGATATTCTGAGATTTTTTATATTTTTCATTGTTTTACATTTCGACCAGTTAATTTCTTCATAAATGTATAAAAATCCGCAGTCTGGACGTCTTTCAACTTCTTCCGACAAATACGTTAAAGGACAGTAGAGCAATTATTCTCGTCAATCTAGACAGTCTTCTGGTTTGAACAGACAGTTCAAAGGTAGCAAATAGTGCACATAAATCAATTAATTCTTACAAGTCCATGAAATCCGCACTCCAGTTACAGAGTTACATCATTAAAACCTGGTGCCAATAATCTAATTTCGCGCGACGACCTTTCTCCAATCGACTTCCGGTGCTCGTTAATTTTTCACAGTTTTCGTCCGACCTGTTGATTCAACGTTTCCAAGTTCCAGCAACCCGAGGATCAGGTCCGCTGGTTTCAGGATAGTCCCACGGAATTCTCGTAGCCAGTGACATGTGTGCCGCTCGATTCCGGGATTTCCAGAATCCGCGACGCGTTTTTTCCGGCGCCTGGCGAAACGCTCGATCCGCGCGCGAGTCTGGATGGCAGCCACACGCGGCTGGAGACTTGCTTTTTCGACGGATTTCGGCCCCCTGGTAAAAACGGGGAACGTCTGCGCGACGATCCCCCCCCCCCCCCTCGTTTCCTCGCGAAAAAGCTAAGCGTACAACAATGTCGGCCTCGTCAGATTTCGCCATTCGTCTTCGCGTTCGCCGAAGCGAGAATTGCGAACCCCCGGATGTCGCGGATTTACTCAGATTCGTCGAGGCAAATGAGTCCTGTGGCGAAACTATGCGATGACTGTACAATAACGGAACTACATGCATTTTCAACAATGCATCTAATCTTGATCATGTCATTGTCTCGTTTTATTAAACAAATGAACTTCGTCCTCTACAATCCATACAAAAGCAACACAGTGAATTCTCGATATATGTCAACAACACGGGTCTTACTAGTGTCTTGTATCGTCCAGGAGACATACCAGAGCCTTGTGCATTCCTCGGCGTTCGAGTGGTAGGGATAATTCCACGATGTTTATCATCCAGTGTTTGGCGACGCAAATAGAGAAATCACTGTACGACAATGAAAACAATTCCAAAAACAGTGTTAAGAAGAGCTTCGTACAATCAGTACCACAAAATTGACTCCGTCATACCAAGTATCATCGCCAGAAGATACTGGTGTCTTTCTTTAACCAATTACCACAGCTAAAGGCCCTAACATCTCCGAGCCGGCCTAATTCAAGGCTCAAAGGAGACTCTCAACTCGTCGCGGACATTTCGCGATCTCCGAAAAGAAATTCCTCGGGCGATAGAAGTAGCAGACTGCCATAACCATTCCGTTGAAGTCAGCAGCCTCTGTCCCGTTGCGACGCGAGCACGATGGTCCAAGGTCCACGGTGAAGTCCTCTAGCATAACTCGTCGCGACTCGTATCCGCGGAAGTCGTGCGATTAATTGAAACGGGGGTGGACTTTGCGAGTCCGTTTCTCGTTCGCATAAACCGGAAACGGGACGCGGCGGGGGGCGTGGGCGGCGCGGTTTCCGAAAGTCGTTAACGAGAGACTTGAATCCAATCTCTCTCTCTCTCTCTCTCTCTCTCTCTCTCTTCTGCTCTCTTACTACTATGTATCGCTCTGTCCTCGTCTCTGTTTCTGTCTGTCTTTGGAGTCGTCCGCTTAATGAACCGTATACGCTCGTACAGAGCGTCGTCCGTGGGACCGATCTTTTATTTCGGACGGTTTTCGCGAGGCGTTCGACGACGGCGTCGTTTTTGCGATAACCGGAGATAGGCGCTGCGCGACGCCTCGCCCGTCGCAATTTGTATTTTCGGCGTCGTAAACACGTCCGTCGCGTATCGCGAGGCGACGCGCACCGCGTATTTCAGGCCCCGTATATAAATCCGTTATTCAACACGCCATTAAGTGCTCGGCCCGTTGGAAACGACGCAGGGAGAGAGAAAGAGAGAGAGAGAGAGAGATAGCCCCAGTGATGGCCGAGAGAGGAGAGGAGAAGAGAGCAGCAGAAAACGAGAGAGGGCCGCAGTCGTAAATCGCAATTACGAAGCGGCGCGCTTGAGAATTTGTCGCGCGGGATCTAAGCGTTCGCCGGAGAAACTGAGAGGAACGGCACAAAGAAAGAGAGAGAGAGAGAAAGGGAGAGAGGGAGAGAGAGAGGGGGGTCTCTCCTCGTGCGACCGTCAGCCTCCAACAGCAAACGTGGACGTCCTGGACCACCGTCGAGAGGACGCTGGCACCGAGCGTTTTTGCGACTCGCGGCCGGCGCACGCGCCTGCTTTGCGATCCTCCTCCCGGAAAGATCAAATTTCTTCGACATGATTACTTACTACTATGTCTCCGCGCGGCCCTGCACACACAAATCTCGAAATAAGCTATTTTAATCCGACCGTCCTCCCGGGATTCAGGCCACCCACCCCCAGAGGGGTTGAATGCTTTATGGACACAATAGTTAAGGCTTCGCGGTCGTGCTGTCTCGTTAGGCATTTTTACTTTGAGCCTATTTAGTGGGTGGCAATTTAGGATTGTCCTCAGTGGATTTAGTGGCATCGTTGAAGTTTAATCAGTTTTTCTGTGGCTATAATGTTCACAGTCGTGAAACAAGGACTCAAATGCAGTTATACAATCTAGTCACCCTTTTCCGAGCTAATATTTAAAACTAAAACTACTAGGTTTGCTCCTAAATCTTTCTTTCATGATTACTGATGTTGTATTCATTGAAAGAAAATTTAGCATTGTCTGCATTAAATTTAAATGGTATCAATGAATTTGAATAAATTTTTCTGCGACAATGACATTCACAGTGGTGTAGCAACAACTCAATTTCAGTGACACAGTTTAAATGGTATTCACTGAAAGAACATTTAATGTTAAATTTAATGTTACTAACACATTTTAATAAATGTTTCGCTGGCAATAAAAATATTGTAAGTCAATTGTTTTACAATTTAAAAAATGGAAGACTGGTGAGAATGTACTTCTTGAACTATTCCAATGTCTTCACAGTTTTTGTCTTTCAATTTATTCATCGTTAACACAAATGACAAAAATCCGAAGTCCAACACAACAAAATCTGTATAGAATAAAAATGATGTTTAACTTCTGAACTTTTAAAACCAAAAATACGGTCGAACCTCAAAAAATCGAAGCTCCCAGTGACCCTAACTCGCGTGGGAGGACGTTCTTCGGAAGCAGAAAAACGTAAAGACGAAGCAAGAGAGGAGTCGTAGGACGTGTCCGTGAGGGTCCCCCGTATCTTTTCAAGGACCCACACGTAGAGAAACACCGACCATAACCCAGCTTAACCGATCGCAGTCGCGGCTCGCGTTGGCACGTGCACCAAGGGGATGTTTGTCATTGCTCGTCGACCTCGCGTAATTGATTTTGCGCCACAGGGTCCGTCTGGCAGTCACCGAGCGCGGCGGAACAGAACGATCCGAGACACACTCGTCTCCTTTCGAATTATACCCCGTACGCAAAACGGATACTGTGTGGTCCTTCGCTTCTCGAGCAAGCGACGCCGCGTGACAGTGGGATGGGAACCAGTCGCCGGATAACGGTCGACAATTATTCCTTGTAATTATGCAGCGCGCGCCGCGGAAAGAATTGCTAACTGTTTTCGTAGCGGACGAGCCTTGATTTTTTCCTTTGACGGGCCAGACGGGTCATGCAGAATTTCCTGCGACGCGAAGACCGAGACAGAGTACTTTGTTGAAGCGGAATTATTAATGGCAGAAGACTTAATTTGTCTTCGGACGACTCTTACTGGGTAACCTCGCTAATTAGTAGACTGTCAATTTTTATGCAAAATTCTCCGAGTCAACTCCAAGATATAAAAGTTAAATGGAAATGTAATTTCTATTTCAATCATCTTACAATCTTGAAAATGGTGTCACTAAATTCTTTCAGTGTCTTTCTAGTTTTGCATTCGATTCGTTTCTCCCAAAAATTCATAAAATCATCTTCCGAGAAGCTCCTCTTACCTGGAATGTTCCTACCGTGCGCGGTCAAAATTACCGGTCTGTAAAAAAAGCTATTGTTAACCCTTAACTTCCCACCAGGTACAAGCTATTTTTCATACGAAGAGAGACTGTGGACTCAACACTTTTATATAAGGTATAGAGAGGAAAATATTCATATTTTAGTGAAAATTTATTATTATTGTATATAGTATTATTGTATAGTTGTATAGTTGTATAGTTGCCCACATAGACCAAAGGCTTCTCGATAATTCTTGTATACTTAATTTTGGATCAGCTTCCACTAGAGATTTTTGGGTGTCATTATCAAATTAAAGTGGTCGTCCGCTTCGAGGCCTGTCAAAGAGGTCATAATCACCAGCACCAAACCTCCTGAACCAACGTTGACACTTGTTGACCTTCAATACATCTCCATAAATTTCAAATTTTCTTTGTTGTTACCGTCGCATTAAATCCCGCATGAAAATGAAAAAGTATGCAATGACGAATATGATCTTTGGAAGGTACGGACACCGCCATTTTATTACAGGGTTGTACAAAAATGATACTTTTCAGAATAGGTTGTACACAGGCTGCTTTACCGAAAACTGTAAAAGAATACCTGTTTCCTCTTTAACGATCGGCACAGTATTAAAGGCAAAACAAATTCTTTGCAAATAATTGATTACTTATGGGTACCGCTAATGTATTCGGAGTAATAGGATTACAAGATGATTCAAATATGATTTTTACCGTCGGAAAAGGTCAATTTGACCGGCCGTGGTAGGTTTAGGTTTAAACTGAAAAATGTATGCTTGTGTTGCAGGTACGATCATAACCTCGTACAGCAAGCGATGTTTACCAACTTTTTGTTGCAGTCATCTCATTCCACTGCAATTTCGAGTACATGCTTCGAGACGTTCGCCTCGCCCGTTTCCCGATGACAGAGCGGGGCGATATGTCATCCGTTTCAAACGCAGATTAGTAGGGAACGCGAGACCCGGCAGTATCGATGATATACTCTTCGCAACGCCGGGATTACAGAAACAAACCTTCGCTAATCGACCGACAGACGGCGCACACAAAGAGAATACATTAAGTGGCGCGGCTCGTGCAACGTCTACAGCTAGAATAAGGGATCCCCTCGTGTCTATCATCCGCCTAGACGTAGACGCTCTCGCCGGTGCGCCGTTGCTCGACAAGCGCATTCCGCCACCGTCTCGCAGCCTGCAATTTACTCGGCTGAGTCTTTGTATCCCTCCGAGTAGAAACATTCTTCGAGTACAAAGTCTGAGGGACGAAGCTTGTTGGGCTAGTTGTCCTGGGAGAGCACGCTGCCCCCCACCCCTCATTCTTCACCCTCTGTCTTTTGATCAATGAACGATCCGTGAGAGACGAAGATCGAGAGCCCGTTGTTTCTTTATTATCCACCGGATGGAGCAAAATATATTCTCTTGGACCACCGTCTTTTCCTTTTTGTCAAATGGTTTGTTGGGACTGGCTGCCCTGGAAGAATTGGACTTCTTTCTTTCACTTATCTTGCACTTCTTCGATTGTTTGTAATTGAATGAGAATTGTAAACGGCGTTCTTCAAGGAAGAAAAATAACAAGTGGTTCTTTATGTATTTTCTTTTCTATTTTGCTCTTTACGTCAAAGTATTTTAGAAGAAAAGAAGTTGCTGTGTTGAAACTTCTTATCATGGTACAAAAGACAAGTGAAAGTGTACTTTTTAAATTGTCCCAACGTTTTCAGTATTTTTGCCTCTTAATTTATTCATTGTTACCACAAACGGCAAAAATCCGAAGTCCAACACAACAAAGTCGAAAATGGTGTTTAACTTCGGAAGTTTTTGAACCAAAAATACGGTCAAACCTCAAAAAATCTTCTTATAATGGAAGAATTAGAACTTCTTTTTTGTTATTTGTTCTTGAGTGAACGAGAATTTCAAATGACGTCTTGAAGGAACACAGAAGGTAGAGGTCTGTTTTATCATTCATCTATCAGCAATAGTTACCGCAGCAACTAATCAATGGCTGATTCGGGACACATTGCTACAATTTATCAAGTTCTTTGTCTATAAGCGAAGTTTCTGAAGCAGATCCGAAGCAGTTCTGTAGACAAGAGGAGAAGTTGCTGTTAGGGATAGCTATCTTGGGAGAATACCCTATTCTTCGCCCTTCATCGTTTGACGAATGGAAACTTTAGGGGATGTTTCCTAAGAAAAGAAAATGATAGATGATGTTTCACTCTCTTTGATTTGTTGAACTCGGTTGTTAGGATATAACCAGCAGCTGCATCAAAAGATATTTCCACGATTCGTCAGTATTTTCGTTTACTGTTGAAGCTTCTGACGTCTAGATCGAAACGAGTTCAGTAAAGGGAAGAGTTCTTCTTTATTCTCTATCGTTTGATGAATGAATATTTCAGGGGATGTTTCCGAGGAAAGAAGAAGTCACTTTACTATGCCCACGGCTAGAACTTTTTACCCTCTAATCGTCGAAGAATGAAAATTTTAGAAACCAAAGGAACAAAAATGGTAGACGTTTGCCTCTCTTATTTTTCTATCAACGCTACAACTCAACCGGTGTCAGGCTCGCAACACGTATCCTCGATTCATCAGGCTCTTTATTTATAGCCAAAACTGCAGCACACACACACATACGCGCGCGCGAACAAGTTCAGAAGAGAAGACTCTCGCCAGCTCCCTGTGATCTAAATGTAACCCAAGAAGACAGTGCTTAGCACAGTGCTCATCACTTGGCGCCATCCTTTGAACCGCGTGTCAGGCGTCCTCTGTTTCGCCGCGGGACCTTCGGGACAGACTGTATCGTTTAGGGAACAGAATCGATCTGTAACTTTCTCACCGAAGGGACCAAGCTCGAAGAACGTGCTCCAACTGTTCACAGAAAAATTTGCCTCAATCCGAGCGTGGAATTACCGGGGGGTGCAAATAAGTTCGGCGCCTTTTTATTCCATCGGTCGCAACTTTAGTTTAAATTACATTTTCTTCTCCTTCTTCTCTTCTACTCTCGAAACAAACATTCTCGAGATAGAACTGTATCGCTAAAAAATGCAATTAACTTCCAATGAAACCTCTTCGCGCGCCAGAGCTAAGCGGTCGCCGAGTGACCCAGAGAAGAATTCACTATAATCTGCGACAAGTTCGGGGACGAGGAAGAAGAATTTTTCCGCGAGCAATAGTCCCGCCGCGGGCGAAAGCGAGGCCGGAAAAGCGATTTGCGTTGTCAGCCTTTGCTTGTCCCCTTTGCGGAGGGATCGTGAGTCCTTGCAAATAATAACCGCGGGGAAATACGACGCAATCGGGGAAGGTGCGTTGAAAGAACCACCCCGGTTCCTCGCCGAGCATTGTTGTAGCTCCGGGGGCCGTTCTTTCAAACGAGAAATCTATCCTGGCGCGCGATAATCGATCGGAATGGAAGTAATTCCGCGGACAAAAAGGCTCGTTCAATTATTTATTACGGACAAACAACGGGCCGGGGGTGCACGCACAGAATTTTGCTTCCTTTGGCCAAACACGGGGCAGGCTATAATGCTATTCATGCGACTACGAAAAAGTTCCCCTCTTCGGAGCACGGGCTACACCCGGCAATTTAAAACGTCGCGATCTGTAATTTTCTATGATTCCCTTTCTCTTACGAAAGAGAGAGAGAGAGAGAGAGAGAGAGAGAGAGAGAGAGAGAGAAAGAGAGAGGGAACACAGTGGTTAGAGGCCGTTTTTCTCAGGATTCCGCGGTGATTTCTATGTCCACCGGAAGGAGAAGAGAGGAGAGGCTAGGAGAGAAGACAGATGGACCGGCGAGAGGCTCGGCGGATTCGACGAACCAGAGCTCCGACCCACCTTATCGATTCTGGAAGCCGACTCGCGGGTGGTCCTCCACCGGCGCGTCTCCACATGATCCTCTACCCATTCCTCTTTTATTTGCTCCAGAGGCGGCACGAAAATACACGGGCACTGGCCCGCGAACTGCCCCCCGGGGGCGGACCTTTCCACTTGGGTGGCTCTCGCGTGCCGGGCCCTAATACGTTTCTAATTGAAATGTTTATCGTGCCCCGCCGCGGATCCCGGACTGATGGATCTCCCCGATACAGAGGCCGATTTATTGCCAGAACCTGGGATCACCGTTCCCGAAACTGCGACGCCTCGAACCAAGCCACTTCCGCCAGAAAGTTATAGATTATCCGCCGTTGCGGACCTTTTTGCAAAATTGAATGGAACAATAATCGGAAAAATATATACAGTGTGGCCCACAAGCTCTGTTCACTTGAATATCTTTGAAATTTCAAACAATACGAGAAAATGTTGCTTACAGAAGTTGTAGGGTGTAACAAACTACATAATATGATACAAATGATACTCTTGAAAGTGGAGGCGTAGAGAAACTATAGAGCTCACCCCTTTGTTTTTTCAAGTGGAATGTCCAATTTTTTATGCTCGATTTCGATGAATTGGCGTATTCTGGGTATAAAAGTACTAAAGTGTATTTGTCCTAAACCTTGCCGTTGATGAGATATTTGACTGAAGAAGAAGAAGTTTGTTCTTCTTTCACGAAGAATGTTCAAAATGTCGGCCATCTGCAGCGATGCAACGTTGAAGTCTTTGAACTGTTGCGTCACTTACACGTCTTACTGTTGTTTCATATCTTCTGGAGTTGTTGGTGCATATCGAGACACACTATTTTTTAATGTTCCCCACAAGAAAAAATCTAGGAACGCTTAATGACACGTTTTTTAATAAATTTGGCATCTCTTAAGAACGTATCATATTCTTGACTAGTAAAAGTGCCGTCAATAAATAAATGGCCCAATTATTTGTTGCACACACATTAATGGACTAGCGTCTATGATGATCAATTTCTCGTAGCTAGTGAGGATTTTGTACTGGCCAATAATGAATGTTATGTAAATTAACACGCCCAGTGCTGGTAAAAGTAGCCCCATCGGTAAATAGTATTAAAGAGAAAGAAAGTGGATTGATTTGTAGCTGCTCTTTCTTTCTCTTTGATTTGTAGCTGCTCTTGAGCACATCCACAAAATCTAACACGATTTACATAATCCATGTCATTTAATTTCCGATGAAGGCTAATGCAGTACGGATGATATTTGTGACAAGTGAGAATTCGTGATGCACTACTTTTGCTGACTTCAGATTCGCGTTGACTCTGACGTAAACTGATATGAGGATTATGATGTACCATTGCAACAACATTAATTTCATCATCTTCGTCACTACGTACAGGCTTTTCACGATTCATCTTACGAACAGCGAGAGTTCCAGTTTCTTTTAATTTTTTACAAAATCTTTGAAAAATCTTGTGTGAAGAGTACATGCCTTTTGGATATCTTCCAATGTACAAATTTCGAGCCACAATTGCGTTTCTCTTACTTTCCCCATAAATTAGAATCATCTCTAATTGTTCTTCGAATGAAAATTTCATATTGACTATCTTATGTTCACTAACTGAGAAACTGACTGACACTGAGAGACGTCGAAAGCCTACCAATGTTTACATTTGGTGTAGTAAGCATATCCTTGAGTACGTTCCACGACGAAAGTAATAGAATATAAGCAATCAAATATCTCAGCAACGGTAAGTTTTAGGACATGTACGCTTTAGCACTTTTGTACTCAGGATCTATCGGCATCGAGCATAAAAAATTGGACATTCCATTTAAAAATACAAAGGTGACTTCTATGTCTTCTCTACGCCTCTAGTTGCAAGAATATAATTTATACAATATTATGTAGTTTCTTAAACCTTACAACTTCGGTAGGTAGGAAATTTCGCTCCGGGCAGAATTGATCCAGGGTGCAGACAGAGCCTGACTGTCGTAGTAGACTTTCGTTTGCTAAATTATTGTAATATTTCATAGAACAGGTACACGATATTAGAAAACAATTTACCGATGGAATTAAACGAGACGAATGATGAACGCGTTGATAAACGAGAAGAAGAGTATTGAATTTAGCTGATACATCGATGCTGTTCGGCTCTTTTAAACACTGTCTCATATCACAACTTATTCTTGCCACAGTTACAACGTATGTTTGCATAAAATTGTTTGCGAAACAAGTCCCCGTCCGAGAAGGAGGGTTTGTCAGTGGCATCGATGGCGGAAGAGGCGCAGAAGTATGACATAAACGGGTGAAACGGTATTTTTCTGCAGCGCGAACGAGCGCAAACGGCGGAACGGCCTCGGATACCGCAGTTTGGCGGTCGTTGGCACGGCTTCTGAAAACTTTGCTGCGCCGCTAACTCTCCCGTGTCAAGTCGAATCTCGCGGATATTACATTGACGCTGCAGATTACCGGGCCGGGCCGCCGTTTGCTCAGTACATATTACGAGCCACCCCTCGGCTCTCTCTCTCCCTCTCCCTCTGCCTCTACCTTTCTCTCTCTCTCTCTCTCTCTCTCTCTCTCTCTCTCTCTCGGTATGTCAAATATTTAACCGAGTTTCAACGCGGAATATCAAATGGAACGATCGATAGGAGTCACCAGGCTTCAGTCGGACGCGAGTTACATAGCGCACACATAGATCAACCGTTTTCCCCGTGCACCCCCTTCTCACCCCCTTGCAAACGGTGTTCCGGTCCACCCCCGACCTCCCCCTTTGACTTCCCTCCTTGTAGCCAAACAAGCCCTCTTGTTCGTCCTTTCTTTCCTTTCGGATCCTCGCTTCTTCGCCGATATACTGCGAGCCCGCGTGTGCAAACACATTCTTTCATGGGTTTCGGTACGCTCCTGCTCGTGAAACCGCTTTGCCCCTATTTCTCTCCGTTCCTCTCTCCATCTATCGTTCTCTCTCTCTCTGCTCGTTTTTAAATTAACAACGTCGCGTGGGGAATGGAGTGGAATAATTGCCGGCGGAGTGCCGCGAGATATAGCCTGACGGGAACCAGCCCAAGGACGACAGGATTTTCGAGGATTTTCTCGTTGAACCTCTCAGCGATCCCGAACTGTCATTAGTCTCAATGGAAACCGCGGAGTCTGAGTGTCATTGCCAAAATGAACCGGAAGTTTGTGTACACTGCAGAAATTATTTTAATCCGTGCGGTTCAAGGACGCATACTTGTTAAAAAAAATGTAACACGCAGACTAATAATTTGAGTCCAATGACTTGATTAAAATTCAAGCTGTCAACGACATATAGAATATATAGGAATATATCGGAATTATATTGACCAGAACGTACAAAATTAATTGCAGTGCTGCTCTTCGCACTCGGAGACAACACGACCACATTTATTTATTTATTATTTACAGAAGTAATTGCTCTATTTAACAGTAAACGCACCGAACACTGAACGTGACAGAAGTGTCTTCATAGTTTCAGTAATCGTAAAATAAAATGTTAGTTATTTGATCGTATCGAATATGTATTGATAAATAGTATTCGGCATGAAATTGTATCAATACAAATTTTATGCAACAAGAATGTCAGATCTCGTGTGTATCATAACTGATAGGATCCATGACGCTCCACAGAGAGAACAATGAAAAGGGTTAAATGCGTTTTCATATTATTTTTCAAATCAGCACGGAGAAACGAGCCGAGTTCGTTAGAACTCGTTAATTATAATATCGTATTAACGAGTGTTGATCATAATGTCGTATGATAATATTAGTACAATTATCCGGCCCGTCTGTCACAAGTCCATATATATTCCTGCATCTGTTGACACATTATAATTGCACGTTGGCAAACACCATTTGCATATTTTCGCATGCATTGCGGACACGAGTCCCCGGCGTCTATTTACGAAGAACTACGGTGCGTGTTCTATCTTTTTCCGCTGGAAATGGAGCGACGCTTTCCGGGGCATTTTTTGGATCGTTGATCTACATTCAACGCCGAAAGCCAATTACGAGATCAATCGGGTGATCGAGTTGCATTCCGCTTTTAACGAGTTTTTTTAATTTCGGGGGATCGGCGAAAAGGATTACCGAGCGCGGACACAAGTTGAAAGTTTGCGAAAGAATTTTTATGGTGAGCTTTTAATTTATTTTGCAAGTAGAGCCGTGCATCAGGAGGCAACTGGTGTAAACCGAGCGTAAACATTTTACACGAATCTCGACTTTTACGAGCGGGTTTATGTCTCGCGATCAAATATTTCGCTGGTCGGCTGCCGGACACACACACACACACACACACACACACAGGCGCGCGCGCGCACGCACGCATGCACACATGCGAGCACATAGGTGGCGACCGTAATATACGATTATTATAATTTATAAATTACTCGCTGGGAATCGTGTCTACGATGGGGGTTGACTCGTATTTCATCGGATCTGTGCTGAAATTCTGTCGGACTTGTCGCGACCGTGGCAATTAACGCGTGAAATATACTTTCACGGGTCGGTGTCGTTAATTGGGCCTCGATACTGCGCGAAATATTTGCCCGGGGATTCGGAACGCTATAAATAAATTGAAAAGCTGAAGAAGTGGCCTCGGTAATCCGTATTTCAATGAATACTGCCAGCGAAAATTGAAAAGGGGTGGACTTTATGCGGATCCCAAGTGAAATGATTGTTGTGTACACTGATTAACGTATTTGACGATTGATCGGTCCAGGATCATGTGGTTCTGTCATACATATTCAAGTAATTATTAACATTCTCGTTCTTTGGATTAGTCAAATTGAAGTCTCTGCAACGCAGGGTCACCCTAGACACCATTGAATATTTTAGAAGGTTCCTGTATTCCCAAGCTTCGTTGATTCTATTTTGCTTTACATTATTCCAATTCTTCAAAATCGGAGAATCAAATCACCGCTGTATTCGTTTCCATTAATCGTTATTTGCTTGTCTCAAAATTCATTAATTTTCTTTTCTTGGATGCAGTGATCATTGTGTCACAATTTGACATATTCGTTTAAAACGTGAACCCATGAATACAAACTTGAACGAAGAATGGACAAGGAACTCCGGGACATAATCCTTTATGTCCCGTTCCTAGATATAGTGTTCTCTACGTAAATATCTAACGTATTCGTTTAAAGCATGGATCCACGAGTAAAAACCTGAAAGAAGAAGTGAAAGATAGAAGTGGGTGCAGAACAGCGAAGCACCTTTTGCGTAACTACTTCCAAGGATCGGAATCCCCTATTTTCCCCTTTACGGGGGTACAGTCCCCTTTATGACTCCATCTGACGCATTTAAAACTCGAGTTCGCGATTAAAAGCTCGAAAGGAGCAAGCATGACCACAGTCGAGGACGTTTTATGCAAGCATTTCCGAGGAGCGTGGTTTAAAGATTGCCAGGGAAAAATGTGGCCCGTGCCACCGGCGAAGGGTAGCAAATTGCAAGAAAATATGCCGGGGCCGTCGTATCGGTTAATATGTGGCCGGGGTAACAAGTCACCATGACCCCCCTTCTCGTCGAGTACTGAAAGTACCCCGGTTGTTTTCAGCGTTTCAAAGGGATCCCGCAAAGATACGAGGCCGGATTCAGAGTTTCCACGGAATATTGCGCCGTTGAGCCGCGGCGGTCGAGGATCCCGCCGCAGGTATATTCATAAGCGGCGGGTATAAACCTCATAAGCAATGCAATACACTTCGGGGTGTAGCCGGGGCGACGGCCGTGTATTTCAGTCGACGAAGACGACGCTTTACAATGACGCCGCGGCGTGAATTAACAAACACCCTCCGCCGCGCACGTCCTGCCCTCACGAGAAGTTAAGTGCGCCACTAGTGATACACCGGCACTCGTAATCCCCTTTGCGCGCGACATAATTCGCGTTTACGCCCTCTTCCGCGTACACATGTCTCTGTTACCGTCGTCTTGCGTCTACAGGGCTTGGCCGTCGCGTTAGCCGAGAAGCGACGAGCCCTCGTCCGTCCCGTGAAATAAAAACGGAAGGCCCCGTCGACGGCCGGCTGATTAGAAAAACGCCTCTCTCCGACCGTCTACACTGGTTCCTCATTTCCGCGAAATCCACCCTTTTGTCGACACTTCTTCTGCTGTGGGCTTCTTCGTTGTTCCGTGGGAGCTGTAGAACGCGTTGTTTTCTTCAGAGACTCGTGGCGTTTGAGGTTGTGTTTCTACCTCCACATAGCAATTCCGAGGTTCTTAGCATCGGGGACGTTTGGTATTTCTACGACCGTACTTCGTCCACAATTTTCTGCAACGCTTCGGTGTAGAAGTTTTATGATCCCTGCGCATTCCTAAGGGACACTTGATTTATCTGATGGCCTTAAGAAACATTGTCTTTTCCCAAAATCCTCGGGTTGCTCTTTTAATATTTCTAAACTATCAGAGCGCAACTACTGTTGATGATTATCATTACATTTTTCGGCTGCAAGGCCACCTTCATTTATACTAATATCCGTAGGACCCTTCTTATTATTTTTGAACCCTTTGCAATTCTAACACTACATCTCTGATTATTGCAGTCCTCACATTCCTAGGAATATTTGAGAATACAACGCTTCTAAAACCTTTATTTTTTCTCGGGATACCAGGAATATGTATTATAAGCCCTTCCCTTTGCATCTCTGAAACCCTTTCAAACACTGACCCTTTTTATTCCTATAAATTTATGTGCCATTCTTGAATGATCTTAGAAGAAAATGTACTAGAGTAAAGTGCGAGGAAGACCGACAGGTCAGCCATCTTACTTGCTACCGCGAAAGATCGTTGTTTAGCCTGAGGTTCTAGTTGACTGACAACATCACGACGCACCTAGTGGGCCACTGAAGTAAATTAGAATTACGTTTGATACATTTGGAACAATGTTAACTCCAGCTTCTTACTATTCACCTTATTAATGTCCCCATTATTGTTGCCTCGTGTTGAAAATAATTAATTTTCTATGAGACCGACAGAATATTTTTTATCAAACAGTAATCATATTAGGATTAAGTAGAGTAAAATATACTGTAGATTTTATTTACTAATGGAAAAGATATGACATTTCGCAAGTGGAAAATAATTTTCCAGAGCGATTAAGGATCATCGTGGCAGGATAGCGTTCCGGGTGCGCACACGCGGCGAAGAATCGAAGGTCGAGGACTGGAAGAGAGCACGGCACACGTTTGCGTACTCTTCAGGTGTGTACGGTTTCCTGCAAATATTTGCCGAGTCTTCCCGCACTATTTATTTATCTGACCTGGGCCGAGGGATTGCGAGCGACGTCGGCCTTGTGTGTATGTATGCGTGGCCCCGGTGTTTGTGAACGCGAGGAAAAGAGAGACAAAGAGCATGGAGAGCAATCTAACCGCAGGCAGAAAATCAGCTTTTGAGGGAATACTCGAGCCTAACCCCCTGAAACAACAAAGACTCGGCACTTTGCGAAGAAGCCGCCTGTCCACCTGAAAACCTCTCTAGCCTCCCCCTCCTCCCCCTTTATCCCGTCTCTCAGCAATATTTGTCCTGAAAAATGACTTTTGATTAAACGTCTCTTTATCCCTCTCTCTCGCTTTCTCTCCTCTCTTCTTTCGTCGTTTTCCTCTCATAACGGCGTGTACAATTTTAGAAGAGCCGCGAGGAGGACGACGACGACTGTTGAAAAGGTAACGAGGCTAGAGGAAGATCTCTAATTGCACTGTCTCCGCCGCGACTTAATTCTATTGAATTTAACCCCGGATTAACTCGGACCTGTTCAAACCACAGTGGACTACGCCGACTCTAATTGCTGTACCTGTACTTGAGTTTAACGAGACAGAGTGTAAGGCAAACTTAACCGAGGTGAGATGGGGCCTAATGCAAACTTAACTAGCCTTAAGTCAGATGGAACCGAGACGTAACCTCAGCGGGACGAGGCCTTGTTGTTCCAGCTCGGTTTCCACTTAAGGCGGACTACGACGTCATTTAAATCACAATATCAGCCAGCCCCTTGCTCTGCAATCCATTTGCAGACGGTGAGATCCGCTCATAACGTTCAATTTTTCTTATTGTTCATTTCACGAAGCAGTGATTAACCCTCCGCGCTTGGAGACTTTTCTCGGATCATACAGAAACTCAAACACACTTGTTTCATTCTCATTTGGAGAAATAAGAAAGCACTCTGTTTAAGTGGGAGGTGATATGAGGTTTTATTACTAAAGACTTTATGAAACTAAATTGTTGGGTTTTGTAAGTACCATCGTTAATAAAAATCTTCTCATTTAAATTTCAAGAGAAACGTTCAATTCGCTATTTACATTTACTACATCTTAGAAGAGTATCATAGTTAATAAAAATCTTCTCATGATAATTTCAAAAGAAACGTCCAATTCCCTAATTAGATTTACTACACCTTAGAAGGAACACTTACGGGGAGTATGAATGCAAAGGGTTAACATAGAAACTTAGAGTTTCGTTGCTCAAACAATTATTCATTACCAAATCATTCTTCTATCATTCATGACCATTGTGGATTTTATGTGTTTCTGACAAAAATGAGTACATCAAATGCAAAACAGTGAAAACATTTAAGAAAACCAAAACTGTTACATTATTTCTGACTCACTAAAACAACTTAAACAGGAAATGAGTGTCTCTAAGCTCCTACATTTTAAAATTAACGCAGACAATTTTGATTTTGCATAATAATCCGCAGACGAATTGCATTCGACATTTCAGTAGAAAAGGTCGATTTTGGTAAGACATCTCGCGCCCGAGGTACAGTTAGGTTCCGGCATTTTAATCGCGACACTCCCGGCGCCAGCAACGAGTATCAAATTTATACAGTCACATAATGAAACGATTGTAGCCCTCGAACATCGAAATTCCTTTCTACAGTGCGGCTTCGCGTTATTTCAAATATACTGTCTCGCAGGTGGCCACCGAGGGTCACATTTGTTAGGCTTCTCGGGAGCAGAACCTGCCGTTTGGAACACTGGCCGAATAGTTCAAGTATTACAGTTCCCAACTATTTCCGTTAAATTCCGATTGGTTCGGTAACCTTATACGCGGTTTCTGCTGTCCGGTATCACATAACTGCGAAAATAACTCGCATTTTAAAGCAGCTGATCACCTGACCGGAATGCCTCGGCTTCTTCCGCAACAGGCACCGACGGAAATAACTGTCTTTGAATTTCCTCAAAGATCGAACCTTTTCGTCCAATCATAATGCTAACATTTTTTGAATTTTGTGATTGGACACACAAAATATTAAAACATTGAGAATATTTTAGTGATCTACAATGAGAGGTGGAAGCCTCTCCTTCATAACGCCCTAAAAAACGATGTTTCTAGACGTCTTATGTAACAAAAATACGAAACAAGTTTGGCCATGTGGAACCTATTATAAATTCATTCAGTCACATAAATTCATAGTATAACTTTCATTCAAAGCTTCATGAAAGTTTAATCATGAAGTTCATGGCAGTAGTAAAAATAAATTTCCGACAATTTTACAAACGTTTCTGTTCCAACCGTTTCCGAGAACATGTCATCAATTTCCCGCTCCCACTCAAAATATTTACGTGGAAAAATATTTCCGAAAAGAATGACGGAATGTATTACCATGTAGAAACTTGAAGCTTTAAAACGAGACTAGCATAATCCCTCGAACGTCGTCGATTTTCCGTTCTCATACTTTTATGAAGTACCTCTGCGCCATTCCAACACGATTTACCGTGTCGTGTGAGGCCTTCGCATAAATTCACAGTATAACTCTCATTCAAAGCTTCATAAAAGTTTAATCATCAAGTCCACGGTAGCATGAAATTCGAAAATAAATATCCGACAATTTTACAGACGTTCCTGTTCCAACCATTTCCGAGAACACGGCATCAATTTCCCATTTGCACTCAAAATATTTTCGTGGAAAAATATTTCCGAGAAGAATGCCGGAATGTATTAGGAAAGTAGACACTTGTAGCCTTAAAACGAGTCGATTCTCCGTTCTTGCACTTTCATAAACCACGAATCGCTTTCTGCGCGATTCCAACACGATTCACTGTGGTCGCTTGCCGAACCCCTACATTGTGGCCCGAATATTTTCGTCCTCGCATCGCTCAGGGCGTCATTCCGCATTTCTCAAAATCATAACACTTTCTCCGGCATCTCCGGACGGGTGGACAGAAAAACCGAAGACCAAGAATAATGAGAAAAAGAAAGGAGAGGGAAGGAAAGAGCGGAGCGTCGATGGCAGAGGCCCAAGAAGCTACGCCCTCAGCGAAAGACAAGCTCGGTCGGGCCGAGCAAAAACGAAGGGAACATCGGCGAGGTTCCACGGCATCCCGGATCCCGTGCGCACACATCGCTCGGCGCAGCAGTAACTCTTTGCGCGGGTGGTATTTGACTTGCTCCGGTATCCCGGTGGGTTCGGTGGTTCCTGCTGGCGCCTACGGCGAATCGGAATTATCCTCGGATAATCCCCGCGCGCGTTGGCGAACGAAAAGGCTCGCCAGAAGGAGAGCGAAAGGGGGAGAGAAACTAGAGACAGAAGGATGCAAAGGGAACAGTGAGTTTTCGCGTGTATGTAGGCGCCAAAAACAGTTCGACGCCGAATGATCCGTAAAAATGTGGGCACCCTTTTCGCGGGCCACGGCTGCCAACGCCGCCCGACACCGTTGCTGGCCGCTAGACAAGTATTTGATCACCGGGAACGTCGGCCCCTCTAATGAAGACCCACCCCCATTGTTGCCGCGGTATCTCCATTATTTTTGCGGCGTTATTAAAAATCCACCGTAGACGCCCGTAGACCGGGACAAAGAATTCGACAGCCATTGTCCCCTCGTCGTCCGCGCTTTTTGTTCGCCCGGCTAAATGTCAATGAATCTCTCCGCACCCCCGCGTCCCGTACCCTGCTCCCTAGATCCTTTCGCTCTCGTTTTCGTTCCCTTCGCCGTTTCCTTCTCTGCCTTCCTGCGTTCGCCAACGTTTCACCGCGGGAAAATCGTTCTGCATTCGGCCGGCAGAAATCAATCGACGTCGGTGGTACGGGTGCGCCACCCTCGAGTGACGTTGACTTTTCCAACTAGGGGATCTAGTTCAATATGTGTACACGAAGCCGCGGCTGTTTCGGTTACCGAGTTTCGATTCGGGGGTTTTGCTTCCGAAAGCTGTTCGGGCTAGGGAAGTGGCCTGGGAATGTGTTTAGGGACGCGTTAGGCACTTCATCATCGCCTCGCAAAGACTATCCCTCGTTGGGCATTTTCTGATCAATATAGTGTTACCGGAGGGTTGTTGCACTTTCTGCACAGTGTTTTCAAAGAGTGTGGTACAATTATACAGGGTGTTAAAAGAAACCATTCAATATTTATATGGTGTATGGGATACGCTGTACTGAGTAAAAAAGCTTTAGTAAACATAGGTCAAAAGGTCAACCGTTTCTGAGATATAAATATTTTTGTCTGCTAGTATCATGATTGACTTAACCGCGTTCTGAATGTTCTTGTTCAAGTGCCGACAGTAGGCTTCATCCGGAATCAGTCAGTTATTTATCGAAGGAAAGAAGATACCTGGAAAATCTTCTGTAAATGTCAAAAGGCCAGTAGTAAATGAATCATGAAGTTTGCAAGCAAAACTGTTTATATCTCAGAAACGGTTGGCCTGTCGACCTATGTTTACTAAAGCTTTCTTACTCAGTACAATGTATCGTATATACCATATAAATATTGAATGGTTTTTTAACACCCTGTATATTGCATACGACTAACAACGAATAGAGTACACCATGGAGCAAGAACGCTTCATCTTGTAGATTGTACAGTGTGGAGGTTTTCATTTTTAATCAGTCAAGGTTCGGACCAGTTGGCAAAGCGCTTGGTCCCACCGGCGAACAGGACCCTAACGTCGGCTTACCGTGCGAATGGTTATGGCAACCGGTGTCCCGTTCGACGGGGTTGTCGCGTAGATAGCGCGAGGGGTTGATTTGTCGGGTCTTTGTTTTTTCGCTGGTCGAATAATTGATACGTCACCGTGGGATTGCGTTTAGGGCGGAGATTGCGGCGGGCTCTGTTGAGTTGCGAGACCGGGCCCTCCCGGTTGTCCACTCTGTGCCAATAACGTGTCATCCGACACATGTCGCGCTAAAAGAGACGCGCGCTGAGTAACAATTGTGTATCGGCCACCGCAAAAGCCGGTGTACGCTGCGCTGCTCCGCGGCGAAAACTCGGAAAACCATAGCGGCGGGGGCCCGCGCGCGCGAAAGGGGGCGGTCCGGGGGCGGGGACGGGGGCCACTTTAATCCCAGCGGGGGCGGGCGGGGCGGTGCGACACGACGCGACGCAACTCGTACCGGCGCGCGGAGAGATCAAGCGATAACGAATTTAATTTTAGCACGCGGATCGAAATTCTATACGCGACGGGGGCAGAGCGTCGGAATTTCCCGATAAATTTCGCATGAAATTTCAAACTGCCGTTAAAACGATTACACGTCGCTGCTGCTAGGGATTCGGTAACAGGCTAAACGCGCGAGCGCGAGACCGGGGGGGGGGGGGGTGACCGGCCAGTTACAAAAGCCCGAATGGGTCTGTACAATGGAGAAACCGATCGATCCCCCTCCCTCCCTCCCTCTCACCCTCGATCGTCGCTGACTTTTGTCTCCGAAAATGGTGTCGCGGCCGATTATTAAATCTAGTCGCGTTATCTGGACGGGGTGCAAAATCGAACGAGCAAACACAGAGAGAGAGAGAGAGAAAGAGAGAGAGGTTGGCTCGCAGGGGTGTAGATTCGTCGAAGGGGGTAGGGGAAGACGACGAAGCGAGAGAAAGAAGAGGGAAACACACCGTCGGGGGGTTGGGAGTGGGAAACGGGAGAAAGCGGGACCAGCAGGATTGCTCTATGGGGGTGGTTTCGGGGCATGGATACCAGTCTCTACGGCCACGGTAATGGTTATAGCACCATCGCGTGCAATCCCATTAGCACCGATGCAATTTACCCGATCTATCACACCCTATTAAGCGGTGCGCTTTCCACCAACTCCCCACCGCCCTCCCTCCCCTCCTCCACCCTCAGCCGCCCACTCCAACCTCTCCTCCCCGTACGACCGCCGCCAGCCCCCGCTCCTCCCCCTGCCCCCTTAACCCCCGCCCCTTTCGGTTCCCGTTCCCGCGGACGCTCGATCGCTTAACGCTCGTTTTAATCGAGTTTGCGCAACCGTGGCCGGGGTCCTGCGCTTTCGGTGCCGGACAATGTTTTCCAGAGGAAGGCCAACGACGACGTCCGGTCGCTCCTGGCCGGACGCCGATGAAAGAGCACGCAGAGTCAGCGAAACCGACTGGTTTCCGATAATTAAACGACCCGGCCACCCCATCAACCACTAGACGTCTACGGTTTTTACGCGACCGATGCGTATCGTGATTTTTATCAAACTTCCGTCACGAGGAATCACTATGGCACTCGATTGATGGTAATCCGAGGAGAACATGCGGTTTCCAGCTGCTGACCTCTTGGAGATAATTCTCTGAAGGGGTTAGACATGGTACATAGACATGGACAAAGCCCTGGACTTTCATTCGACTTCTTCGAGGTTGCTTCGGTTTTTGGTGAAACTCTGCGGCTCGAGCAATCTTTCACACGGTTCTGTAATATTTGAGGATATTAATAGGATTGGAGGGTATTAATTGGTCTATCAATTAGATTTCCAATAATTGTGCTATACTGAATGGAACCTTAAATAATAATTTTTTGTATAATACTTTCAAACAAAAGTGTTATATTATGTTACTGGTGCTGAGTGAGTTGTTTTTTTGAAATTGTTCCTATTAACCCTTAACGGCCTGGAATTTTTTCAAGCTAACTTCCCTCCGGGTCCAAGCTATTTTTTATGTGAAGAGAAACTGTGGACACAACAGTTTTATATCAAGTATAGAAAGGAAAATATATATATATTTTGCCGCCATATACGCACTATTGGACCCAGTAAGTAAAAGTGCCGTTAAAGGTTACAGGAGCTACTAAAACATTGCTAGTCATGACCCACAGACTTTCAAAAATTACGAAATAATCGCCGGTAAATCTATTACAAAGAGTTTGTCAAGGAAAGTTGCTAAAGGAACACAAATCTATAAAACTGAAGACAATCTGTGTCATTTAGTGCCGTTAATCCTTAGCACACGAATAGCTACTGTAAGGCGCCACTAAAAATTACTTTATCATTACTCAAATTATTTTTTACATTATTAAATTTGTTTGCATTTAATAGATTACTAAACATTTCAGTATTATACGAGTAAATCGCACCATTTTCGTATGAATGACATTGAAAAAAAAAATACATAGAATGGAAATATTCTATGTCGGAAGAAATGTTTCGTTTCGGAGTTAAAATAGCTTCTAGTGCAAAGGGTTAATATAACTGAAGCCCAATTATTAAGAAAATTTATTTTCGGAACGCTCTCGGAATGAAATCTGAAAAGTACGGAGTGAATCGGCTCGACCCATGAAGAACGCGTTTAATCCAGAAGGGAATTTCATTTCGCAAAAAGACTTTGCAATCTAATCGGCAGGGAAGAAGAGGTTTCCATTACTTCGGGGGATTTTGGCAGAACTCGAAGAAGCGGGAATTGTCGTCGGCGAGTATGGGCGTCTCGCGCGGAATTTTGGATTCGCAATTTCGCCGATTTCGTCGTCGGTCCGGTGAACGGTGCGTCGCGTATCCCGCGAACTTTCCGGCGATAATCATCGACGCGGCAGCGGGATCTTTGTTTCGCGGGAACAATCGGGAATTCCTCGGTTAGCTGCCTCGGAACTTGATCCGCTAATGTACAATGCCGGGCGTCCTATTGCTGGAAGCGTTATCGTTCGGACACCCCCGGGGAGATACTCGAAATTACGGAATGGAAGCTCATCGATGTATGGAATCGTCGGGGCTCGAAAGCTCTCGAGCGATGCTCGCGGAACGGCTCTTTGCCGTGTGATACGAGATTAACTCTATGGGCACACAGATTAAAGAGACGATAGACTCGACGCGGCAGCCTGTTCGACGTGTAACGACGCCGTGCTGTGGCCCTTTCAGTTCGCGTTAATTCTACTGTTTACCCCTTGCCTTTCATCTTCGCCTAATATCGTTCATTGTCGGCCGCTTTTACCAAAATATTTCACGAAAACGACAGTTTCACTGGCGTATGAACTTCAAGAAGCGGTAAACTGAAAAATTTTTATAACTTTGTGATAAAAGATCGTCGCACCGAGTCAATTTTGAAGCAGGAAATCCCCACTTTCAGGAAACGGTGGCATTGTGTCCCTTTTCTTCTCGAAGGCGTTTAACCGTCGCGTGAAAGTCGAAGAGTGCACTTCTCTCAGGAAGTTACAGTATCGAACAACCTCTATCAGTAATTTGTTGCTGACCCTGCTTGATCCCACTTCAAGCTTTAAAAAGCAGCTGACACGAGCACCCCGTTCGACTCTATTTGACCTCCGACACCGTAGAAAAGTGTACACAATTTCTCGCTTCTTGGAGCGTAATACAAAGGGGGGTGGTTTCTCATAAATTCCGTGGCGAAAGCGGCTGATACATTTTATCGAAAGCTTCCCGATTCCGCCGACATTGATCCACCATTCCCTGCGACCGTCGGTGAAATCGACTCTCCCGAAGCTTGTCGATAAATCGACGCAGTTTCCCACGGATTACGGCAGCCTGACGGATTTCAGTCACGTTCTACTACGCGAACCGAAGGGGTCAAGGGACATCAAGGACATCGGCTGTCGCGGAAACTCGAGAATAAAACGAAGAACACCGCTTTCGGACAGCAACAGCTGGCGTGAACGCGCGCGAGAGAGAGAGAGAGAGAGAGAGATCCCTCCGACGGAGGGCTCCCTTCGACTCGATCCCTCCAGTCCCGACGAAATCGACGGGAGAGACCTGCGCCGCCCGGGATCCTCTCGCAACTCACTCAGGAACCAGCTGACGTTACTACCCTAACCGAAGGAGGATTCACCTCCCCTTTAATACATCCCTCCGAGACGCGAGGTTAGGGCCTACCCTCGTCTTCCAGATTCGTGCAGCCGGTGGCGCAAAGTGCCGAAAGACTGTTTTTCGAACAACATCCTGCGACTTCGATCCGACTCGCAGCTTACTCGCGAACTGAGCTCTAGCTCTCCGACGCCCCCGCAATTTGCATGCGAAATGAACGGGTCTGAGCATTGCTCGCTGCAGATTGTTGCCTTAGCCTTCAATCTGCTCCTCCTAATTTGGCAGAGCGATGGTCAGCTTGTTTTTCGACAGGGTGGTTTACCTCCTATCAGAGGCTCGCATGGTGCACAGACATTATTCCTGAAGAATTAGAAAAATCCTTGTACATCGAAAATCGGATTAACCCTAGGAACACTAGGGCACGGGCACCTCGAATCGACAGCTTGAAAAATGTTTTTACGTTTAAAATTCGAAAACTCTATTGCCATATGCAAAACACTCTGCCTATAAGAACGCGAAAACGTGCAGCACTCTCAGTTACAACCAAGCATTCTATTATTCTACTTGTATTTTATTTTACAACCTGAACATTTCTGTCAACATTTTCTGTACTCGTATCTTTTTTCTAAAGCATAACATACTCAAATATTACGAAGCGTAACATGAAGAACAATTTTTTTCGGGATGAATATACAGTGTCCCACGAACTCTGTCCACTTGAATATCTTGGTTATTTGAAAATGTTACTTACTCGTAGGGTTTAAGAAACTACACAATACGGTTTAAATGATATTCTTGCAAGTGGGGACGTAAAGAAGATATAGAGGTCACCTTTGTTTTTTTATGCTCGATTTCGATAGATTAGCCTATTCTGAGTATTTGTCATAAAACTTGCCGTTGCTGAGATATTTTACTGTTTTCATGAAGAATGTTAAAAGATTTAGGGGTGTTAAATTTGGACTTTGTGCTGGTCAGCAAATAGTGCCATCGCCTCCTACCCATCAATTTGGGAATATTTCATTAAGTGTACTCCTCAACCTTCTGTCGAACGCTTAATGGCACGTATTTCTTAAGTACGTATAAAAACGCCGTCAATGAAATAAGGCCCAATTATTTCTTGCCCTGTGATTCTACACCACACATTAACGGACCAGCGTCTATGATGATCAATTTCTCGTAGCCAGTGAGGATTTTGTACTGACCAATAATGCGTGTTATGTAAATTAACACGCCCAGTGCTGGTGAAAATAGCCTCATCGGTAAATAGTATTAAAGAGAAAGAAATCGGATTGATTTGTAGCTACTCTTTCTTTCTCTTTGATTTGTAGCTGCTCTTGAGCACATCCACAAAATCTAACACGATTTACATAATCCATGTCATGTAATTTCCGATGAAGGCTAATGCAGTACGGATGATATTTGTGACGAGTGAAAATTCGTGATGCACTACTTTTACTGACTTCAGATTCGCGTTGACTCTGACGTAAACTGATATGAGGATTATGATGTACCATTGCAACAACATTAATTTCATCATCTTCGTCACTACATACAGGCTTTTCACGATTCATCTTACGAACAGCGAGAGTTCCCGTTTCTTTTAATTTTTTACAAAATCTTTGAAAAATCTTGTGTGAAGGGTACATGCCTTTTGGATATCTTCCAATGTACAAATTTCGAGCCACAATTACTCTTACTTTCTCTTACTCTTACAATTACTCTTAGTTTCTCTTACTTTCCCCATAAATTAGAAGCATCTCTAATTGTTCTTCGAATGAAAATTTCATATTGACTATCTTATGTTCACTAATTGAGAAACTGACTGACACTGAGAGACGTCGAAAGCCTACCAATGTTTACATATGATGTAGTAATCATATCCTTGAATACGTTCCACGGTAAGTTTTAGGACATGTACGCTTTAGCACTTTTGTACTCAGGATCTATCGGCATCGAACATAAAAAATTGGACATTCCATTTAAAAAAACAATGGTGACTTCTATGTCTTCTCTACGCCTCTACTTGCAAGAATATAATTTATACAATATTATGTAGTTTCTTAAACCATACAACTTCTGTAGGTAACGTTTTCTCGTATTGTTTGAAGTAACCAAGATATTCAAGTGGACAGAGATCGTGGGTTTGTGCACAGTATAAAAATAATTGTGGCTACGAGGAGCCTTAGGTTTTCGCGCGATGACTCACGGCTAAGTATTCCTAGGGTTAATGTATCAGGAACGCAGTAGTCCTTTTTTCCAGCGCCCGCATCTTCAAATCAAGTCTTCCCACGGACCCGAGTCTCCCGTAAAACAGTACAATTTCGAGAAGTGCAGGAGGGACACCCTATATTTCCATCATGCCGGTGTCTCCGAAATCCTCACCCCCGGCGACCAGACGGGGCGTCGCGCGATAAAAACAAGAGAGATCCTCAAGCGAGGAGGGAAAGGAAGAGCGAGATCCAGGAAAATTTCTCGGCAACGGAAGCGAGAGAGAGAGAGAGAGAGAGAGAGAGGAGAGAGAGAGAGAGAGAGAGAGAGAGAGAGAGAGAAAGAGGCGACGTGTCCCGGTTTCCCAGGGCACGTCGGACGCGAGACACATCTTCGGGACAAATACCTCTGAGGGGGTTGGGTCTGAGGGATGGCGTGGCGTGGCCCGGTGGTAGCTGTTCGTATCCTCCGTTTACGAGGGCGACAGTGTTCGCGGAGACATCGAGGAGCCGGCCGCGCACGTCGCCGGAATACGAATGCTCATCCGGCAGGACAAATCCCGCACGACCTCAACGTTTACGCGACCACTTAAACCGAGACACGAAGAGGATCCGTTTGCGGGGCGCGGCCTCGAATCACGAGCAAGGTATTTTCCCGTGTTGGGGCGGCCGTCTGATCCATGGGATTCCGAAAGCAGCTCGGCGACGCCTGTAATCATCTCGTTACAGCCGCATTGTACTCTCCCGTAAAACCTACCCTCCATCCCTTCTGCTACCACCCCCCCTCTCTCTCTCCCTCTTTGTACGATGCGCAACCAACCCCCCTGTAGAAGGGGGTCGGTAGATAGCAACCCTTCGCTTCGGTGATGCTGGCCGCCTGGAGCTGCGCCGATGATTACATGGGACGCAGATGAGACCGCGGCGGGCATAGAGTCCTAATCAGCCGGCGCATTGTGAGCACGCGAAATTACAGGAGACGCGCGGCGGAGCTCCACGATGACGACTACGACGACGACGGACGACGACGACGATGACGATGACGATGAACGGGCACCCGGCCGCACACCGTAATTAGCACCGACGCCTGTCGCACACCCTGCAATCCGGACAACGATACCCGACGACGACAGGTGTCCCGATCTCCGACAACGTCGAAGACAACCGAACACTACTTTCCCCTGATCGACGCAAGGGCAGCGAAACGTCCGACGGGATCGATGCGTGATTTATCATTCAACGTCCCCGGTGCGTCGAGATCCCTGCTCTTGATAGCCAGTTATCAAACGGATCTGGGGTTTGTGCGGCTGGCGCAGTTGCGTGGAGATGGTTCTTTTCTGCTGGTTGTGGATAACCAACTTTCAACGCTAAACCTACCAGCCAAGAAACCTATAAAAGCGAAACGTCTTATAGAAAACCGGTCATTTTGACTGCGGTAGGTATAAAGTTGAGCGAACATGTAATTGTGAACACTCGAATGATTTTTAGGGATTTATCGTGTGTCCTTGCGCGGGATTTGTTGTATCTTTGACATGCGAGAAAATGTTCGGGTGTGAGCTAGATTTTGTCAGGACTTGTTTGGAAGTCGATTTTTGTTGACTCTTTGAGTTGGATGAATAGTAAACGCTATTATTTTGATCTGTCAGAAGAAAACAGAATTAAGTTGAATTTTATTTTATTTCTACCACATGAGGAACGCTTTTGGTTATTGGAAGGGAGCATCCATTCTTTTCGATTCTTGTAAAATGTTCTACCAAAGTTAGAATTGATACAAACATATATACGGTTGTTACAATCTATGTATATGTCACACAAACCGAGACCAAGTCGACCCACACAACGTATCTACGACACTCGAATGGAACGAATGGAACCTTGAAAAATATCTGTTTAATTCCAGCTTCTTTCGACCGTCAGTTCTTAAGATCTTCCAAATCCGCCAGAAAATCCACAAACATCACCAACACCGGCTAGGTGGGTTTCCTCGAGCAGTACCGTCGAGCCAAAGCTAAAAGATTCTCGAACCCGTAGGATCGTAGTCGGAATCCCAACCCCAATAGCTACAAAGTCGAATCGGAGGCAATCAATTTGCCCCGCGTAACACGCAATAGGATTCATGATCGTCCGAAGAAGACGATTCCCTAGGCGACGCGTCGGTGCCCACTGCGGAATGGTCGAACGATTAACTCTGGTAATCCCTCTATCTAGGGGTCGCGCTGGGTACGATTGAAATAAAAAGACTGGCTGTGCTCCGCCGGTCGGTTGGTTCGTTGCGAGCCTATCTCGCAACAATCGGCTCCATTCTTCCCTGCGGGGGCGAGCCGATCCAAGGATGAAAGGAGACGCGCCGGCGTTCGAATCGGGGCTCGCGCTGATCAACGTGGTGCGTAAGCCATGCTATTAAGGGCGGCAAGTGGGTTGCATCTGTCTGGGCAAATCTGGGCTTAGTTCCAAAATCCGACTGCAAACAGATCCCGGTTACTCAGTGCCTCTCGTCGGCAGCCAACGGCAGCCCCGTCTTTCCATGCCGGAGCCCTAACTTGCTGCCTAACGTTCTCTGCACATATTACCACGGAAAACGATCCGACTCAGGATTCCGTAGAACCTCGACGTTATCTTTACTTTGAATCATCTGTAACCATACTTTATTAACAGTTCAGCAACAACGAAAAAAAAAAAAAAATGTTCGGATGTCGACGGTTCGGATAAGCGAGGTTATACTATATCGTTGATAAAAGGAGTAAATCTGAGCCAAATTGTGTCGTGTTTGCTATCAATTAAATCAGAAAAGTGTCACGAATGTGACAGTAAGAGCGCCGTACAAAAATACTTAATAATGAACAAGTTGTCACTTTTGTGGTGTCGTCGAACCAATACACCTGGACGTCGATGTTCCATTTACTCGCTGTTGTCCAAGAGTAAGATTTATTGCAAATTCTTCATGATTTCTTCTGCTCGTTTAACAAAGATTTCCTGAAGTCTACAGTACCAAAACTTCATTATTCAGAATTGTTTCAAGGAAAATAGGCGTTTGAACTTCGAAGTCCAGAACCGGATCCGCCGGAGATCGGCGTCCGTCGATAGCGAGGACCAGGCTTCAGGCTCCGATTTTTTTCGAGCCGGTGGTGATCCGTTGCTGGAAACGGACTCGCATGTTTTCGTGATAATAATCGTGGGGCTAGATGGCGAACGGTGCGCCCTGATAACCGGCGCAGATAGGCCCCGTCTGCGAGACGATGACGATGACGTCCAGGCAGAGGGAAACTCGCGATCTGATTCCGGATAACGTCCGGTCCCTGATAAGCGCACGGGGAACGCCGAGGACTTGTCGCGACCACGTTTATCGTCGCAACAGCCACGGACCGGGTCTCCGAAGGACGGCTTGCGACCGGTTGATACATTGTGGCCGCTAATTAGGCGATAGCGGCCGACGGGGAAGTTTATTGAAACATTGCGATCCGGCTGACTGATCGTAACTCAAAGATACCTGTGGTCGCAGCCTTAGAAAAGAATCGAAATGGTCCGCTGAATATATTAGCCGGGCCAAACAGCCTTATCGCTCTCCCCTGACTGACGTGTTTGTGTTATGATACGGGTGCAAATAGAAAGTTGTGCTGCAAAAGGGGTAATTGGATGGTTGACGATGATGGAGTTCCGAGGAGATGTTCGCTACGTGGGCCGCGCTAAGCGGATTTTTGTTTGGATTAGATCGAGCGTGTCGATGAAAGTGCCACAGCGAAGTGTAACAGAAGACTCCGTAGATTCGCGATAAAGTAGAGTGACCACGTTACCGACAAAAATAGGCGAAAAATGGTTTTATGCGTCTGAACTTTTCGTCCTTATATGAGAATATTTTTCGCTGGGAAATGGCTCTTTCGAAAGGGGAAGGTTCAATCTAGTGCGCGCTGGTCATGAGCTGACGAGATTATGAAGATATTTGGTAATATGCATGCCGTGGAATCCAAGCATTTTTATACCATTGGATGAGTTTTGTGGATGAAATCGGGAGTAGTGCGCGCTAGAAAATATCTCCAGCTACAAATTCAGGTATATTGTGTCTTAATTTTCTGCGAAACAAAGCCAAAAACTTGAAGCACGTTTTTGGCGTCTATCGACAATACAGAGCAAAAAATGTGACAAGTTTAGTCACAGATTTAGGACCCGTCGGATCAAGACCAAGACGGATCTCAAGTCAGCGGTTGAAGACTGTGACCAGAAATTATACAGCAGTTACCGACCTGCCGACTCTGCAAAAATCACGTGACTACCCTTGGCCCTTAATATGAATAGACAAATTCCAAAACTGTATAGACATTGAAAGAATCCGAGAGTATTCTTACAGTTTTCTACTCATTAAAATGGTTAAAAGACAAAATTCAGATTTGTCCAATTTCCGCGTCTCACAGTGAGCTTAAAAAAGGTTTAGTTTGCATATACACTACCGCTCAAAACTATCCGGACACTCCGCGGTGGATAAGTCGATGAATCTCGTATTTAATTTTAGTGTGGTATTGGTAAGTTCCACATACGTAAGTTTTAATTCAAAACGTTAGATATTTCATAAGAAACTAATACAAGTCGATAATAACTTTTATGCAATGCTAATGCATACTTCGCAAATGCCCGAATACTTTTGAGCGGTAATGTAGGTTTTTAACAGTAACGGTAAGGAAACATTATTTTTCTCTAAGTAAAACTTATTGATCAAAGTAAGCATCACTATTTCACAATTCTATTTTTGTGGAAAATGAATTTTTTGGTCGTTCATGATCTATAAGGCTTTCGCCTGTACTTCTGGGTATCTCTAGCATCGTAGTGCTTTATTTTACAATTGCATTTTGACCAAAATTACATAATGCACAAACCCAATAAATACATTTAACAATGCTTTTAATTATTTCTGGTTAGAGATTTTTGGAGCTTGGATACGCGGTTGGAAAAATGTGTCTGGAACTGCTGACTGCCTTAGAAATTGTTGAAAGTCTGTTCCTGAAGAGTTGCAACGCACGAGATGCCTGGAGCCACCCAGAAAACGTGGAACATCTCGAAAGGGTGAATATTTCGGACAATTTCGTTATCAAGTCGATGGCAACGAGATAACATGGCGGCGTTGGCTTAACAGAAAGTAACGTTGCAGAGGGGGGGGGGGGTGAAAGGGAAACATTAAGCTCACGTGTTTCGAACTCTAAAGCGGTTTCCTCCCCCGTCGTCTTCCTCGCGAAGTAGGACGGAGCGCAAAGATGTTATTCTTCTTCCTCAACTCATACATATTTCCCGACGAAGACGTCCCCTCTGCGCCACGAATTACAAATCACCTTGTACGATAATGCAAGGGGATTCCCCCCTCTGTTCTTAGGAAACCATAAGCCCCGCGGATCCAACCCAGTCAAGTATACAGCTGTTGTACGCCACCGAGCTCTCGGAACTTAAAATTACGAAATCCTCGTTCGGTCTAGCGAGAGAGAGAGAGAGAGAGAGAGAGACCGGTGCGCCGCCTGTCGTAAATTTCTCGGCTCTGCGGTTCGGCCCGTGTTTGTACAAGCTAATCATTGACATTAATGCGAAATTGTTAGCCTCTGGCTTTGCGAAACTCCCCCGCAGGCTGCAGCGGAACCAGATGAAAAATTTAGATGGGATCCTCCGCCGCGGCTCTGCCAACTTTATCAAGGGCTGCTCACGAGTTACTGTCACTTTATTTTTTCAACTGATTATTCCACTTCGCAATATTTGCATACCGCGGGCCAGCTTCACTCTTCCTTTCACCGACCGAGCGCTGCATGTGATCGTGCTTTCCCTTCCTTTCAGGTTTTTCTAAAGTCGCATCACATTTTGTATTTTCATCGACTGGGACACCGCAACTATTTCCGAGGAACATGGTTCATAATTTCACTGGGCTTCAAATAATCTGTACAAGAGATTTGACCATTGTACACATGTAGTACAACAACATGAAACCTGTTTTCGTGCAAGCAACCTGCAGTGGCTCCAACAACAAGAAACTAAATATTCAAACTGTTACAGTTTCGTAAAAAACAATCGCACACCAACAAACTCGGGCTCATTTTAAAGCTTGAAGCCTCCTCTTTTACACCTTGGTATTCATTTTTCCCAAAGATTTTTCTGCGAGATGTAGATGGTCAAAATCCGAATGCCCTTTTTGATGACTCGAAGACTGAAGCTTCCTCTTTGCAACGACCCTCTAAAATTTGATGAATAATTTAAAAACAACAATTTATCGATCCTCTAGTCAATCTAGAGGTTCATCTCGTTGGTCACGTCTGGTCCGCGCTGATGATGCGGCATAAAGAACGAAATCGGATTTGTGGCAGTTCATCGAGTAGGGAGGTCCCAGCTTTCAACCAGAATTCGCCAGATGTCCTCCTGAGCCCAGCTCGAATTAATCGGCAAAAATTCGTGTAGGACCGAGGCAAAGGTACACCTTTCTAGCTCCCTGCCACCCTTCCGCTGGCCTCCCTGTGTTAGGTTCCCCGTGTGTCCTGTCCGCCGTGTGTCTGCCAAGTAAGTAGTACCCGGGCTACACGTAGAGTCTTGTCACCGAGCTCGGGGACTGGTTAGAGGAGGCGCTTATCGCAGCCAAGGATCTCACTGACAGCCGCCAATTAAAACATGCTAACGAGCTGCTGATCTCGCGATATCTCCGACCGGGGCCTAATTAAACTCCCGCGAGAGGGGGCGGCCGGGGAAACAGCCGGCCACGGTTAAGGGAACAACAGGGCTCTCTCTCTCTCCCTCTCTCCTTCTCCCTTGCGAGTTGCTGAGAGGAGGAGAACTGGAGAGACAGCGGAGAGAACGACAAGACAGAATCTACGAGATCTCGCTCTGCTCCTAGACTTTATCGTCCCACCGGTCTTAAGAAAGATCTCGCCAGCTACCGGTGAACTTTAACAAACCTATTTCCTGGGGAGTTCCTCCAATTATCGGTACACGGTTACCATTCTACTCGGGAGGTTAAAGGGCCCTCCAGCACGGAACGACGGTAAATGAGGGGTTAGTCAAATCGGATTCGTGGAATTATTTGTCGACGGTTCTTTATCTCGGATCGATCCCGATGGAGGCGAACAAGCGAGCAACCGAGAGGAAAAGTCTCCGGGGCTGTGAATTTAACGTGTTCCGACGGAATTGGGAGACAGACACTACAGGGTCGTGGGTTTTTACGTCTTCGACGGGATTCGAGACTCGTTTGGTTTCGGAGAAAATTGTAACGTCGTAGAAGAGGTTCTTGATCTACGCAAGCAGCATACACGATGCTTCGTCAACATTTATACTGTTTCGTTTCACTCTTCAATTCTGTTAGTTCTGTCTCTCATCCATCGCCTCATATTTTACACAAAATTACAACACGCATAATGAAATAACAAATGTTAAGCCACAAAATTACTGTCAATATTCCTGTTTAATCTATTTCTATATGCTCCTGTTACGCAGGGTGTCCCAAAAATGTTAAAAAGTATAATGTCCTTAGAAAGGGTGGTTGACGAGGTGATTTGAAACAACTTTTTCCTTTGCGAAAATGTTCTCCGCGGCTTCGTTGGAGAGATATTAAAGAAAAACACGGACCAATCAGAGCACGGCCACAGCGAACAGATTCCGGTTCGACCAATGCCAACGCTCAACGGAACCGGTCACCGAGCCACGATCGCCGTAGCCGCGCCGTGATTGGTACGTGTTTTTCCTTAATATCTCATTAACAAAGCCGCGGAGAACATTTTCGCAAAGGAAAAAGTTACTTCAAATGACCTCGGGAATCTGCCCTTTCAAGAAAGAATAACATTTTGGGACACCCTGCGAAAGAAACTTTTCAGTCTTCTCAGTTTTCTCTTGGCTTTACTTAATTTCTGTAATCGTTCGAGTGGCAGCACAGGAATTTTCTACGATAATTCTGAGATTATTGTGAAGTATGTGGGTTTCGGAAAAAGTAAACTACGCGAGAGACCTCTTTTAGACGAGTGGTCGGGTCAAAGCGATTGCATTCGTTGGCCGAGGGGTTAGGTGTCCCTCGACCTCATTGATCCACCACCGTGAACCTGCACCTTTTTTAACGAGGCCTTCCTAATGACGCTCCCGGTGAGTACACACGTGTCGAATGATGAGACTTCTGACCTCCCTTCAGCGTCTTTTAGTCCGTAGCCTAGATTATTATGGGCTCGGTGATACCATTTCTTGGTTCATGCACTGGGTCGCTTTTCTTTTTTAAGGCTGCTCCCGGAGATCGAGAATGCTGCTACGCCACCACAGTTATAAGCTCGAGCCGCGGTGATCGCCGGGAAACCAGACAGCCCCGAAACCGTAGTTTCGCTCGGGATCGAGCGGGGAAATTTATGGCTAGCCGCGGAGAGAGTTTGATCGATAATTTAGGCGGTTTAAATCATCCACAGAGCGGTGCACGCCGGGCTATAAAGTGTTTGGGGGCTCGTGTGTCCGGAGATCGCGGGATGTTTAGACGTCCGATGCTCGGAGTGATATATTCGGGGGGGGGGGGGGGCTGGATATGTTTATCGCGGATCCCAGCCGGATAGATCTACGAGCATGCTCGATCGAGAGTCACTGAATAAAAGGATCTCCCCACACGCCCCCTCCCCATCACCGCGAAAATCGTTATTTTTCCGGGAATATTAATGACGCTCATCGACGCGACGATAATATCCTATAAATATTGAGTGCAGACATTTTCCGAATTTCGATGCAAATTCTCAAGATCGATACTCGATTTTACGCGGCCGGAAGCGTTTGCTTGAATATTAATCGCCTCGAAATGCAATTAAACGCCTACGGCCCCGCTGTGGGTCACGCTGTCTATTGGGTCGTTGCGGAAGTAATTGCGGGCTTAAACTGGCGACTTTTAAACAGTACTTATGTTTCAGTTTAAAGTACATTCTATATATGCAAGAACAGTTTGCGAATAATTCAATCCATAATTCCACGACCATAATTCAATCTTTTAACTAAACCACACGTACCGGAGATGTTTAGTGTGCAACAGCTTCAGCATTGAAAATCGCCGTTATTGTATCGTTGCGCCGACCTGGCATTAAAAGCAGAGTATTTTTCAGTTAATAAATTTATCTGGGGATCCACTCTTGTTTGTTTTCTTGGTTCGATGATCAGCGGATATCGGGCCGTTTTATCATCGTCAACAGCTGCTCAGCCGGCGATTTTTCAGTTCGTGACGGGCGAACGTTAACTCTCGGCCGTTATAAATATGCATTCGCGTTTTCCGCTGTCCAAACGCTTTTATGCTTGCGATCCTCGCATCTCGGCGACAAGTTTTGCGGTGTTTAGCACGGTTGCACGGCCTTAAGCCCCGGGACGTGACGCGGAGTATTTGCGCGCGCGTTACGACTTACCGCGCGTGATCAGATTACGCGTGCCCCGCGGATTTTACAATCGGCGTGTGCCGCTCGCGAAAACCTCTCGGCGGACCATAATCGACTAATCAGCGATGCGCTTGCGTCGCCGGTCTTATTGCTGGTCGCCTTTTCGCGAAGTTCTCGCTATCCTGCGATCCCTGCGGCTTCTTCTCGAGGCTTCCTTTCTTTATGCAAAATAAACATTTTGCGCGTGGATTCCAATATTTAATTTGTCTCCTAATAATTCCAACGAATTATAAATAAGTTGGAATTTTTTTATGGTGATACTATTTTGTGTTTTATCCACTTGTTTTCTCTCGACTGTTGCTCGGTCCTTGATTCTGGATTGCGAAGAATTTATACAGGGTGTTCATTTGAAAACTTCCCAGCCGGACACCTCGATATTTCTTTATAACTATAAGTGCAACTGGAAAACATCAACGATTTGAGGCGAAGAATTTTACACAGTAATATGCCTCGCTCTACTTCTCTTTAAAGAAGTAGCTGGAATTTTTACGTATAACAAGATCCCACAATAAAAAATATAGGTTTTCATTTGAAAAAACAAAGTTGACCTCCACATGACCTTGAAAACGCCACCCAAATAAGACGTGTTTTACGCTTCTTTTCATATCTTTCATACTTTTCGAGGTATTTGGCTGGAAAGTTTTCGAATCAACACCCTGCATAAGTAAAATCGTGAATAGAGTTTATGGAATTATGACGAAAATGAATCGATGTATTGTTTTCGAATTGTTCAAAGTATTGGAGGAAGAAATAAATTTTTAGTTGGCCCCTATCTGTCGCAATTGGTGCAGACAATTTTTATTTTGCTGTGTCCTCAATGTCCTAGAAGTTCTCGTCTTAATTCATCGGCGTACTTTTTAATAATTTAACATTATTTTCGGGAATAGAAGGTGTCATATACGTTATTCTATACATTATCAGGGTGGATAGAGTGAAACAAGGAAACAATTAATAAATGTACCAAAGAAAGTAGAAATCCAAGTTTCTGGAATTTTCAGGTTTCACGTACCAGTCAGACACACCTAATCCACTTACAGAGAGACCAGAGAAAATGAGTACGAACGAAGCCAGTTCAAAACGAGCTTGAGCAATTTGAAGAATGATGACCACACTTTCGAGGATATACTGTTTAACACACGTGAAATAGTCGATACTCGAGGGACCACAGGATCTGAATGCGTCCAGAAGACTGGAGGAAAACGTAAACACCGATTGCGAAGCGGAAATGAATATTATGCAAACGAACCGGTTGAAAACAACGAGCTCCAGCCGGGGGAATACGAGGGCAGGGTACGAAAAGCGAGGCTTTAGCGTTTCGTTAGCGTGGTTTCGCGGGGCTGCAACGAATGAAACTGCAACGAACGAAACTGCAACGATGTTCACGGGTCATAACCGCGGCGAGAGGGTCCTCGGCGTAAAATATTTCCTTGTCTAGGCTCGGCTGACCCAGTGCAGCCGCTTCGGCGCGGCGCAGATGTCACGATGCATTTTCTCATGCATATTCCATCGCCGGAATGGAAATGTCGCCTTAACCCGTACTAATTTCGCGCGCTGTATGTCAGTATTACAATAAACATGTTCGTTGCGCGAACCCGCGCGGCCGCGCGCGCGCGCGCGGGCTCGGCCCTCATGCATATGCATTGCCCGTTCGCCTACCCTTAATAAAATTCGAGCGACGGCTATCCCCCTAACGCGCACGATCGTTAAAACCGCCTCGAGCACGCTCCGCGTCGCATGCACCGACCGCACCACGCTTTTCGTTAAGGTTACTCCTTCCTCCAACTGTAAATTATGTCAACCAGCTGGTCAGACCTTTTTTGCACGGTACTGCCTCCGACATTTTTTACTAACGGAGCCATGATTGTTTCAAACCAGACGACTACCGTGCACACTGCGATCGTTAAACAGTCTCCCAGTGTTTCTCCGATGCATCTCGAGAGGATTATGCAAGATTGTAGGCTATTTTGTCTAGGATCATTTTTTCTTATAGATCCTTCACTGGGGACGTTCATTTTGGTAAACTGACATAACAGCGGTGAGATTGTTGCAGTCATTTTTTGATTGACCGTTTCAAGGATTTCCGTTTTATCATTTTTGACATTGTGTGGAGATGCTTTCGTGAGAAATCGTTCTACATATAAATTGCACTATCTTAACATTTAAATATATACAGGGTGGGGTATTTAAAACAAGTGACCTGAATAACTCGCTTGTTTTTGAAGATAGAAGAAGATGCATCAGACCAAACTTACTTGGTATCGAGGTTCTATTACTTATTTCTTTTCTAGGTGGAGGCGCCAAGGAGATATGAAGATCAAATCTGTTTTCTTTTTAAACGGACCGGTATAGTTTTCTATTTACGTTCTAATACCGTGTTTCTAGACGAATACAATGATCTATTACGAAGGTCATTCAAGGTGACTCACGGTCAACCAGTCATGCGTAATAATGAAAATGAGGCTAGGTATTAGCTTTTCGTCTTTTTAGTTTTAAAAGTCGTTCCCATGCAGTTGTAAATTAAAACCACTCCTAATTTGTTCCTCACGATACGATCACAATCGTGCACACGTATTAAAATTAAGACTAAAAATTGTCCTAAAGTTCTAGCTTACATTCTCCGACATCCTGGTCGATAGGAGACTTTCCAGGGCACAAGTTGAATTTCAAATAACTTTTGGACGTGCCTAAAATAAAGTAGATCCGCAAAACCGCTTAAATATGCACGATTACCGTCGAGCACACCGCTTTCAATGAACGAAAAGCCGCGTTCAAGACAAAGTGAGCGTCCGAGGAACCGGTTCCCAGCATGCCTCTCGGATTCTCCCAGCGGCTAATAAAGCGAGCCCGGGACACGGTTTTCGCAACAGTGTTTCTTAATTGCAGATTGCATTCGTCCGCCACTGACTCGGTTCTCTCTCGATTTCCAGCGCGGCGCGGCGGTGGCCGTTTTCCAGCGCGATAACTCTTCTCGCCGAAGTAACTCTCTCGTTGCGCCATTGTTGCCACGAACCTAACCCGGCCAGTGAAAATAAACGTTAACAGTATCGTTTCCATCGATCCGTTTTTCTCGCCTCGATTTTCCCCCGCCGGGGGTCTCCGGGCATCGAAACGTCCGTTTTCGCGGAAACGCGGAAGAAAAAGCGACCGGGAGGTCCGCGATCGTTACCTGCCGCTTCCAGCGAGCCTCCCTTATTATTTTCCCCGGTCGTTTCTCACGAATTCCTTTATCGCAGCCGTTGCCGAACGCGAGACGAACAATCGCAGATATGAAATAAAACCGGGGATATTTCGAGCGGAAAGGAAACCCGGCAGCGTTGCATGCTTGTTAGCGATCAAGAAACCCTGGTGCTGTTCCCTTGCTACTTTTCCCTCGTCCCTTTCTCTCTGACGCTCTCTCTCTCTCTCTCTTTCTCTCTCTCTTCCTCTGTGTTTTTCTTTCTCTCTCTTTCTTCTTTTCACAGTTGCGCAACCCCTTTCCATCGATCGGACCGGTGACGCAATTGCTCGTTTTCCCGGGGGCCAAAGGGAAAGCTCGTCCACCGAACCTCGAACCAGCAAGCTCGGGGGGAAACAGAGAAACGAAACAGCTAAGAAAAAGTCCAAACAAATCGCCGCTGCGCCGCTAATTGTTTGCGACACGGTCGGTACTTGTACCGTCGAGTCGTACAGCGGTGCTGCTTCTAGAAGGGTCTGTGAAAGTTCATAATTTTATACGATTTTCACGAAAGTCTTCGTTCTGTGTCTACACTAGCCCATAGAATGAATTCTTTGGTCTCGGTTTACGTATAAGTAGACTGCGGATCTTTATGTATGTGTGATTTATGAAAGTTTTCCAAAAAATGTTATAATACAAAATGCAATAGAATTTAGTACGATTTTTATTTGTTTTGGATCCACAGAGGTTGTTCCCATGGAAAATAGGATTTTATTTCATTCTATTTCCTTGAAATTTGTCTACAAAAATCGGAAATTGCAGAAACATCCGCAGTCTACGTATCAGCAACTCGAACTTCGTTATTTACGAATATTATTATTACAATTCGAGTGGACCACGTGACTTGAATTTTTCCAGAACTTAGAAGAAACAGTCTGCAAAATAATTTATAAAGAAAGTTTCAAGAAAATTGTAATCGACAGGAATTGCGGAAATAAAATAGTAAATTTTACAACCTTTTTGTACGAATCTGTAATGAAGATTTAAAAAGTACGTTTTCTAGATCCGAGTTAATTACTAAATAAATTGCTGAATGTTCGAGCATGGTACGAATGAGTACATGCAGTTACATGTAGACGAAATGGACAAGGTCACATGTTAGAAAAATATTCCCAGACGAAACCTCCGAATTCTGAGATCAAAAAAGCTTCAAGTGCTATAACTGCGAAGTTAGAAAATGGGTGCACCACGGGAAGAGTGAAATAGGTTCCAACAATACGAACAGTCTCCGACCCCACTCGTAATGTTGACGATCATCGACGCTTGTTTTTCTCATGTTCGACGACCAACTCGCCATGCGTCGTCAGGGTTCGTGTCGCCTCATCTGGTCCGTAGACGGTTATCTTGGCCGCCGAGTGGTTATAATTAAAGCACCACTAACGAGAATCCGTTCGCCGCGAGATAACGAGGTCTTCGATTTAAAAGAGACCTCGGGGCCGAAGAAGATGGAGATTCCGACTACCGAAGCTGTAAAAGAGGTGTTCCGGCGGGGGAAAGGGGGGGGGGGGGCAAAAGACGCGTGTGCGTGTCGCACACTCACGGTGCCCAATGAAAAAAAAAAAGAACAGAACCATAGTAAAAATAAAAAGGAGGAGGAGGAGTAGGTCTCGTCCGTGAAAACAGACAAAGTCGAGGGCGGCTCGCGTGCTCCTACCCCCGCCATGGTCGCGCGCGCGCCCGCCTCGATTGCTCGGTTAATATTTTATTCAGGGCGGAGTCGGATTTGCATACGAAGTGGGCACACCGAGTGGGCCCCCATTTCTGTCCCCCCACCCCCTCCCCTTTGGCCACTCTCCCTCTGTCTTCTCTTCCGTCCTCTCTTGTTTTCTCTCTGTCCAGGTTCGCATCTGCAAGAGATGCCGAGATACCGGCCGCGACCGAAGCCGACTCTCGTCGATCCCATCCCCCGTCCTATCCATTTTGCTCTTCGATTCGATAAACAGTCGCTCACCCGACTTAGAAGGGTAGATCTTGATTTTCCAATGGCCCGTCGAGGACCCGGCGTACGTCAACACCTGCGCCACCCTGGGATCCCGCGTCTGAATAAAAGATGGGCTACCTGTGCAACGTCGAACAGGAATTTCGTCCATTGGCAACTCCATGGGCTCTTTGTCTCGGCTCCTCATGGGAGATTTGCGAAACGATTCTATGATTTGTTTCACATGTTTCGGGTATCTTCCTGATCTGGCGTCTCTTCTCCATCCCTGGTTGCTGGTTGTCGGAATATCTGGTTTCGTGCAGTTGGATTCAATCAAACTGAAGGATCGTTCAACGGTTTCGAAAACAATAGCGAAGTCTTCGAAGTAAGAGCTTGCTTTATTTTGTTCTAAATACAATGCATCTTGAGGTTCCTCTGAAAAGCTGAATTGTTCAGCTGCCAAGTCAGAATAATTGTTTCTCACAGAATAATTGTTACTACCAGCAACACTCTCCAATGATAATTTAAATAAAAGATCTTTGTTCCATTGAATTTCATTCATTGCACTCATTCGTATGTTAAGCAGTGAATGTTCTTGATTGAAGTTTCTCTGTCTCGAAGCCTCTGTCATGACTGCACCTAATTGATTGATAGTCAGGTGTACAACAGATTATTAGCAACCAAGTCGGACAGCTTACCTATCGATCGAGTACTATACACGATATAGGCAGCACGGTGGTCCCGATGAAAAATTAAATAGGAGTGTGAGCTACTTGCGGATGATCCTCGTATGTCCCGCTTCCCGATACGCTTCTGTTGAAGGTTAGGCATTGAGAGCAAACGGATGTCGGAGGAAAAGAATAAATATGTCGACGCCAATGGCAGGTGAAAGGACAGTGGTACACCGGATCCACGAAACGATGGGTCCAGGACGGGCAGGAGGATCCCTGTTTAGCCAGCCGCGAAATTACGTAGTTTCCTGGTCGGGGAGGAAGAGAACGGTGGTGCGGCTTCTGTTCTGTTCCGTTCTGTTCGGTTCGGAAAACGAAATCCTGGGCGTCGCGAGAATTCTAACGAGCGACTCCGGACACGGCTGCGTGCACGAGCAAAAAAGCTAGAGGACCTCGTTAGGGGAGAGAGAATCTCGCTGGTCGGCGTCGTTATTTCGATTAATTATTGGGCGAGCGTTTGTTGGCCGGCCATATTGTGCGCGGTCCAACGACTTTGATCGCGTCCTCCGGGGAAAATGTCTGCTCTGCGAGACACGACCGGGGGAACCCTCTCTTGTTCCCTCTTTTTTTCTACAATTAGCGAGAATTAATGCGATCCGGGACGACGTGATTTCGATTCCGCTGACAATTCGGGACCTCATTATATCGGGCTCCCATTCAATGCTTCTCGTACAGCCCACGGTTCTGAAACGAACGAACACTCGAAATTGCGTAGATCGCAATGTCCGAGTTACAGTACTGTCTTTTCGGCGAGTTTTAATTACTGGACCGGCTGGAATGGATTTTGTATTCAGTCGCGAGTGGTTTACATTTCTCAAAACAAATTGTAACGATACAGTTACGGGTTGATCGACGAACGGCTATGAGTTGTTGCAAATAATGGCGGACGTATAGTGTGGACAACGTACCGGACAACATTACCTTGAATATTTCATTTATTCTTGATGATGAATCGAGGAGGTAAACAACACGCCAATGTCATATCTTTTGAGATATCAAGGTCATAGATATTTTTAACACGGTACGAAAGGTCACGTGAATGGCATCTTGTTTTTGAATTGGACCTGACTTCTTGATAGAAGGATTCGAAAATTTTGTCTACCACAATCTGTTATAATAAATTTCAATAATTTTCTACAAGAGTGTCATATCGAGAATCCGATGTGGAGTGTTTCAGCTTGTCCGACAAGAGTACGGAACAAATATTCCCGAAAAGTATGAAATATTGCTGGGTCGTAATAGTGATCAGGATCTCGAGCAGAGCTTGCAAAACGGCGGTAACAAGGGACGATCGCGTGTCGATGACACGAGCACCGGTATTAATCGCGTCGGAACAATGAGAGGCGGCCTCTCGGATAAGACCACGGGCAGAATCTAAACCGGCAATTAATCGGGTCCCGATAAGTGAATCGACGCTGGCTCGGAACAAGTGTTCCCGTGGTTTCCGCTCGTCATTGTATGGTAACCACGCGAGTGGGAGTCGGCCGATTAGCATGGCGTACGTATAATTTCCCGCGCAATTAAGTCGTCCCGATGTTAAACAGCCGGTGATTACAATCCTGACGAGGGCCATTACGCGGGGGGGGGGGGGTGCCTTTTTCGCGGGGACTTCATACAAGTCTAATCGTAATAACGATTAACCGGACGAGCTGTAATTAAAGAGCGAGCGGGGCCGAGCCACGGTTCGATAGCATCTGTGTACCATCACGGTCTAATGACGAACGATGCCCTGAACGATCCGTTCGCGAAACTGGACGGTGTCTATGTACGCTGTACCGTCTACGATCGAAAGGATAATCCGGCCTGCAAACGAGAACGAAAAGAAATTGCCGTTCCGAACGACGACGCGACGCGACGGTTCTTAAAAGGAAACCGTTTCCTCGCTCCTCGGCAGAAAAAAAAACAGATAGCAGTGTAGCGAACGCGTGGGGGTGGACCGGCAATCGCTTCCGGTGCCCTCGGGACCGATGACGGAGGAAAATTCCCGGCGAGATTTCCGGAGAACGAACCTAATCCTCCCGGGCTCCTCGCACAGCGAATTGGATAGCACCGGAAGGGGTGAATTAGCGTAAAACTAGCGAGATACGGGACCCGCTTACGAGCCCTAATAGAAAAGCGTCGGGGATATTTCGAGTTTTTTGCGATTCGGTTTTTCCCCAATGAGACTGCTATCTTCATTGCTCTGCTAACACTTTTTCCCTTTTGAGACGGCACGTAAACCTCTTCTAGCTTTTTCTGAATGGATTAAGTTCAGGTTTTGCGAACTTGCACTGAGTTTTCTAATGGACGCTGCATGTACCTTGTAATGCTAGGTTAAACGAGTTTAATGGCGGATCTAGGCTGATGTATCCAGAGGAACCTTAAAAAGTGTATTTCAAAAAATTGGAAAACGAGACGGTTTGAAATAGTTTTAAAGAATATCAGTTGTCATACGAATTTAATTTGTTTCACTCAATAATAGTCACTTCAATAATAGTTGTTCGTATTTGACAATGAAGTTCCCACCTTATACTATTATACAATCTAGTCGATGTCAGGCATAAATGAATTGATATTTTTTGGTGTTATTTTTATTGCAGTCATTGTCGGCCACCTACGATCCCCGCGGCGTTCAACGTGCCAACGAAGACTATTTTTATTGGGAAGATCCACAGACGGATAATGAAACTCGTTAGCCCGAGAGTTATGGATTTCTCCGTTCATTCAAAAGCCCGAACAGCAAAGTTCCGGAGGATGATGCAGCCGTGGCGATCGTGTGCGTGCGTCCGGAATAGAATACAAATCGTGGGAAGCCGGCTCGGCGAGGAATTCGCGGACGTCCCGTAGTCGAAAAGAGGGATTTTTCGCGTGACCGATCTCGCAAAGATGGCGAAGGATGAGACGTGTTGCTCGGGCTCACGCGTTTGCGTTTCCGTGGCAGGCGACGGCGGCGGCGGCGGCGGCTGCCGGTTGGACGGGCCCTCGATAAATATTTATAGTCGCGATCACAGCGTCCATAAATATTTATTCGAACATCGAGTTACTATAAATATTTATCATAGTGTTCGATACACGGCCTATGAAAACGGGATATAATTTATGACCGCGATGGAAACACGCTGGGGGGAGACCGCGCACCGCGTCTCTCGCGAGAAAGATGGAGAAGTTTTCTCTTCTTTGGTCGCCGGAGTCGCGTGTAAATTGGTGCCCCGACGCGCGATGGCCGTGAGCCGATTCGTTATTGAAAGGAGAACCTTTTTTTCTCTATTTTAACGCGCCGTTGCGTGCCTGATTGGGCGAAATTGCGCTGTCCGTTCGAACCCCGACCACTCGTAGATCTGCCGTGATCGAGCGGCCAATTATTCGAGGGTGCGAACTCCGTGTGGATACGCACCGCGAGAGATCGTTTCGTTTCTGGAATGGAGACGTGGCCGCTAATATTTTCGCGAGCCTCCGTTGGACCTGCGAAACTTAACCTCAAAGTACCAGGCAAGCAAATACTATTATGTTATTATTTCGTTACTTCAAGCACGCAACCTCTTCTTTACACTCTTCTACCGATATGTCTTTTCTTCTTCTTCCGCTTTTGGTCCCATTTTCCTTACTTATGGACTTGACATTATATTAGGCACATGGTTTCTTTTCTTACCTATAGTAATAGACAGTAATATCTTTTTATTCTTGGGTTCGCATATTTGTCATGTTTCTTGTATGTTCTTTTTTTCATTCTGCACTCGTACATTTCATTTTAGGCACGCCGTTCTTCTTCTTACCTGTTGAATAGTACTATATTCTTTTACTTTTGGCGGCGACTGAAATTGTGTTGAATAGGGAAAAGGGAGCGTTTGTTTTATTCTAGGCCCGCTAACTAGAAGACCCGTCGGTAATGCTGTCTAGCGGGCCTTGTCTTAGGCCTTACACGCTGGGATGTCGGAAGACGGTTGAGGATGGTATATATAGTGATCGGTGACGGATCAAGTACTAGCGGGAAAGGTGTTGACTATTTGTCCATCTACTGGCGAACATAGGAGTTAGCCGCCACAACGTCATTTTCCTTATTTCGTCGGCATTATATTTTGAGTATTTGTATATTTGTATGGTATATATTTGGGAAAGAGTATAAGTATGCTAAGGTAAGAGATATACTACTACATTCTCGATTAGTATATCCTCGGTACTCGGAATATTTTTATTCTGAATAAAGATCCGCAGTTTAGTAATAACAGACATTGATTTCCAAGGGTCCGTCACTTCCGGGAAGGACAGAGATGATAAAGCTTGATAAGAATGGTAAAAATGTAAATTTTATATCTGGACCATGGCGCGTAAGCGTTGTCCTGCGATCTCCTGCGGCTAAGGATCGCGGGGACGATCGAATTTTTGCCCGGAGTTCCTGTCGTGTCGCACGAGACGGTAGGAAGCCGGCATAGGAATTACTGTCGACGCCGGTGTAATAATATCCAGTGGTCGTGTCTGGTCGCGAGCACACGCGCGGTCTACTTTTCTTCTTCTTTTTTTTTTCTTTGCACGGCAGGCTCGTTTAACGAGAGAGTCACGCGATCTACGCGGCTGAATCACGGCTCGATCGAAGCGCCCCACATTGTGACGACTCGCCCATCCAGCTGGACAAAAAGCATTCTTTGCAAAGTAGTTACCTCCGACTGATAACAGTCCCCTCTCATTTTTATATATTTGCAATCTACTTCTGTTTGACCAATTTTGATCTTAGATTCAACGTAAATAGCTGATAATTTAAATTACAGTGAATTCTCGATATATGACAACAATACGGGCCTTACCAACGTCATATAGCGTCCAGAAACCGAGCTGTGTTATGTTTACACTCTTCGGCGTTCGGGGCCCCTTGATCTACGAGACCCCTCACGGGGTACACCCCGCGGTAGTGGGGATAATACCGCGACGTTTATCTTGCAGGCCTCGGCGACATATATATAGAAATCATTGTAGTTGCTAGGACATTAGAATTTAGATGGGATGATTTTAAAACTTGGTCCAGTACGGAATTAATTCTTGTTGCAAGGTACTAGTTCTTATATCATGTTAGGCGATCCAATACCTACAAAACGAGTCACATTTCAGCCACTATAAAATGTGTTGCAGGTCAAGAGATCTCAATTTTTACGAATCAACGTTCATTTGCAGTTTACCTTTACGAAGAAACAGCCTCGAAATTTGTACAGTTTCGTTCCCAGCTTGTTCTTTCACCTGGTCGCTGCATCAAGCCAAGCTTGATTAATTACGGACCGGATCGGGCTGAATGTAAATCGCGACAGCGACGGGAGATTTTTACGCTTGCGGATCCACGGGCGCGTAAGAGATCTATGGCGGCGGATCACGGAATGTTCACGTGCGCTACATGACAGACGCGCAATCGACACGGTGTATTAGTGCTTGTTAATGCGTCGGACCGCGTCGCTATTTATTGCTACCGGCGCTGCTACTATATCGCGTGGAACGCACAACGTGGGCGGTGAGCAGGCCGCCTTTGACGCAGCTTGACCCTGCCGGTCCTTCGTTAGGGTTTTTTCTAATTGCCTTCGGCCCTTCCACTCGAACCGGACGATAAAAACGTCCGGGACACGGTCGAATCGAATGTAAACATCGACGGAGCGAGATTTTGTTTCGAGCGAGAGGGAAACGGGTTTACTTTCGGATTTAGGGTGGAGACGGGGAGACAATCGCGGCTAGATTAATCGCCGCCCTTGTCTTACGACCTGGTGACAGCGCTGGGTGATTGAGTGTAATGGACGGTGAGTCTGGACTTATGGCTGGCGTGTTACTCGGGAGCTTGGCTGCTGGACTGGTGGATTTAAGTGTGAACTACTTTTATTAGGATAGATTGGACAAAAATGTGAAAATTTAATGGAAAATTTGGCGTTTCTATACCGGAAGCTTTCGGACAACCCAGTCCTCAAGCAACATCTACATTCGCTGACCTAGTCTGCCATATTTAAGAAGATTCTACGGGGCTAATTGACACCGGAATTGGATTCGACAAAATATAAACATAATCACCGGACACTGACAACTTAAAACATCCTAAAAAATGTATTTCATTCGAAATTTACCGACAACATTTTCTATGAAACTGCCCTCGAAACGAGCTACGACAGCTCATTATTACTGGATGTGACTTTCAGAAGAATGAATTGATATCCTCACAGAATACAAACACAAAATATCCACTTGTTAAAAATGTATTTCATCACAGAGTTACTGATATCATTTTTGTAGAAACCACCCCTGAAAAGAAAATAAAACGACACTTCAGCAAGCTCATTATTACCAGAAGTTTCTTTAAAAAGTGGAAAATGCAATTCTCAAAGTGTGCGGATCCAAAATATCCACATTTAAAAACATATTTTACATCAATCTTCGCAGTATGCCCTTAAAAAATACGACTATTTAGAAAGCTTTCTATCACCGAAAGTGACTTTAAGAGGTAATAACTACAGTTCTCAAAGCGTAGAAATCCAAGACATCCACTTTTACAAAATATATTTCACCCCAATTTTTCCAGTACAATTTTTCAAGAAACTACCCATGAAACAAACTCTAACGACTCTCCAGCCACCCCATTAGATCCCGAAACGTCTCCAAGAAAGAAGAACGCGCGCCATCAGCCAGCGCCGACCAAAACATCCAATCTTTGAAAAGTGTTCCAGGTATTTCGCGCCTTTTACCTCTCGAGGAATGGCGCCATCAGCGAGCTCGCGGGGAGCAAGTTGTACGACCGCACTCCGTGGAGCCCATTAATACCGGAAGTGACGTCGTTTGCATGGAAACGACATCACGGAGGAGGGCGCTCGGAAGAGTGTCGATTCAATATCCATCGAACGTGCTGATGGGGTCGGGGATAGTCCGGAGGCGGGGGTGCCAGGTAAAACGAGCTTCCCCCGAAGAAGAGGCCGTAGGGGTGGTTCCGGCTAGAAAAAGGCTGGCTCATTTCGCAGTGACGACGAAATCCACTGCGATTACCTCCCCTGTTAGGTCTTCGGGGTAGTTGGCTGAAATCGGGGGTCGGTGGGGGTACCAGTGAAACACTATAAGAGGTACAGTTCACTCGAGTTTGAAAAGATATATTTAAATCCCAGTTATATGTATACCATTTCTCAAGAAACTACCCCCAAAAGATACTACAAAGACTCTTTGGCAAGCTCATTATTGCCAGAAATCTCTTTGAGAGGCAAGAACTGCAGTTTTGGAAAAGTATGAACTCAAAACGTCCACAGTAAAAAACAAAAATACATTTCACCTTAGCCAATAGAATTTTTAAAGAAACCACCCTCGGAAATAAAGTATAAATTTTCTAGCTGATTGTCACTAGAAGCAAGTTTAAAAAGCAGGAATTGAAATCCTCAGAGGGTACAAAACAACAAGACATCCATTTTCAAAAAATATACTTCACCCCTAAACTACCCCTGAATCAAACTGTAATAATTCTCTATGGAACCTATTAATAACAGAAACAATATTAAGATGGAACAACTAAAATTCTCAAAGAGTAACAGGAATCTGGTGCGATTACTACCCCCATTGGTTCTAGGAGCGACCGGAGAGGGTTGTTGGACGAAAACGAGGTTGGTTGGGGGTACTATTGAAAACCTATAAAACAGCGTAATTCGGACGGAGCCGCAGTCCATTGCAGTTTAGCCGGAAACGCAATTTAAACAAATTGCTGGGTGGCGCCACGGTCACCCCACCCCCGCGACCCCTTTCGCGCGTCCATCTCTGCCCGTTGCGTCTCTATCTGTTCATCCATCTTCGTGTCCGTCCTCCTCCCGTGCCGGATGCCTTGCTCGATTAATCGAAATCGAAACGAGCGCGCCTCTAGAACGGATGTTTATCGGCCGTAGGGCAATAATTCGATTTTCGGTTACCGTTCCGAGCCGACATACAATCTCTCTCTCTCTCTCTCTCTCTCTCTCTCCCTCTCTCTCTCCCTCTCTCTCTCTCTCTCTCTCTCTCTGTCTCTCTCGGCCCGTTGCTCATCCGCGACACGACAAAACTACGATCCTGCCGGAGTTCGCACACGGTTTATGGATTTTCACTTGGCCCGACGCCATGCCGATCGAATTAAAAACTCGCCGACGCCGCAGTATCCGGTGTCAAAACGTTCTTCGCGCGATTCGGTTAACGGCCTCGACGAGATTTGCGGGACTGGTGCCATCTCATGCATCGAAATCCTCGTGGATGATGCGAGTATAACATTTATGGTCCTCACATAAAAAAAAGGGAAGCGTCCATTTCAGTTTTGTGAGCTCCTAAGGTACCCACTACAAGGAGCTGTGCCACAATATGTTTAGAAATGAGATTTTTAATAATTCTGGCACTCCGTAGGGTCTGAAACTGAAATATTTTCCATTTAATTTGTATAAAAAATTTAGCCCCCGCTCTAAGATTTCTACTGGAATGCAACTATTTACTGAAGTCTTGATAACTCAAAAACCGAGTGCTTTAATAGTTTCAAGCAGATTTATTAAAATAGAATTATTTTATTAAAGAATGTAAGTATTTATATTCGGCCGTCAATTTTATTAACTTTCCAGCATTTATACAATCTTTCTGTCCATTTTATCGTTCCTGATATCTCGCGTTATCATTTTCGGTAGGTTTTCGATCGCAATTCACCTACTTACAATAATTACAATGACTGCTGCATTATTCAAGGATTCCATGCAATTATGTTTTACGCACTGGCATATGCCACGAATGCAAAAATCCCTGCAGCAACACACGTTGCATATTTCACCTTATTACCGACTACGCACGGTAGTTTGCAATTCAAATTACAATAATTTTCAATGGTTTTCATTCGATCCAGTAAAGAGAGAGCAAGAACGATCGAGTTCCTTCCGCTGTAATTTTTGTCGAGACAATGAATCACAATGGAGCTCTAAATGCACAGACCATGCTTTGACATTTTGAAGTATCGTTTCAAATTACCATACCGCGATACAGAAGAACTTTTACATTGTTAAACCCGTTTTTATGCAATGAATTAAATGGAGGGAAGATAGAAATTAAAAACTGCGCCAGCTCGACATCTACAAGCAAGAATTAACCCTTAAGTGGTCCTTGAAAATATACTTGAAAAATGCAATGATTCGATGAAATTATATTCAATATTATATGTACATTTAATATTCATCTTCATCGAAATGAAACGTAGAAACGTATTTAGAATTTCATCTAAACGCACAAATAGTTATATTATTAATAGTTACGCATTAAATAATTAGTAGCATAAATTCGAGTGGGCTCCAATAGTTTTCTCAACGCTCAACAATATTTCCGAATTCATAAACCACCGATTTTAACAAAATTCATTAACCTACGCAATTTTATCCTCGCCTACACTGATTCTCGGAAAGAATTTATGGAAAACTATATTGCCACGCAAATAAGCTGCACCTGCAAGTACCGCTAGAGGGAACAATCCGCGGCGTCGAATATTAGCGGATTTTCTGGCGAACTCCGAGTTAACTAATTTTGCAGGGCTCGCTAATTAACGGGATCGCGTTATAGCCCGACCCATCCCGGAAAGAAAGTTACGGACACGTACGGGCATTAAGGGCGATTAATGTGGAAACATGCTGGCCGGGGAACTCGATTATCAACGGTTAGTGAAATTAATTTTGGGGAAAGAGGCGGGGGGAGGGGGTTAAGGGCGGGCAGGGAGCGAGGACCCGGAGAAATCTCATTTGAGACGTAACGAGGTCCAGTGGTGAACCGGAAGAATTCGATTTTCCTCGCGGCGGAATCATTCGATGTCTCGTTGTAATAGGGCGAAACAGGCTGCCGCGGCTGAGCTGTCCAATCAGCGACACAGCAACAAGCCAGTTACGGATAGCCGTTACGGCCGTAGCAATTACATACGTCGCGTTGCAGGCACAATGGATATTCGCCAGACTGTTTGAAATTCGAATTACCGCACGGCTATCTTGACGCGGGGCGGTTCTGGGACGTAATCGGGCCCCGATTGCCCGAACCCAATTCGCCGATGAACTTTTGAACCCGTCGCGCTCGATCTGCGTTCAGGGTAAAGCACCAAACTTCTACAAAAAAATTATTTCTATAGATATTACATGGTATCGCGGGAGGGGGAGGGAGGGCAAGATATGGTATACATGACTTCTTTATAAGTAGTGGCGTTTAGACGATATAAGGGTGAGTTTTGATTTTTTAAATCGATGCAGTTTCTGATTCTCTATAAAAAAGTATTAACCCACCCATGTCAAAAAATGATTAGTTTAGCTGATATTTCAATTTAAATGTTAACAATCAAGACTCCGTAGATTCGCGATAAGGTAGAGTGACCACGTTACCGACAAAAATAGGCGAAAAATCGTTTTACGTGCCGCAACTTTTCGTCCTCATATGGGAACATTTTTCGCTGGGAAAGGGCTCATTCGAAAGAGGATGGTTCAATCGAACGCGTGACAGTCATCAGCTGACGAGATTATGGAGATATTTGGTAATATAAGCGTTAGAAGTAGTCCAAAAATTGACGATGCCCATGCCGCGGAATCCACATATTTTCCACAGTGGAAACTATCTCCAGCTACAAATTGAGCTATATTTTGTCCTTCATTCTCTGCGAAACAAAGTCAAAAACTTGAAACACGTTTCTGGCGTCAGAATTTATGATATCGATAATACAGAGGAAAAAATGTGACAAGTTTAGTTACAGACTTAAGACCCGTCGGATCAAGACCGAGACGGATCTCAAGTCAGTGGCTGAAGGCTATGAACGGAAATTATACAGCAGTTACCGACCTGTTGACTCTGCAACAGTCACGTGACTACCCTTGGCTCTTAAGTTTTTCACGGTTTAGTATTTTATCGATTAATTTGTGCCATAAGACCCGCGGTTTGATAATCAGGAATATAACACCTCGGTAGACGGAACTGCGACGTTTAAATTACCGACACGACGGAAATTGTAGGTCGCCGAAAGGAAAAAAGGAGATCCGAAAGTTTCTTCAATGGAGTGCACGCCGAACGAACGGCTACGTTGTCTCCGTCGTTTAATCACGTTTTTCGCGTTTTACGCAACCGACGGGGGTGGCTTCATCCCCGGTCGAATAAACTTTGTTTCTTCGTTCGGGAGGGGATACCCAGGAAAGGAAAAGGAACGAGAAGGGACGGTGACGACGACGACGGAGGCGACGAAAAAATCGTCGGGACCAGGAAGGAAACTCGAAGGGGTAGTAATCGCAAACGGGCGACGTGGCTCTCGAACTTCCAAACGAGAGACACGCTGGTTCCTTCCACCGACGCAATTTTTCTCGAGCAGCCTCGCGAAACTTTCCTCACCGGTTCGACACACTCGAAATCGACCGAAATGCTGGTGTGTTTGCGTGTCGAGTCACGAATTGGACCTGATATAAATATTCGAGAGAAAATCATTTTAATCCTCTGCAATACTGTATTTCTGCGAGATCATACTTCAAAAGTGGGTTTTAATCTCGTGGATTCATTTCGATAAGATCTTTTTATATTATTTTACAGAATTACTTACTCTGCTCCTAAATTTTTGTATTTTGAGTAAGTATCTTTGTGCATTTGTGATTTGTAAAAATTTTCCACAAACTACTACAATACCAGGAAAGTTCAATAAAATGTAATACTATTTTTATTTATTTTTGATCCACGAAGGCTGTTACTCCTCTAAAATTTGCCCAAAGAAATTTCAAATTTGCATGATTATCGCCCTAACCGCAATGTCAAAACTTTTTTCTTGTTATTTTACTATGGAAGTTTTACATTAATATATGCGCGACATTCTGTTGATTAAAATGATTCCAAACATGACACAATTCGGATTATATTTACCTGTTTAATCCAGGATATAGTAGAACCTCGATCATCCGAACTAATCGACATACTCATGATTGAACAACTATGTAGCTCCTTACCTAACCAGATTAATTCTTTACTAACCTCAACAGTAAATCCCGTAGCACATAGATCACTTTCCACCAAACTATTTACCTGAGAATTGAAGTATCGTCGGTTCGGATACTAGAGGTTCCAGTAAATCGTGTATTAAACTCGGGAACCTAAACCAAACTGTACCGTGTTTGGTCTCATTTTAATCGGAAAAATGTGACGAGTATGCCAATGCAACTTTCCTAAAAGAATAAGATGCAGACTAGATGAGGTAAGAAGATTTCCGAAACGGGAAAATGAGTGATGAGTGGCTAGCAAGAAGCGGAACGAGGGAGAACTTGAAAGAGGCAGGTCTCGCGCGACAGACATCGACCTTTTCGTGGATTCTGCAGCTCTTTCCGGATGTTCTTGTCGCCGGTTCCCACGGGATCTCTCCGGGAGACGTTGGCACGCCCGTACAATGTATCCAAAGAGGCGCTCTTCAAGTCGAACCGGTTACGAGGCGGGTCGGAGGTCGCGCGGAGTTCGCTTTCTTGCTTCTCGTTCGAGGCATCGCGTCGGATCGGATCGGGCCGCTCAAGTGGGTCGGACTCGGGCCTATCATTGCCCGGGACTTTACGAGTATTTATTGCGGGCGGGCCGCAGCGATCGTGTACCACCGCTCGATCTTGAAATATCAATTTCGTGCGGTTTATTAGGGCCCCGATGCCTCGCGGACCGTGATAGTTCGACGAGCAGAGCCGGCCACACACGTCGCGGTGGATTTGCTTACCCTTTGCTCGTTTCCCCGTCGCTATTTGTCGCTCGTTCGACCAGGCAACGTATGGCAGACGTATTTTATTCCATCGGGTGTACACCTTTCTTATCCCCGTACCGTTTTCTTCTACTCCTTTCGCAAACCGCTCCAGAACTGGGGTACCAAGCTTGTCTGACGAGGCTTTCAGTTCCTCATTCGTTCAGTTGATTAAATCTAGAGTGTGCGGATTTTATGCATTTGTAATGAGAATGAGTAGGTGAAAAGGTTCAATTATTTCACAACGTTTGCTAGGCGATATTGGACAACTTGACTATTCGATCGGACGGAGAACATTGCCACGGAAACAAATCGTCACGGTCGAGGCAGAGCCTAACAAAATTCCAACTCAATCTAAACCCGTGCTAGCGGGTTCCGCAGGAGTATCAATTTTCCGGGGAAGGCGTCGACTTCGGCGAGCAGGGCTGTTTCGGGTCGACAATTGACAAAGGACAGCATCGAGCTCAAACACCCTGATAGAAGCAACGGGGTAGATTAATTTTCCAAGCAGATGGGACATGGAGGACCGATCCTCCGAGTCACGGATATATAATATATATGTATATGTATGTATCGATTTTCCATGACTAGGAAAGGGTTGGGCATTCTCTGTGTTTTGCGCGCGGGGGCGGGAAACAATTAATAGGCCCGCCGTATCCGGCGCACTTGTAAGCGAGCCGGGATATACCAGGTATACACGACACATGGCCCATTACGAATTAATGTAGCATTTCACGGCGAATTAATTACACGAGGCAGGGCTACCCTCTACCACCCCCTATCTCTCTCACTCCCTCCCTCCCTCTCTCTCTCTCTGTTTCGTTCTTTCTCTTTCTTTTCTCTCTTTCGAGTGGCTCTCGAGAACGAAAAGAACCCGACGGAGCCCCGTAGCTGACTCACCGCGCTGCACTCGAGTACCAAATCGTTTTAATGGAACAACTGTTACCCGTTCAGCCCCGGTTCTACCTTCGGCGGGACTAAAAGCGCCGCGTACCCGCGCTCCGTCGACTATTTTAAAACGGAGGAGCCGCGCGGCACGCCCGCCTCTCGAGTGCCGTCGAATATTGAAAAAGAAGATTGTCGAACGGCCCCGTAAAGGAAGTGTACTTAATACGATTTAATCTCCTCCTTGCATCCTCCGCCGAGCTGCATCCGTTCGGAAAATAAAAATCAAACCGAACCGATCGCCCGGGAGAACGCCCGACGAGTTTTATCAACCCTCACTGACGAATCATGAATACTCGCGAAACTGAAAGAGCAAACTTGATCGTATTATTAGTAAGTCCCTTTTATTGTAGAATCTCTTTTCATTCTTCTTCTTCTTCTTCTTTTTTAGCGTTATTCGCGACGGTATTTCAAGTTCACACTCTTATGTTTAGACTGCTGATAATGATCTGTAAAATAGTAGGGCTACTCATAAATAATTAATTATTTGCAAAGAATTTGTTTTGCCTTTAGTTCTGTACCGATCGTTCAAGAGGAAACACCTATTCTTTTACAGTCTTCGGTAAAGCAGCATGTGTTCAAAATATTCTAAAAAGTATAATTTTTTTTACAACCCTGTAATAAAATGGCGGCATCCGTAACTTCCGGATCATATTCGTCATTGCATACTTTTTCATTTTCATGCGGGATTTGATGCAACGGTAGCAACAAAGAAAATTTACGATGTTTATGAAGATGTATTGAAGGTCAACAAGTGTCAACGTTGGTTCAGGAGGTTTGCTGCTGGTGATTATGATCTCTCTGACAGGCCTCGAAGTGGACGACCAGTTTAATTTGATAATGACACATATAAATAATCAAACTGAATTGTTTCTGTGTAAAATCAAAGAAACATAATTCAATGTTTCACACTATGTTCCTTTGTCATAATTACAAACTCCTGCAATTACCTCATCACCTCCCACTCTTCGTTCTTGTTCCACCTATAGATGTCAGGCTTACCGACCTTCGCTGTTACGCGGGATGTTTTGAATAATATTAGGGAAGTGTCATGTACTTTCAATACATATAATAAATTAACAACTACAAAGTTTGTTATAGATTTCAAAATAATTGATTACTTATGGGTCCCTCTAATAAATATTGTCCAAGTCGATTACAAGTAAACTGCGGATTTTATTTCGAACTTGTCAAAAATAGTAATGAGAGAAAGAACTTTTTGCTTGGCTCCTGTTCCTTAAAATCAATGCACAATATTTTTATTTTGCATAAAACGAGTCTTCAATATAATTTAATCCAGTCATTGCATTTTCGATGCACTTTATGAAGATCCACTTAGGGGTTGAAAAATGAGTGTACACTATCCGATGAATTTTCTACGCTTATCGCGGGGAACGAGCGGCTCGATTGCGTCTGGCTGATGATATCTGTCGCGGTGCTGCACAAATTGCGCGCCTCCTCGAAAACGCGCGAGAGAGGGGCGGAATCGCGACGTATCCGGCGATGATTCGAACGTAAAACGGTCGACGGCCACGGTAATGAAAATATGCTCGGTAAATGGGCCGAGGAAGAATGCAGGCAGGATGCCGGTAAGGATGCCGGATGAGCCATTTGCTCGAGTTAGAGATATTCCTCGAGGGATTCGGCTCCCCGCGTGCCACGGCGCGCGTCGGCGAGAGAACGCTTAACGATTGATGCGCCGGATGAGTCGTCGCGAAATTTTATCAGGTCTTAAAGCCCCGGTCTTAAAACGCAGACCCGGCTGCCTGCAGACTCTTTCCACGGCAGGGCGGCCGATGTCTATGGAAGCGCGGTTGGGGTTCCGCCATTTCGTAGACAGTTCTTTCCTCGTCATTTCCTTGAAAAACTGCCGCGCGATGAGACAGAGGGAACCGGACGATGTAGCATCATATTGTATACGCGCGTCATTCCGGCATCGTAAAAGTAAACTTCGAATCGCTATATTTAGATTTATAATGTCGGTAAAATGTACAGCCTCGGTCGAGAGCAGTGAGCATCGGACGGAACATGAATTGCTTGAAAATATCCTGTTACGTTAGAGGGTGACTCAAATTTTCGGGGACGGTCTTTGGTTCGGCAATATTGGATCGCTTATAAAATTAATGATGCTGAGTATCAATTCATTAACGCTGGAACTGACTACATTATAGCGTAAGGTATAAATTAATTAATAACGCTGGGTGCTACTATAAATGGAGTGTATTCAATTATTTTAGTGTAACAGTTTTACACGTCGCAATTAACATTCAGATCCGCAAACTTTTTTCACGTTTTTCAATCTTTCGCATTCAATGCCGAACGACCGGTCCAAAATCCATGAAAACATAAATCGAATCGGATGTATGCCCAAAAAATAGAAAATACGAAAAATCCAACGACAGTCAAAAGCGACCTTGGGGGGTGGGTGCGAGAGAGTTACACCCTCGCGGAAAAAATGTTTGCTTGACGGGCGGGGAAGGGAGGAGGAGGTAGTGGGTTGAAAAAAGCGGCGGAACGCGACCGCTAAATTTCGGCAAAACGAAATCTCGTAGGTCGTGTATCGCGCGACGCAACCCTCGCCCCGTTCCTCGTTCGATTTATGACGCAATCAGATACCATGGCGCACGGAACTGACCATAAAACATGGGAAACTACGTTGTCACCCAGTGGCCGTACAGTCCCCGGCAGAAATCGCTTTTTACCAGGCGCCCCGTCGCCGTCGGGACGAATCGAAGCGGGAGAGACGCATTGCCGGAACGAAGACGCAGAGCAGAAGTTATTAATCGCGACTAAACGCGGTGAATGGCTGATGTCGGAGCGAAGCGGAACGAGAAGAGACATCGCCGCGACGAACATCCGATCGGGCACTGTCGGCCAACCGGTGAAAGGCCCGCGAAATTTTACAATTCGAGAGAATGGTCGAAGGAAGTGTAACGTTTCAATTCTACTCACGATGGTCTCAGAAAATTTTCCTAACCGTTTGTTTCCTTTTTAGCGGTTTTTGTTTTTTTTTAACTATGTGCCCCCACTTTGAAAAATGAGAAAAAATAATATGTTAATAACCATAACTAGTTGCTGAAACTGCAAAAATGTAAGCTTAGTATCTCATAACCTCCAGAAGAAATCGGCTTTCAAAACTTTTTTTATTTATTAAACTTCGGTTAGTCTAAAAATTCTGAAAACATTCATAAATGTACGTTCTAATAGCTGAAGCATATCTGATTTTTTGTCGGAATTTTGAATTGAAGAGGATAGGAGAAATCTCGAAGAAACCTGATTTTCTTTCTCACACCGTTACTACCCCCCACATCGACATATAGGGTTGAAAATTGGTACAAAGTATTTTCTTTGGAGAAGCTATCGAATGGACTATTGCAAATTCAATTTGGTTTGGGGCCACTTTTGACCTCCGGCTACACCCTCTGAATCTGTACGATTCCTTGATTTTATGCGGAAGTATTAACAGTATCTGCATTCTCAAACCTTCTCAATCAAATTGGGGGATCTTTTCGGCGAACTGGGGCGCCATTAGATTTGAAATTCCAATAACAATTTAATTAAACATATTCCAAAACTATACTTAAAAAGGATCGAAGTTGAAGTATTTGAATGATACTTGGCTAAACCTTCTCAAACCTTTTGAGACCTTCTCAAACCATCTCAAACAAAATGGGGGATCTTTCCGGCGAACCGGGGCGCCATTAAATTTAAAATTCCATTCGCAGTTTAATCAATCATATTCCAAAACTATTTTTTAAAATCGTCGAAGTTGAAGAATTTGAATGAAACTAGGCTAAACCTTCTCAAACCTTCTCAAACTTTCTCAGACCTTCTCAAACAAGATGGCGAATCTTTTCGGCGAACAGGGGCGCCATTAGATTTGAGATTCCGTTCGCGATTCGCGCGAGTCAATGACGGCAACCGACTCGCTCAATTCGATCGTCGGCTGGCATAATCGCGGAGGCACATCGAGCGTGAGACACCTCGGATTCAGCGGTTCAGAAGGATGAATCGCCTAGCGTGTCGGGAGGGGGGGGGGGGGGGGTTTGATCGTCGAAAGTCGAGAGATCCGAAATTATCGCGACGATTTACGAATCCCGTCGTCTATTGTCTGTCCGTCGCGCGTGAACGCTCGGCGCTCGATCGGGCGCTCGGTCGACGCTTTCGCCGACGCTTTCGCCGACGAATTACTCGAAATTTTCGCCCGGGACAGATTTCACGGTCTGCCTGAGACGTTCGAAAGTTTCGAGACATCGAAGCGAAGGCAGCAGATACGGCGCAGCGCGGCGGCAACGTTGCCGAAGCTCGAAGCCGACAGAGAAGCTGCGAGCGTAGGTAGGATCCTCCCGGAAGCCCTTGCACTTACTGCGGCGGCGGGCTGCGAGAGGGCTGGAAATCGCGGGACGGGGGAGGGGATGGGTGAAAGTTTCCCTTAATAACTATGCCGCGTAGCCTGGCAATCGAGGCGTGAACGCGAGATACGGATTAAAGGGGAGAACTTCGCGTCTCGCTCCTACTGCGAACAAATTCCGAAGCTTGTTTTTCGACGGCCGAAGGTTGAAGGGCGGAAAACTGGGACTGGCAAGCGACGTCTCGAACTTGGTCACCCCGGCGACGGGAATTTTTCCAGACCCTTCCTCCCTTCGTCCCCCTGCTTCCTTCATCCTAGTCACTTCATCCCCCTAATCGCGACAGCTTGAAACTTCGGAAACTTCGAAACGGAAATGTCACTTATATTGTGTGGGACACAGAGGAGTTCCAATTAACGACAATGTTAACTACTCCTATCCGGAAATTTTACTAACATATTCCTGACATTTTTCTGATTGGAATTTGTTTTTATTACAATATATTTTAATATTGATTGGCACCTTGTAAGAAAAGAGGAGCATAGACGAATCGATAACGAGTCGAAAAAAAAATAGTATCTGATAGATTACAGTACGATACAACTGTTAATTATATTTAATAAACTTTCCTATGACAATCTATACAATGGACTGTGTTTGGAATTATGCCACGCTTGGCCTCATTTTAATCAGAAAAATGTCCGAAATGTGCCAGTAAAACTTTCACCAAAAAATTGTTGTTAACTATCAAACCTTCTCGTAAAGACAACATTGTCGCGAATATTCCAGTTGAGCGCACATCATACGCTCGCTATTGGCCCGTCAGGTGATTGAATACTCGAGTGAGCCGCAATAAAAATCATCAACGGTGAAATGGATCTAGCAAAGTGTCTGTGCGGACACGAAACGCCATACGTTCGGGATTCATAAGGAAACTAGACCTTGAACGCGTATTCCCGTATCGCTCGATTTGTCAAGCTCCAATATCTGTCGCGTATCGAGCGCGGCGTTTTTCCCTTCTCGGCAGCCAGTTAAAAATCGTTCGTCGCCGCTTCGGGGACCGGGACCAGACTTTTACGCGCACTAAAACGTCGCGAAAGACGGCGGTAAAGCTCGAGCCGTCGTATCGCAGATTGCCTTAAACGAAAACCGATCCGTGGCCGAGCCGGCTTTACGAGGAGATTAACGCTTTTTACGGGGTTGCGTGTCGCGGGGATCCGAACCTCTCTTCTCGCACCCCCATCGTCGATGGCTCATCGCTGGATATGTAAAATAAAAATTTTCCGCGCTTATCCTGGAACATAGAAACTATATTTATACGTTCTTTCCTCCTTCGTTAATCCTAACCTGATTGCAAATCTTTTTCATATAGGCGTGCTGTGAGTGCGTGGCATTTGTTCTTGCATATTTTCTGCTGTTATAGGGATCTCGTTATAAATTTGACTGTCTATGTAATACCACTTTTTGTTAAACAGTTAGTTTTGAGAAACCTTGGCCGTTTATGTCCGAAGCGAAATTTCACTGTTCAATGTTTTTCTTCTCGATATCTATTTCTTCCCATTAACGCTTTAAACATTTGATGTTACAACAATTGTATATTAAACAAATGTATATTAAAATAGGGATTTCAATACGTAGTCCAGAACATTTTCAGATTTTCTTAAAACCTGGAACAGTAAAAAAATTAGTTATGCTCAGTGAACATATGCTCAGTGTGACACCGTCTAAAATAAGTATGCAGACGGAAGGTTAAACACTCGTTACAAGATAAACGCACTAGAATTTCACAGTGAATAACACAAAGAAACATTAATTCTTTTCTACTTATTTCGGTATGATTTTTTGTCGTTCAAGGTCACTTGAAGGTCATGGTGTTGGTAGTCGTTGAACTCGTCTTGATGTGCTCTACGATGTAACACAATAAAAAATCAATGTTAAGTAGCGAAAAATTGTTAACCTTGGAAAACATCGTGGATAACAATATTCGTCTGACAAAATAACACAGGTGTTGTGGAGTGGAGGATAAAAGAGACACTCTGTACATCGATGTGAGACTTCAAAGTTGCAAAGAATTGCACCCTTCGAAAAATGGCGTTGAAATTCGACTCTATCGAGGTAGTTTCGAGCCTGCTCACAATGCAGTCGATTCCTGCGCTAGCTATGAAGTCTGGTGAATGTAATACGGTATGGTGAATGCAGAAGGCGTCGCGATTGGCGCAATAAAATCGCGAATGGAGGGTGCCGCGCGATTTTCGTCGCGTTCCTGGCGCCCGACCGGATGCGTCGCTGTTTATATCGGCAATTAACAAGTTGCCGTACGCCACGCTCCCCTCGTTCGCGGCGCGCTAACGATCGCGAGGGGGTTGCGATTTACGAAATTTCGCGAAAGTCACCGCGGCGACAATGGATCCTCCTCCTCTCTCGCTCTTGCTTTGCGGACGATAAAACTCGCGAGACCCATAGCAGCCTCCGGTTTTAATGAACGAGACCTCTAATTTATCGTCCGAGCAAACCCCCGAATTAAACGAGCTTCAAAAAAGCTCGGGGAAAGGGCGCAAGAACAGAAGTAACAAACGGTCGACACACGCGACAGAACCTTGTGTACCGGCGACGCACAATAACACGTTTCGACAAGGGTGAGAGCTGAGAGAGAGAGAGAGAGAGAGAGAGAGAGAGAGCCACGGATTTCGTCGACGAAACGACTCTCTTTCTCTCACTTAATTGGAGTGCGCCACTTTCGTCTATTTCCGTCGCCGGATCCTCGAGACTCTTCTTCCGGGATCCACTCGTCCTGCTATAAGGTAATTAGCCAGACATTGTTAGCGATCTAGTTGAGCATTCTGTAGTCAATAGCTCCTTACGCTCGCCCGCGAGTGTCTTCTTTGTCGCTCCCTTCGGGGAGTTTCGGACGTTTCGCTGCTTTACGACGAACAAAGTGCTCGGTGTATTGTGGTTGCACATGTTGCACGATTCTCAGAGTTTCTCGTGGTTATTTAATCCTCCCTTGTATTGTGGCAAGTCTGACTCGCGACGGAGATTTTCAACGGAGTCTGCGAAACGTGAATGTTACGCATTTCCTTTAAGCCAACGTAGAAGTGTGTTTTCTCCTCTTGTCGGTGTTTCAGCATTGAAATAACTATCAGGTACTTGTTAACCTTTATGTCAATAAACAAAATTTTTTACGATATTCAACGATGTTGTTCTTTGTAGTTTCAATGCATACTTCTATGCCTCAAGTATACAGTGAGTGTAAAAAGTATTCGTACACCGCTTATAGTTTTAGAAAACCATATACATCTTTATGTAATTGTACATTCTTTTATAAAACAAAAACACAATTACGATTATTATATGTTTCAACTACAAAATGTGACATGAATAAACTAACGAAAAGTTAACGTTAATGAGATATATTGAAAACAGTCTGAAGTCTCTCGAAATTAGCACACAAAAAGTATTTGTACACGTAACAAATTTAGCAATAAACGTGTTATAATTTGCGAAAATAAATTAAATTAATATTTCGTTGGATAGCCTTTCGACTATATAATTGCGTCCAGACTTCTTGGCATTGAATTCACTAAATTGGATGTGACTTCGTGTGTTATATTGCACCATTCCTCTTGAAGAGCAAGTTTTAATTGTTCTTTACTTGAAATATGCCGGGTTCGGATTTTTTTATCAAGCAGATCCCATAAATTTTCGATCGGATTAATATCCGGTGATTGCGGAGGTGTTTTCAAATATTGTGGTGTGTTATGAAGCAACCACTCTCTTGTGTTGCTTGCTGTATGTTTGGGGTCATTGTCTTGAGTGAAGATAAAGATGTCTTTTAGACCCATTTTTTCTGCACTACTTACAATATGGGTTTTTAATATGTTTAGGTATATTTTGTGGTCCATGATTCTCTCGATGAAGTGTAATGCCCTCACTCCAGCAGCACTCATACAACCCCAAACCATGACTGAACCTCCGCCGTGTTTTACTGTGAGACATAGATTTTTTTTTATAGCTCTGTATTTTTCTTCCTCCAGACCGTACACTTGCCATCAGAGCCAAAAAAAATTAAATTTACTTTCGTCGGTAAATATGACTCTTTGCCAAAACTCAATTGGTTTATTAATATTATCTTTCGCGAAATCAAGTTTCTTGTTTCTATTTACGACATTTACGAAATACTTCTTGCGAGCAACTCGGCGTGATATTCATTATTTCGTAAACAATCACGAATACTGCTGGCACATACACTTACTCCAGCGTTGTTTGCAAGCTCAGCAGCCATCTTAGGGGCACTAATTGTAGGATTTTCTTATTTCACGCACTATAAAACGTTCATCGCGTGAACTAAGTTTTCAAGGTCGACCAGATTTCGCTTTATTTTTATTGGTTTTTCGTTCACCATATTGATTTATAATTCCTTGTATAGTGCAATGTGACCTCTTAATTGTTTTTGCTATTTCTCGCAATGATTTGAACTGATTATGCAGTTGTATAATAAATTTTATTTCAGTCCCGCTTGTTTCCTTACCTTTACGATCCATTTTACCGAATGTTACAAAAATTGACTGGTTTTGCAGAAGGCTGCCACTAGACTGTGCATCAAAGACTCTGTCTGATTATTTGTCGGGCCCCGCTAAACCATAATATAAACAATCGGACGCCTTTCAAGTGCATTCTAGTACTTGTACGAAACTTTTTGCGCGCCAATTTAGAGACACTTCTCATACTTTTTAATTTGTCTCGTTAACGTTAAACTTTTTCAAGTATATTTATATGACAGTATGTAATTAAAATATATAACAATTACAATTATGTTTCGTTTTATAAACATGTGTGCAATTACATATAGAAATACATGGTTTTTTAAGCCTACAAGTGGTGTACGAATACTTTTTACACTCACTGTAAATTAGTCTGAGATCAACCAACAACATAAAAGTCGATAAAACCTTTGTAATTGTCTACAAAAATATGAGAGAAATTGGAAATAGGTATCCGGGTTGTTGACCTAAGGGTTAACAAAGCAAGATCGTTAATTCTTCCAGAAGAATTTCTAAAAATCGCGTCTCTTGCGAATCAAGAGAACGGAGATCGAGAAGGAGGGGATCGGAGAAGGTCTCGAGCGTTTCCGGCGTTGTGAAAAATATTCGGCAGGTAGATTCGCGGGGCGATTCTCCCACGGGCGATTACCGGCGGTGCTCAAAGAAGATCGTAGGCAGCAATTAACTCCAATTCAGCAGGATTCCGGCGAACGGAGACGCGTCTCGCGCGGTACGTTATCTGCGACGTGACAAAAAGCAGAAGAAGAAGAAGAAGAAGGAGAGGGAGAAGAGGAGTGGAGGTCGCCGGGCCGGGCCGGGCCGATTAAGAGAAGTGCCGACTGCCGCGCACGCGGTGCTGTCCTCCGCCGGCGGCCTCTCGGGAACGAACTTAATCCAGTAATCTACTTTCCGGGAAAATCACATTCGCAATCAGGGCCGGGCGAGCATATCAAAAAGGTTCGCGCGTGAACGACTCGCCGAGCAATTATATTTCCCGTCCGCCCTCGTTTTTCCGCCAACACGGCCGACCGGCTCTCTCCACTCTTATCCCCGCAATTTCCTCGGTTTTTCCCGCGTCTCCCCGCCCACGACCATCAAGCATTACCGCGAGTCAGCCGAAAAGTAACGCGACCACGCTGGAAAAACACACCGCTCTTCAAGGCCCAGTTTACGCTCGGATACGCGTCGTCTAGCCAACCCTGTCCACTATAGTCGTCGAAAAGTGGACGCAAAAAGCCGCGGAGTTTGCGAGAAGATACTGTTTTTCGGTGAATCAAGTGGACTCGTAACGGACGCTGTCCTGGCAATATTACTGTGAATTTACGGCCTTAATGTTTGCACTCTCATACTCTGCGTTTCTTATTTCTGATATTCCAACTCCAAGAGATACTCGTGTGTTACTCGGGCATTTTCAATAATTCTGCAACGAAAAAATTACTAGAAGCTGTCCAATCTATGTACCTTCAAACGAGTCGTTCATTAAGTTGCAAGTTCACTACTTCTTTTGAAAAAAAAATTCCCAAATATCGCGTCTTTTACATGAACCCTCGTTCAGCTCTCAGAGATTCTCCACAATTTTTCAGTGAAAAAATGACTACCGGTAGTTAAAAATACATACTTATTCAGCAACAAATTGACTACAATCTACGTTTGTTGTAACAACAACTTTTTTTAAGGACCGGTCGTTTCGACCACGCAGGTTAGGAAAACAGATATGCAAGAAGTGTCGGTAGGTTTGGTGTTAAATAAGGTGCTCGTTAAAGAAGCAGGTCCATTAATTCCTCCGGGATAAATTCGCGAAAATCGCGTCCTTAGCGGACGGCTGACCGGAGCTTAACGACGCCGAGTATTTTTTTCTCCAGCGGCGTTTCTCTGTCTCTACGAAGTGGGAACGAGCTTGTCACCGTCCCTTTCGCCTCGAACGAGGAAGTCGTCCTTCGATTTCCATGACAACGGGACGCGGGCTTGAATGCACGTCGTTTAGGGGCGATCGACAGGCCTCTGGGCCTCTCCATATTCAACAAGCGAAATTCCCGGCCTCTTCGTCACCGCGCCGATCCATCGCCGACTCCTTAACGTCGAACCCGTGGAACCCGGGGGCTGCCGGGCTTTGTCGCCGGCGACAATGGCCTCCCAGGATTTCCAAGTTCGTTCCTGTTCCGCGAATTATACCGTCCCGCCGACAGATATTTGCTTTCCGGTACGATTGGACGATCGATCGTGGAATTCAATAATGAACCGCGAAACTTCTTTCGTTTCAAACATCTTGCTGTTATCGGCTCCGGCGAGTAAACGGCCCTGGAGCATTTAATACTCCTTCGATGTCGGAATTAAGAGGATCCCGGTATAGAAAGATTGTTGACGGAGAAGAAGGAATCGCAGTCGCGGAATCGCGGTCGAGGAATCACAGTCTGTAGACGAATTTATGCTTCGTCACCTTATTGGCTTTGATAAAGTTCATTTGGCGTTCTGTAGACTGTAATGAAATACAAATAACGATGCAGCCGGGCTCGATGGAGGTGTAGATCGAAGAACAAAAGTGGAGGTCCGGATTGCTGGGCGAGAAGAGGATACTGAAGTCGAGAGAGTGCTCTCTGTTGCGGCATTTCTACACCGTCATTTATTGGCCTCGGTAGAGGCTTGATTGCTTTCTAGATGTCGGCTGTAATGAAACACAAATAGCAATTTGCTACGAAAAATTGCTTCGGGTTCGCCAACGTGTGTACTTTCAAGCCATGTGCTCGTTCAAGAACCAATCCCATTAATTCTTCCGGAAACAAATTCCCAAAAATCGCGTCTTTCTCGAAAATTTTCTACTTCCAACATTCAACTCAGAAAAACTATAACCGAGATGTTACACAGACAGTTTTTGTCATCCTGCAGGGAAAAAATTAGTAAAAGTTGTCCAAGATATGTACTTTTGATCCAGGTACTCGCTGAAGACTCAAGTCTATTAATTCGTCCAGAAAAAATTCCTCATTATCATATCTTTTTCGTAAATTTTCTGTTTCTGACGTTCAGCTCTGAGAAACTATAACCAGGTGCTACTCAAATATTTTTTGCGACCCTGCAGGGAAAAAATTAGTACAAGTTGTCCAAGATATGTACTTTTGATCGAGGTACTCGCTGAAGACTCAAGTCTATTAATTCGTCCAGAAATAATTCCGCATTATCATATCTTTTTCGTAAAATTTCTATTTCCAACGTCCAAGAACGGGTACTCGTGTGTTACTCTGGCATGTTTCAGGATTCCGCAGCGAAAAAAATACTATGATTTCCATAAGATATGTACTTTAAATCGCGTGCTCTTTAAAATTCTCACTGCTGTAATTCTTTCGTAAAAAATTCGCGAAAATCAAGTTCCTTTCACCGCACGAGGCGTCGCGTCGAAGGCGCGGCGTGGCTGCAACGCGAGGCGTTTGTCAGCAGGACGTGTAAACGTTGAATAAAACAATGCGCTGTTTAATGTTTTTCACCCTCCCCGCTGGTCGTTTAAAAATGTTTTTACGCCCGCCGGGTCCGCCACGCCGCGTCGAACACCGAAAATCCCCGCCATCCGGAGGAATAGAAACGCGGTCCCGGTGATAAAACGCGTGTTTCGGGGCTCGCGGCACTGTGCCCGCGATCATGACAAATGGCCCGCCGCCGGAAGTTATTTTGGCATTGTTTATATTTATTGTATTAGAACTCGCTGCGGCCGCCCGATAGGTTTTCTCTCCCGCCACCGACCCCGTTGGAAAAAAAAACGACGGGCTTTTTTAATGGAAAAAGTATCGGAGTTTTTAATCGGAGAGAACAGCGAAATTTTAGAATTGTGAGTTGTTTTAGATTCGATTTATTCCATGCTCCTCTGCTGTTTTTTTTCCTGGATTCATTTAGCTTGCAAATGCATGGGATGTGAAAATGCAAATGTGTGTGATTCCGTTCGGAATTGTCTGAATGATAGATATTTCGTTTTATATTCTAATTTGACGAGGAATTGTAACTGTGTTTAATAAATTGCCGAAGGGTTGAAAAATTCTTCTTTTTACCTCCTTTACATAATTCTCCGTTATCATACTATTCCAGAAATCATTTTAATCAAGGTTTTAAGTTCGTTTTTATTTAAGGGGGTCGATAATAAGGCATGTCGCCAGTTTTCAGCAATTCGTTCGTTTCTATAAGGGTTGCTGCAACCGTTAACAGTTCCGGAACACGGCCTCCAAGAAACTACTTTTTCGATCGGGGAGACCGGTTAGCCGGGGGACCGTGATTACACTTACGAGGGGTTGAAACGACTCCCCCGAGTAATTATCGGGCTCTGAATATCCGAGCGAGTTTAATGCCTAAGGTAATAATCAAACTTTCGCGTCGGCCGGAAATTCGAGGCGGAAAAACCCGGATTTCCCGAACGCGTGTTCTTTATGCATACTCAATAAGTCGCTTGCTCGCTTTACTGCTCTTTCACTCTTTCCGATATGTGTCACGGCTTTTCGCTTTCCTCGCCGCCTGGCACAAAAATTATATCGATTCGAACGAGAAAACTTTGAATGCATTTAAGAAGATATACTAGAGATTTAACTTTATACCTCTTTGGGAATTTTTCTCAAAAAAATCTGGACTATTTCGTATGATCTTTTGCACACATGTTTACTGTTGCTTGAACTATGTAATGTATTTTTTTCAAGAAGAAATTATTGAAATTGTGTGAACTGTTCTTGCTTGAACAGAGCATTGATTTGGTTCTCGTACACTGTTCAGAAAATCGGACTATTTATGTCTTGAGAATTAAATTGGAATCTATGTTGAAAATCAATATTGTAACAAATCCAGTTCTTAAACGATCTAGTCTAGCTAGTCTAGTCAAGTATAAAACACTATCTACCCTTTCAGGCAACTGGATCCTGAGATATCAGATGTACGTGAAGATGAAGTTTCGGAGAAAATACGTTTCAAGTTTCTCTTCTCGGTTATACCTGTGACTCAAATAACTTCTTTAATTTCAAGAACGCAAACAAATCCCTTTACAAATGCTTGAAGATACATAGTTCAAGAAGAAAGTGATTCACGACTTTACTTGTCAAATCTGGGTCTTTGAACTAATAAATTTTTCGGCGTTGTTAACTGATCTAAATTGTGTATCTAAGGAAATTACGTGGTCGCGATTTAAGAACTGTTCTTCGCCGTTCGTGTGAAACTACCCCGAAGGAACTCGTTTCGCTACCCAACGGAAAAAAGAATTAAAAACAGCTTTAGAAAACTGATGTTTTTCAGAGTCGCAGACCAGAATACCTCCTCAACCGGGAAATAAATATTCTCGGGGCGGCGTGAGCCGCGCTTCAACAACCGGTAAAACGAAAACACATGCAATGCTCGATGTTATCGTCCCCTGGCGCCGCCGTTCCCGACACTCTTCGGGCTTGTTCGTAGCGGAAGTCCGCTCCGGGGGCGGCGCGGCGTAATTCGAACCAGCTCTCTTATGGCACTGTTCATCGACACTCGGTCGCGTTTCGACAAACCTGGCCCAACAAACTCTTGTGCGCGCGGTTCTCTCTTTCTCAGCTTCCTTCCTCGGTTATCTCGTTAACCAGCGCCGCGGGTTTTAATTAACGCCGTTCACGCTGAATTATGGGGAAAATTTTCTGGCCCGGCATCCGGCTTATCCCGTTTCCGGGATTCACGCCGGCGTAAACGGTTGCGTAGACGCGGACAATCTTCGTTTGCGATCGGACGACGCCGGGCTTGCATCGTTTAAAATATGCGAACATCTTTCAGTGTACCCGTGGACTCCGAACACTTGTACTTGTACGTTCATGGTTTTCGAGAGATTTCTTTTTTTTTAAAAGATCAACCTGATGCTGTGTCTAAATTGGTTCTCAGATTTTAGGGTCAGCTTGTGATCATTCGGCAAAAGGGAACCCATCTTATGATCATTAGACTGCTTAACGATTTCAAGAAGCTGAAACTGATACGTTAATATTCTTAAATATTTTAATTCGTTTGCTGATTGAAACGGTACCTGTCCGTCGTTGTCATAAACGCATAAAATCCGCAGTCTAATGATCATTCTTGGAGGCAGTTTCGAACAGCATTGCCTGTAGTGTATAATTGAATACCTTTCATATTCGGACAAATAGCATGTTTAATCTGTCTCATTATTAGACTGCAGATGTTCATGCATTTATGGCACCTAGAAATTCATGAAATACAAGGAAGCATTTATATTATTAAAATATGACGTTCTTAGTTTGACTTTTCTACAATGGCTCCTAATCAGCGTAAAAGATTTTCTCCGAATTCAATTTATAGAAAATCAAGTATAAAAATGGTACATTGCATAAACATTCGCAGTGTACTCGTTACAATTATTATTCCCGAAAACTAGTTCAGGGGATGATTTAATAGTCCATTGTAAATAGTCCAAGAAAGTGATCTGCAAATAGCGTGGAATGTCAGAAAATCTGTATACCTCTAAATCTCTGTAAGTCTGCAGGAGAGCCAAATCTCTTCAATCAATAAAATAAGGAACAATAGAAATAATTTCAAACCCTAAAGAATAAGTGCTCGTCTCTCGACCATTGAGTTTTGATACCGAGCATGAACCTGACAATAAGAACGTCCACGTGTGAGCTGACATTGTCCGAAGGAGTCGGGGATCAATTTGGGAACCAATTTGACTGAACTGAGACCTCAATTCCGAATACCAGCGTTCGGATCAAAACCAGTCGGGACCGCTGAAGATCGCCGAAAGAAGCCTGGAACGTCCTCTTCGAGCGTCCCAGTCGGTCCATCCTCCCAAGAACAATTCGCAACTCGACGGAACTCCCGTTGGCGACTTCCCAACAGGAACTGGCGAAGAGTCGCTCGACTAGACCGCGAGCAAGAAGCCGGAGACGTCACGAAGCCGGTGTAAAGAACGAAATCAACCGTGATCGAGCACACTCCGCTCGCTCCCGCGAAGGTCCTCTGTGTTCCACGAGGGCTAGGGGAAAGGTAGAGAGAGGCACAAAGGAGCCAGAGCGAAGTCGTTACCATAGTCCTTCGTTCTTCCTTCCTGTCGCCTCGTAACGATGTATATCCTGCTATTGGTTTCTCGCGCGAACAATGCCCGGATCGTGAGCGAAGGGCGACATTGAAGGGAGGGGGAAAGGGAGAGAGAGAGAGAGAGAGAGAGAGAGAAAGGAAACGTAGTTTCACCCTTAGGAGAGAGGGTAAGTACCCGCCCCTAGGAGCCCAGTTTCCTCTCCGGCAGCCGGAGATCCGCGAGAGAGCAAAGTAGCGGGAGGGAAAGGAGGCAACAGGGTCGGATCAATTGAAGGTAATCCCTCGGGTAGAGTCTGCCGCTTGGCAGAGCATGAAATTCTTCCTGTCTCGTCGGTGCACGGGACTGCTGCAACACCGGTCCCTTTTCTTCCCTTACTGATCCCTCCGTGTGTCCTCCGGTCGCTGTTCTCGACGATTTTCGGAAACGTTGCTGCCACCGACGCTGGGAATCGTGGTTCTAGACGTCTTTGCCCGAATTCTGTCACCGAGTTCATGACACTTCGGGAGTCGTCTTTGATTGACTTACTTGCGGCTGAACTTTGGTTCCCTTCAAGATCTAAGTCGGGGATCGTGAATAGGAGGACCATGTGCGTAGGATTTTGTTCGGGCGACGAGCAGAAGCTTTATTTTTGGTTGGTGGATAATTTTTGCTGTATTTTAGTTTCGACGTTTATCTGTGCTACAGGTTGATGAATTTGGGGGATGGACAAATTTTATGTCCGTGTAGATGGTAATCTTTAGGTTCATTTAAAGAATCGTTCATCAAAAGTGACGGAATTATTTGTCCAGGTTTTAAAATGAATTTTTACGTCAAATTATTCATTGTACCGATTAGGTTTTGTAGAATTTTAGTTTCAACGTTTATCTGTGCTACGGGTTGATGGATTTGGGGGATGGACAAATTTGATGTCCGTGTAGATGGCAATCTTTAGGTTCATTTAGACAATCATTCGTCAGAGTTTTTACACATATTTATAGTGGTGTTTTATGTAGATCCATGGGTCTTCTTAACACGTTCACCGTCATGTCAGTCATATGAGGATGACGGAATTATTTGTCCAAGTTTTAAAATGAATTTTTACGTTAATATATTAATCGCACCAAATTTGATTAGGATCTGTAAAATGCAAGAAAGTTGGTGACCAATTCACTATCATACATTTAATTTTTTTTTTCAATTTTTATTTCATTAAATAACTCAAATTGATCTTATGGAAGTTTTGAGGTTTCTAATTTAGCAGTCAAAGTGTCAAAGTACTGAATTCAAAAACATTTTCAATCTTCTTTAAAGTCTCAATACAATAAAAAACCCGTCATTTTGACGAGTCCCGTAAAACCAGTGTTAAGAAAACTGCTAAACAAGCAAAGCGTCATCGACTGCAGTAAAAAGTGGTCCGCCATCCAATTCTAAAACACCTTACCAAAATCTGAGCACCGGCGCATCGAACATCGACCGGTCGGAGCAGTCATAACAGGGTTCCAAAAAAAAAAAAAAGAAAAAGAGACGAAACTGCGAGTTTGCAGTGAACGCGCCTGGAGTAAACAGGGTTCTGAATGCGGGCCAAAGTCGTTTAAAGACCGCGCGGCAACGGCGGAGGTAGCCAGGCAGCGGCGGCAGCATTAAGCCGTTACAGATCCACGAACTTCTAATAAATTGGCAGCGGTTGGTTAACCGCTCGACGGTATTACTTACAATTAGCTGCAACGACGCGGGTCCCGCGCCGCTCAATTACGACCTCAAACAGCCCGGTGAAGTACGATACGCCCGCGCGCGTGTACGCGCTACGCCGGTATCGTTCAATTAGAGGCTGAACAGGCCTCGCCGGCAAACTGGAACACGCAGGGACCACCGGCTATATAGCAAACACGGGCTCGTAATCGTGCCGGTGCAATTCCCTCTCTCTGTGGGCCTCGGCTCGCAAAATCCGCCGGATTAGCGATCGGCGTATCTTCCACGCCAGGAAATTGTCTCGAGAGTGACCAGCCTCACGGAGGAACTCGCCGGTCAACCTGCGATCGATAATCGATAAAGCGTATCGCGGCGCAACCCAAGACCTCTCCCTCTCTCTTTCTCTCTCTCTCCCCTTCTCTCTTTCTCTCCCTCCCACCCCTTCTCTCTCCCTCGCTCCCCCTTCTCTCTCTTTCCCCTTCTCTCTCTCTCTCCCCTTGTCTCTGTCTAGCCGCTACGCTCCGAAATTGAATTGCGAACCGCCGATGTAATTGGCTCGAATCAGCCCACACCACCGTTGTGATGCCCCTGCTTAGCTGCACGACGGATAAGGAACGATTAAGACGGAGAACCGCCGGAAACGCGGGCGTAACCTTCGCCTGATTCGCACGATGCTGAATTAGCGCCGCTCGCAGATTACTTCGCGCCGGAACGCGTTTTTCGACTGTTTGATGGATTGCAAGGAGCCGAGGAGTTCCCCGCTGGTTCCGTGCGAGATTAAATTCTGCGTATTTGTTGTTTCCGTATTGTTCCGGTGTTACTTGACGCGTTTCCACGAACTGGGAGATTGTGGAACAAGTACTGACGGATGGTCACTGGGATTTCTACAAGGTATTTGTTGGACGACTATTTTTGGGGTTGTCCAAGTGTCGCAGGATTACGATCTTCGATACTGATGGATAATAATTTTCCGATGGTGATAATTTCGTGATTTCTAAAATCTGAGATGCGTATCTAAGGCTTGCTTAACACTAGGTTCACGGGGAGCCGAAGGTGTCTGTTTTAGCTTACTTTATGAAAATCAGTCTATCCAAATTTTTAGCAAGTTTTTCTTTTTGATAGTATGTAGCCAAAGAAACAAATTTGTTGATCTTTACAATGGGAATAATCGTAAGTTAGAAATATCGGAAGCCGCCATGTTGACGCGACCCGTAGTCGAAGAAGTCATTAAAAACGAGTCTTTCCGTTGGATACGATACAACGAGTACAGTTCAGCGGTAATAAATATTTCAGAAAAATCGTGCACAATTCTTTCACATAGACACACGCACACACCAAGACGCGTATTTCTAAAAGGGGGCAGAAATCAGGGTTGGCTGTGCGCGGGCGAGTACTCGCAATAAAGCGACGTCGACGATAGGAGGCGGTGCAGCGCGGTGCAACGTATCTGGTGCAGGCGGATCGGTTCCTTCCGGTCGGCGGCGCGCGTAACGCGTAAGTGCAATGAATCCTCGAGGTAGGTGCGGTGCGGTGCGGTGCGGTGCGGTCCGGTGAAACAAACGCCGGCCGCGCGCCGGTTCCGATTCAATGCGGCTCGTTAACGCGGCTCTTAATCACGATCGTCGTCGCGGACAATGAGCCCAATCGGGAGAAAAAGTGGTCGGCCGTGGCGGCAAATATAAATCTCGGCTGTCAGAAACAATGCGATGCGATATACGGAACGGAAAGAGGTGCAGGGTCGCCCACGCGACCGCTCTCTCGTCGATACTCGTTCGACCGTCGTCCACTCTGTCTCCCTTTCTCTGCTCTTCGTCCCTCCCACAATCCACTGCTCGCATACACACCCCCGTCTTTCCGGTGCTGCGGTTCCCAGCAGCGTTTTCGTTTTCTCTTTCTCCCTTTCTCTCTTTCCCTCTCTCCCTCCCTCTCTCTCTCTCTCTCTCTCTCTCTCTCTCT